>NW_021027711.1:1261580-1384452 GCF_004153795.1 Camellia sinensis
ATCCACGAAGGGCGCTCCGAATCCGAAGGCTTTCTCGGCCCAAAGACACCTTGCGCCGAGGGCGCTCCGAATATGGAGGCTTTGATTTGGCCAATCGTGATATTCACGAAGGGCACTCTGAAATGAGGCCAAGGATCATCAAGCACACATGCTACCCTTTTGAGCTCAATAAACAAGGAAACAAACCATGAAGGGAGAGGGGTGTCCCTCCCCTATGCAAGACTTCAAACCATCCTTTTTTGACACTAAAATACACTAATTTTCAGTGGCCAAAAGACCAAAACACTGAAGTGAACAAAACCTTATGAAAGGAGCAACAAAATGGATCAAACAAGGCCTATAAGGGTGAGTTTGCACTCAAACCACAAAGTGACCTTAATGAAAGTGCTAGAGCAGGAAAATATGAGCCTATTTCATGTTATACATAAGAGCTAAAACAGCTAGCAAGATAGGTAGAAAACTATTGCAAGTTTGGGGAATAAAAAGCAAGATGCTCACCCTTGAAGAACCCTTGAAGAACAAATGGTCTAGCCCTCCTCTTTTGATCAAAACCAGTCCAAAAACTCAAGAAACAACCCCCCAAGTCCCTCAATCTCGGAATAAGGTGTAATGGTGTGTGTAATGGTGCAAAAGTAAGGTAAAAACCACCTTTTGAGCTAAGAAACACACACAAGAAGGGAGAGAGAGAGAGATATAGAGATAATATGTATCTATATCTCTAAAGGCTGGTTTTTGCTTCTAACTTTCTAACCTAGAACCAAGAGGAAAGCCCTTCTCTTATAGAACTCCCTCTTGCAAAGCTTATACAACAGGCTTGGCTAGAGGGAAATGGGGGGAAGAGTTGGTGCCAGCTATCACAGCTGGCACAAAATATCTCCATAAAGTGGATGAACAGTGGTCGGCTGCCCAAAAAGGCTATTTCGGCAAAAAACAGTGCCGACCGGCAACATATTATGCCGACCGGCAATAAAGTGTGTCGACCACCAAACGAAAGTGCCGATGGAAGAGAAAGACCATCCGGTGGCCTCCAGCCACTGCCGGTGGTGTGTGGGGATGCCTCATAAGGCATTCCCTGCCCTTTCAAGGCAAAACACAAGTGTTCGGTGCAAAACCAGACACTAAACGGTCAAGTTCGGGGATCCTGAAGCAAGGCGCGCGAACCGAGACTTCCGGGAACTCCAAATGAACACGATCATGGATAATCACCGTGTGTTCAAACAGTGACGTCCGAGTCTTGAGGACGGTCAAAAATGGGCTGTCTACAACAGCTTAAATAAAGATAACACACAGTTGGCAAACACAAGCTAAAAGAACTGTTCTCAACCACTGATCACTGTTCCCAAATCACTGCCCCAAATTTGAATCTGATACCCGCAGGTAAAACTGATTCCCCAAATATTGATGCCCGCAGGCCTGATACCCAGACTTGCAAACTGATACGTGCATTCCTGTAGAGGCCAACTCTAAAGCACATAACAAGCAAGTGAGAGCCAAAACACCCCTATGTCGGGATAGGGTTTCCCTGTCCTATTGTTAGGAGCTAGGGTTTCACTACGCACACAGCGGTTTCAAACAACCTATAATCGGGTAAGCAACCTGTCCTAGCTTGGAATGGTCACTACAGTTTCCGATATGCACTAGGTCGAATGGTCAAAAAGGGTTCCCCGGTAAAAATCGGGGTTTGGGTTCCCCGTCGTGGCAGAGCCCGCAACTGGTCAACCTTTTGGCACGCTTCTCGAAGTGAGCCTTCGGCAAATCATTCAGAAATAGCATACGACAAACACGGTGTCCTAGGCGCACCAATACAAATGCAATGCAAAGAGACACATAAGTGTAATCAAAACAAATTATCATGAGTTCGAGTCAAGTTCTCTAAATCCCCAGCAGAGTCGCCAGAAACTGTAGATGTGCCTGAACGTCCTGGCTCCGCGCACGAAATGGGCACGAAATCCGTTTTGTTCATTGAGCTACTACAGTTCGGACTCAAATGTCATGGTTCTGAATCTAATCCCGTAAAGTGCAATGCAAGACTGATAAATCACTAAAGAGTCCAAATTCGGCAAATTTTGGAAAATTGATTTTTGTAAAGAAGTGCCAAACATGGACTGCTTTGCCAGATATAGAGTCGCCACCTAAATATTTTATTTGGAAAAAATTTAAGAAACCCTGACTCGTGCTTAAGGCCACGTGTTCATCACCACCAAAGTTGTCTCGGCTTGGGAACTTGGGTGCGAGAGGGGAAGGTCATGCAATGAGCACCCCCGCTCGCCCGATCAAAGATCGGCCTTTACTAACATGATATCTTGTTTTTGAAAACACAAGTGTTCTTATTCCAATTTATTAGCTAGAATTACTATGTGATGCGCACATCATACAAGTATAGACTAGATCGCCTAAGTTGGAACAAAACATCTCATGTTTGTTTGAAAATGGTTTGAAGGTGTTACTCGCAAGTAGGCTAAGACGTGGATTTGCCACCCTCAAGTGGGCTTAGAAAACATGATTTTGCCACCTCAAGTGGGCTTAAAACTCGCATTTCAATGAATTGCTCCAATTCAAGTAATTCAACCTTCACCCACAGGCATTCAGGTAGTTAAACACATAAGCAGTTAGCCTCATGGCAAGCATGCTATCATGGCAACACTCACACTCATGCAAGATGCTAAAGCATAAAAGCTTACCTAGTACTCCGAGCCAAAACAAAAGCTAGTTAGTAATCAATGCATGATCCTAGCTATGTTAAGATGGCTAATGCAACACATGCAAAATGCAACTAGAAATAGGCTCGGCTATTCTAAGATGGCATATGAGATGTAACAATTGATACATGTATTCAACTTGGTATTGAAATACAATGCAGTTAGTATGATGCGCCGAGCCCGGTGCATGCAAGACAGATGAATGGATGCACATTCTATCATAAGGATGCTAATTGAAACATGACCTAAAACTAACCATTGAAAGCAGGTAAGTAAAAGGGAGAAAGACGTGGGGTTGGAAGACATTCACACTCACGCACGCTTATTACAACAGTTGGCCCTCTCGACGGAGGGTCCGAATAAATAATACAAATCAACTAATTAATTAACTACCCTAGCTAATTAATTATTACAAAACTCTTAACTAATTAAGCAAATTAATTAAGTTACAAAAATAGTTAAATCTGCCTCGAGAAGAGGGACATATGCATGCTCGGTCAGCTTCGCTCGGAAATCCGTTGCCATGCCTCATGTTGCCTCTGTTTACACTGTTTTGCACCCCTGAAAACTGTGAAAATCTTTGTGATGCTTCTGGACCACTTCATAAACACTGTGAGAGGCCATCGGCCAAATGGTATGGCCATCGGCCAAGAGAAAAGGATCATTGACCACTTTTTGGTCCATCGGCCAAATATTGTTAGCCGATCGGCACTGAAGATAGCCGATCGGCCATCTCTTCCTGCAGATTGCTCCTGTTGCTGTAGCAGAGGGAAAACAAGGGCATGGCAATACATTTGCAAGAAAATGTTGTGCATCTACACCCCTTATCATGTTTGAGACTCAAAGGAGTGTAGTGTTCGACTCTCGAGCCATCAATCATGCATTTCGATGCATGATGGCCAAAGAAGCCGAATTGCACAAATCAATATGGAATGAATGCACTAAAACACATGAATGCCTCACACTTTATCATGTTGGATCAAGAGTGTCGGTGACCGAGGATTGAGACACGTTTCGTCACTTCAAGTACGAAATGTCCCTCGGTCCTCGTGTTTGGTTTGACACCCGAAACCAAACACAATGCAATGTATGCAACATAGAAAAGCTATGCAATGCAACATAAGCATTCCAAATGCAATACGACTCGAACATGCACACAAGGCTAAGGTAACAAGCATGCCAAATGCAACGCAACCTAAACATGCAAACATGCAATGTACAAAGCTTGCAAAATGCAATGTAACCATAACAAGCATGCGATAGTATGCAATCTAACAAGTATACCACAACATGCAAGATTGATAAGCATGCAACAACATGCAAAGATGGACTTAAACCAAAATGGGTAGGCCTTAGCCATGCCCAAATCAGTGGCCAAAATGCGATGAAAATAAAGACAAAAGCACATACAAACATGCATACACTTTGGTTCATAAACAAGACAACAAGAGACCAACTCTTAAGAGCACTTGAAGAGTGGAAAGTATGAACATGTGACAAGCATTATGAGCTCTGAAATCATGCATGGAATGGTGCCAAACCATCCAAACTACACAAGTGTGGCATGCAAGAGGTTGAAAACTTGAAACTAGCAAAAGGGACTTGCACTAAGGTTATGCAAACACATGAAGCAAATGGCAAGTACAACCCAAAACAGTCCTAGATCATGCCAAAATGAGTCTAAAACAAGCATGGAGCAAAGCCAAAACAAGCCAACATGAAGGGCATTAGGCATGATACATACAAGGCCAATAAGGGGTATTACACTACACCTATTAAGACCAAGCATGGCATGACTTAACCAATGAAAAATAGAGTTATGGCATGTCAAAATAAGCCCCAAAACCCACTTAGATGGCATCCCAAAAGCCTAAGTATGATGGCATGCACAATGATCCATTCATGAGGCATAAAACACTAACTCTTTAAAGCATTAAAGGAGTGACAAGTGCAAGTATATGACCACACTATATGGACTGAAATCACATAGGAAATGATGCCAAATCATGAAAATGATCCAAGTAATGCATGCTAATGACTTGGACACTCAAAGCCAACAAGCTAGATTGAACTAAGGCTACAAAAAAAAAAAAATGCATGCATGACTAAAACAACACCAAACAGAGCTTAAACATGGTAAAACATGACTAAAAGTTCCTTTGAGTTGAGCCAAAATATGCAAGCATGATGGTCCAAGTGCATGATGCATGTTAAGGCAAATGAGAGGATTGCAAGACAAGTGCATGATGCCTGTAAGAGGCTATCAAACCAACTTAAAACAGAGGTATAGCATGGCCAAATAACACCAAATACTTGCTGAAATGAAGCCAAAACATGCTAAGCAAACATACTACCATTATAAGCCATATATACAAGCAAATGAGACACAAGGAGATAGGGGTGTCCCTCTCCTATACAAGATTCCAAAACCACTTCTCTACCACTAAAAATCTTCTGGATTTCAGTGGTGAGAAGGTCAAAACAAGATGGTTCCAAAGCTCAAAAGGGAAGGCACAAAACAAGGCCAAACAAGGCCTAAGATAGGGTAGACTACCCCCAACCAAAAAGTGACCTTAAACAAACTTTACAAGCATGCAAAATCATAACTTTTTACAGTTTAGAGTTAAGCTTAAAAAAATATGCAAATATGTCTAAAAGCTTAAACAAGAATGGGGGATTAAAAGGTAGTTTACTCACCCTTGAAGAACACCTTCAAGAACACAACTCCAGCAACTTTCTCTGACCAAAACCACTCCAAGAACTCTAAAACCAACTCCTAAGGACCTCAGCAACCAAAGGATGGTGTATTGCTAGGTGCTTTAGTGCAAAAGTGTGAAGAAAACACACTTTAAGGCACAAACACACACACAAAATATAGAGAGAGAGGGAGATATAGAGAGAGATATATAACTTGTGTATGCAATTTTTAGAACCTCTGGAAAGGGAGAGAAGGCTCTCTTCTTATAGAATTTCAATTCTCAAGCTTGTTCAACAAGCTTGAGTCCTGAAACAAATCCCTCCATACACGTGTATGGAGGATCAGAATTGTGCATACCAGCTGTCACAACTGGTAGAAATATCTGCAAAAAGCAGATGAAAAGGTCTCGGCTAAAAAATATGGCTGATCGACCAAATAAAGTGCCGATCGACCAAAAAAAGTGTCGATCGGCCACCACTTTTGGCCGATGGCAAGAAAACAAGGCCGATGGCATCATACCTTAGCCGATGGGTTGAGCGGATGGCCAAAAAGCCACCCTCTTCCCTTAGAAGCAAAACCACAAGTCCTTGGTCCACAACTAAGCACAAAACAGACAAGTTGAAAGATCCTAAGGCAAGGTACGCAGCCGAGACCTTTAGGAACTCAAAACGAACACAAGCATGGATGATCATCGAGTGTTCAAACGATGACGTCCAAGTCTTGAGGACGGTCAAAAATGGGGTGTCTACAATGGGCGTTACATTTTAGCATTGGTCTCATCCTGTATGGTAATTCCCTAGTTTAGGGTCGTTATGATGGCCACAACTTTTTCTGGACTCTGTGCCATTATGGGTTTGTTGAGTTAGTAATCGTGGAAATGGATGAGTGTAAGTTGAGAGCTGACTAAGAAGGATTTTGACCCAGTTATACTCGATGTATCTGGTTTGGATTAGTCTAGATAGGTTTAACTGGATTGAGCTTTTTTAGAATGGGTCTTTTGGCATTGGATGTATTTTTTTTGAGTTGGCCTTTGGGGATCAGATGAATTGGACCTTTGCTGAGTGATTTTTTATTTTTTATTTTTTTGGATTTGATGAACTAGGCCTTTGCTGAATTGGACATAGCTCATTCTTTTACTTAGACAAACCTAGCATTTAAAACAAATGCCCCATAAGATCAGGAGACCAGGCATGCTGGTCACAATAAAGCAAGATACAATTTTTGGCCTTGGCTCTGGTTCTGATATTTTTTCCACCATATCACAAACCTTTGGATTTCGACCCAAATTCTGATTTTGATATGACCCTCAAGTTTGAAAGGAATCACCTTAATATTAAGACTCTCCGAGGATTGCATCATACATTCCCAAAGAGTTCTCATTTTGCACAAAAGCATTCAAAACACCCTTGTAGACACCCTATTTTTGACCGTCCTCAAGACTTGGACGTCATCGTTTGAGCACTCGATGATCATTCTCGTTCGTGTTCGTTTTGAGTTCTTGGAGGTCTCGGCTACGCGCCTTGCCTCAAGATCTCTCAACTTGTCTGTTTTGTGCTTGGTTGAGAACCAAACACTTGTTATTTTGCTTCTAAGGGAAGAGGGTGGCTTGTTTGCCATACCCTCAACCCACCGGCCAAGGCTTGAGGCCACCGGCCAAATGTATTGGTCGATCGGCACTATGTTTGGTCGGCCGACCATTATGTTGGTCGATCTGCCATTTTTGCTGGCCGAACCCTGTTCATTTGCTTTATGTAGATATTTTATGCCAGTTGGATTAGCTGGCATGCACATTTGCTTCCTTCCATATACGTGTATGGAGGGATTTGCCTCTTGTTTTAGCTTGCTTTGGAAGCTTCGTTATTGAACTTCTATAAAGAGGGAGCTCCTCCTTCCTCCTCAGCTCCCTCCTCAAGGGTTCATATATTTGTTTTAGAAAAGATAGATATAGCCTTGTATCTATCTTGCCTTGTTTCTCCATTTTGTACTTCAAAAGTGAGTTTTTGTCTTACTTTTACACTTGAACACCTAGCATTACACCATCCTTGGGTTACTGAGGTATTAGAGGGTTGTTATTGGGGTTCTTGAGCTATTCTTGATCAGAGAAACTTGCTGGAGCCTTGTTTTTGAAGAGATTCTACAAGGGTGAGCTTCTTACCTTTAGATACCCCTTTTTTGCTTAAGCTTTTAGCCTATCTTGCATCTGTTTTTAAGCTTAACTTATAACTGATAAAAGTTATGTTTTCAAGTGCTTAAAATAGTTGTTTAAGATCACTTTGGTGTTTGGGGTTGTTTACCCCCTCTTAGGCCTTGTTTGGCCTCACTTTGTGCTTTTTTTTGTGAGCTCCAGGACCACCTTGTATTGGCCTTCTCACCACTGAAATCTGAGGATGGTGTTTTGAGGTCCTAAGAAGGAGAGGGCCATCCCCTCTCCTCGTTGTCTTCAATACTTGTCATATTTGCCTCATATGTGAGTACCTTTGTTAAGTTCATGTTGACCATGTCTTAGCTGGTATTTGTGATTGTTTTGCCATGATATAGCACTGTTTTGACTTGGTTTAGACATACCATGCATGCTTTGTATACTTGTCTTGTAATCCCATGATTTGCCTTAACATGCACCACCTTTTAGCATGATTTTGGCTCAACTTCATGAAGCTTCTAGCTTTGTTTTAACATGGTAAAGCTCTGATTTTGGTTGTTTTGGTCGTCTATGACTTGCTTTGTATAGCTACCATGTAATCTAGCTTGTTAGCTTTGAGTGTTCAAGCCATTAGCATGCCTTATTTGGATCGTTTCAGTGGTTTGACATCACTTGTAATGGTATTTCAGTCCATGTTTCATGCTTGTACACTCACACTTATCACCCCTTTAATGTCTTAAAGAGTTGGCGTCTTACGCCTCATGAATGTGTCATTGCGTATGCCACCATGCATTAATCTTTAGGATGCCATCTAAGTGGGTTTTCGGGCTCATTTTGGCATGCCATAACTCCGATTTTGGTCGCTTAAACCAGGCCGTGTTTGGTTGCATTAGGTGTAGTGTAACACCTCCTTGATAGCCTTGCATGTCTCATGCTTTTGCCCCTTGAACTTAGCTTGTTTTAGCTTTGGTCATTGCATGTTTTAGGCTTACTTTGCCATGCTTTTGGACTATTTTGGGTCATGCTTGCCATATGCCTTTTGTTTTGAGTATCTTTGGTTCAAGCCCCTTTACTAGCCTTAAGCTTTAGGCCTCCTTGCATGCTACACTCGTTTCATTTGGTTGATTTGGCATCACTCCTCACATGATTTCAGAGCTTAATGCATTGCCATATTCTCATGTTTACCACATCTTGCTTATGCTTGAAGATTGTGCATCGTTGCCTAAGTGTTGGACCATTTGCATGTGCATGTTTGTTTTGCATTTCCATGCTCCCAATTCATGACTATTGGCCACTGATTTGGACCTATTTGAAGGCTATCCATCTTGGTTTAAGACCATCCCCACATGTTGTTGCATGCTTGCCTTGCATGTTGTTACATGCTTGTTGCATATTTGGTAAATTGCATGTTGTAGCATGCTAGTTCAATTGTGCCTTGTTGTATACTTGGTCTATGACATGTTGTTTGCATGCTTATTGCAGACGTCCCTGAACGTCCCAGGAGGGAAATCCTGTTTTGTATGTTGGGGCTCACTACAGTTCGGACTCAAAAGTCACGGTCCTGTATCTAATCTCGCAGAGTGCAATGCAAGGCCGATGAATCATCAAAGAGTCAAAATCTGGCAAATCGTTTTGGAAAATAGATTTTTAGAAAGAAGTGCCAAACATGGACTGCTTTGCCAGATACAGAGTCGCCACCTAGGGGGAATTTAGGAAACCCTGACTCGGGCCGAAGGCCACGTGTCTGTCATCACCAAAGTTGCCTTGGCTCGGGAACTTGGGTACAATTGGGGAAGGTCACTTTGTGAGCACCCCCGCTCGCCCAATAAATGATCGGCCTCTACTAACCATGATATCGAGTTTTGAAGACATTATGCATTCTTATTCCGGTTATTAGCCTAGATTTACTACGTGATGCGCACAAAATACAAGTATAGACTGGATCGCCTGAATTGGAACAACACATCTCATGTTTGTTTATTTTGAAAATGGTCTAATGGTGCTACCCGCAAGTAGGCTAAAACATGGATTTGCCACCCTCGGGTGGGCTTAGAAAACAAGATGGTTTGCCACTCTCAAGTGGGCTTAAAACTCACAGTCAATGCATTATTCCAATTCAGATAATCCAACCTTCACCCACAGGCATTCAGGCAGGTATATCACATAAGAACATAGCCTCATGGTAAGCATGCTATCATGGCAGTTCCTCACACACATGCAAGGATGCTAAAGCATAAACACTTACCGAGTACTCCAAGCCAAAACAGAAGCTATGTTAGAAATCCATGCATGATCCAAACTATGCTGAAATGCCTAATGCAACACATGCAGGAATGCAACTATAATAGGCTCGGCTATTCTAAAGATAGCATGTGAAATACTACAACTAACAAGTATTCAACTCAGAATTGAAATACAATGCAGTTAGAATGATGCGCCGAGTCCGGTGCATGCAAGGCAGATGAATGAATGCAAACATGCTATCATAAGTATGCTAATTGAAACATGCCCTAAACTAACCATCATAAGCTGGTAAATAAAAGGGAGAAAGACGTGGTGTTGGAAGACATACATCACACACACGCACACTTATTACAATTGTGCCTTCGCTCGGAGGGTTCGAATAAATAATACAGTCCGAATAAATAATTAATTACTCTAGCTAATTAAATATTACAAAACCCTAATTAATTAATAAATTAACTAGGAAAGTGAATAAACTAGCATGCAAGCTATAAAATGGACTGCCTCAGCTCTATTCTGACTGATGAAAGATGCATGCATGCTCGAGTTACCTTGTCGGTAAATTCCATTGCGATGCCTCGCCTCACCATTGTTTGCAATTGATCTCAGAAACTTGCACAAAGCTCTAGAAGGCTGAAACTCCACATTGGGAAGGCCACCGACCAGTTATTAGCATGGGAGACCACATGCTGACCACCCTTTGTGGTGGAGACCAAAGAGGGTGGTCGGCCTGCCAGAAAATCTGGTCGGCCGACCAGTTTCCACCTCTGGTTTCTAGTTTTTCTGCAACAAAGGCAAGAGAGAGAAAAGGCAATGTATTTTCAACAAATGTGTGCATGACCACTCTCCCCGTCATTGCACAAGCTCTAGGGAGTGTAGTCCTCGATCCTCGTGCCATCAATCATGCATCTCAATGAATAATGGCCGAGGAGTCGAATTGCATGACTCAATATGAAATGAATGCACATATAAACACAACAAGGCCTAAACTTTATCATGGGTAATCCGGAGTGTCGGCGACTGGAAATTGAGACACGTTTCGTCACTTTGAGTACAAAATGCCCCTCGTTTCCCGTGTTTGGACTAACCCTACTCCAAACACAATGCAATGAGATGGCATACACAATACGACTAACATGCAACCTAGCATACACAATACTATGGGCTAAAATGGCATACACAATGCACGTGACATAACATGGCATGCACAATGCACTTATGAAGGCTATCATGCGCACATGAACTAAATGGCATATACAAATGCAAGATGGACTTACACCAATATGAGTGGGCCTCATCCACACTCATATCAGTGGCATATGATGAAAATGAGACAACCGAAATACATGCAAGCATGCACGAATGCAATGGACCGATCCTAAGGCACAACATGCAACTCTAACTAAGCATGGCAAAGGGTGAAATATGGCATACAAGCATACAATTTCCAGCTCTGAAACATGATGTACAATGGTCCCGAATCATGCAAATATGTTACCCAATGCATGCTAGATGGCCCAAATACCGAAACTAGTGAAGTGCATTACATTGTAGGTATACAAAGCAATGCACGAATGGCAAAACCAACCCCAAACAGACCCTAGGCAGGTCCGAAATAGTGGGAAAATGGCCCAATATGATGGTTCAAAGTGCATGGAAATGAAGCTCATTCAATGGTCCGAAAACAAGGCATTCATGCACAACTCTCAAGCACACTTAAAAAGGAGAAAACATGAGGATATGGCATTCACATAGGCTTTGAAATATGATGCAAAATGACCCTAAAGCATGAAAACACCTCAGTATATGCATGCAATAGACCTCAAATTTCACAGCTAGGCAAGTGTATTGAACTACAAGCATGCAAAACAAGCATCATTCGACCATGAGACCCAAAAACAGAGCTAGGGCAGTCCAAAATATGCACAAAATCAGTTTAAGGCAAGGCCAAAAAGTGCTAAAATCAAGGGTCAACAAAGCATGCAAAATAAGCTAGTGAACCATGATTTGCCCTACAACTATATAAAGCACATGAGAGCTCACCAAACCAGCCAAAAACAGAAGTATGCCATGCCAAATAATGCTCAAAAACCCACTGAAACTCAGTCAATGCATGCAAGAATGATGTGTCCCTTTGAAAGGCCAATAAGAGGGTTGTTCTACACATGCAAGATAGACATACGAAATGGAAAAACCACCTTTGGATAGAGGTTATGATGGCTTTAAAACTCACGGAAGAGGGCCTAAAATTAGTCTAGGAAGCATGCAAGTGAAGGCCCCTTTGAAAGGCCTTGAAGAAGATTGCTCTACACATGCATAATAGAGATCTAATATGGCAAAACCACCTCTGGACAGAGGTCATGCAGGTCACAAAACTCATCAAAAATGGCCTGGAGCAGGGCTTTGAAACATGCAAATAGGGGCTCCTCTGGAAGGCCAAGAAAGCTAGTAAAGAGAACAAAGGGTGAGAGGGTCACCCCTCTCTGATTTTGAGGCTCAAAGACACATGTTAGCCATTGAAAATCCACTTGATTTCAGTGGCTAAAAGGCCAAACCAAGGCCGGCACAAATGCTCTAAAGCATAGCTCAAAACATGAGGAAATGTAGCATGCAAGGGGCTAGATGACCCCGAACAGAAAAATGGTCTTAAACAAACATGTTTAGAAGATCAAAACAAGACTTCTTTTTTTTTTTTTTTCAGTTTATGACAAAGCCTAAATATGCTTGCAAATAGAGCTAAACTATGAAGCAAAACAATGTCAAAAAGAGGGAAATGGAGTGTTACCCTTATAGCTAAAGGAACCAGCAACTTCTGGACCAAGATAGCAAGTCTTCAACCTCTGAAAATGAGCTCCAAGGTGCTGGGATGGATGATGGGGAGGTTAGGCTAAGAGGTGTAGTGCAATGGTGCAAGAACAAGGGACCTTTGGAGCTAAAATGGAGAGAAATAGGGAGGGAAGTGTATTTATGCCTTGAAGCAAAATTCTAAACCAAGGCCAAGGAGGGGAGGCCCTTCCTTTATAGAGGAGAAGGTCTAAAGCTTCTCAAAGAAGATTAAAATCTAGGCCAAACATCCTCCATACACGTGTATGGAGGATGCACCAAATGCCTCCCAACTGGCATAGCTGGAACACACTCGAAGAGAGGAAAAAGCAGATGGCTGGCCGACCAGTTCAGGTGGTCGGCCGACAATGCCCTCTGGTCGGCCGAACAGGTTCAAAAGGGTCAAGCTCAAAAGGTGGTTGGCCAGCCCATATTGGTGTTCTCCCAGGTGAATGCAACTCAGTGGTGGTATGGGAGACCAGAAAATGTGGCTCAAAAGTGAGGGAGACCACCTACCTATCAAGAAAACCGGCCGACTGGGGAAAGGTGGTCTCCAAGAAGAAAAGGTGGTCTCCCACCCTACTACCACCTTTCTAACAATGAAACTAGGGTCCATGCCAAAAATGAACCCACACCGATGCGAGACGAAGGTTCGGGGGCTAAAACGCGCAGCCGGGGCGCCTCGAAAACTGACTATTAAGCATCGAAAGTGGCGTGCGACCACGAAGGTGGTCTCCCGGGAAACAGTGTCCCTCTCAGGAGAGGAAACAAGGTGTGTGCCAAAAACCAGAGCAAACGAAGGTAGTTAAGCGGTCCCGAACCGAGGCACACGACCGACGGCTCCGAAAATCGAAAACTGGTCTCCAAACGGGAAAAATGGCCTACGACCACGAAACGTAGCCTACGACCACTGAGAGATGGTCTACGAAACCTCTCCCTCCATTCAGGAAGAGAAAACAGAGAAAGCCAGACCTGGTTCACAAACCGAGGCAAGGCACGAAAAGGTTCTGAAGCCCGGAGGCAAGGCAATCAGCCGAGACTTTGCAACCTCAGAATGAGCAAAATATGCAACATCACCAAGCGCTCAGTTGGTGACGTCTGAGTCTTAAGGTTGATCAAAAATAGGGTGTCTACAGTTGCCCCTCTTTGACAAAACTCGAAAGTCATAAGTGACGGGAGTGAATCTCAAAGCCTAGAGACGACCCATTTTTGACAAGGCCGAAGACTTCGACAAACAGGCAAGATAAAAGAGATGTGCCCGCAGGCATGCCCGCAGGCGGGGGGCAAAATACAAAATGATATGCACCAAGTCGAACGTAACTCGTGATCATGCAAAGCAGCAAACTGTAATGAAACAAATATTCACAATAGATGCAACAGTTTTAAGCAAGAATGCAAAGCAACAACTACATTTCATGCAGTAAGAATGTAAGAGAATCACAATTCTCGCTACGTCTCACACGGAGAAGATACAATACTTGCGTGGTTTGTCTGGTCGCACCAGCTTCAAATGAACCGTACATACAATATCGTGCCTGCAAAAGAGAGAAACTTAACAAGCACAACATAGTTAGCAACACATGTTCAACACTACATCGAACGCAGACAAACATGGTGTCGATGGGAAAATGCATCGCAATGCGAGAGAAGCGTGCTTGACAATGCAAGTTAAGCATGGAGGTATGACAATACCGGTGAAACGTGCACCACAATGTGAGCGATGTTCATAACAATGCGAGTGGCATGCATAACAATGCTGGGTAAGTGCGACTTTACGAGCATGTTTAAAATAAAACACTAAGTAAAGAAATGCAAGCTTCGACAAGGACAACTCAAATCGCGACCTCCGGTTTACCTCCCGGAAGGGTCACAATGTATTCAAAAAGGATACACCTCGCTCTCGGCGAGTAACGATGAAACACGCATCGAAAGTTGGAGTTGAAGTTCCCGAAGAGGGATTTCGTGCTGAAAAGTGCACTTTCCTTGTACTTTCTCGAGTGTCGAGGACTCCGATCACCACCAAAATTTGCAGGGAGCTCAAAGAGGCATTGGAGACCACCTTGGGAGGGCCACCGACCAGGTTTGGAGACCACCGACCAGGTTTGGTGAGAGGGCGTGGTCGGCCTACCAGAAAAGGTGGTCGGCCGACCACCTAGGTAAAAACAGGGGTAGTTTGGTACTTTTACATTCGGATCTTTAAATGCACTTGGCCAAAACACTTTTCCTCACAACTTCAGGTCCGAAATTAGCTCCTCCTCTTTCTTAGACCATTTTCCCTCTCAGATCTGCGCTCTATACGCGTTTTCCAACGCCCTACGCAAAGTTGTTTCGCGAAATCTTTCAGTTTTCTTCACTTTGGACCGATTAAAATTTGATTTCGGAGCTTCTTTCCCCATTTTCACCACTTGAGGTAAGTTTGTCTCAATATTTGGAACATTTTCTCGGGAGTTGACTTTTGTTGACTTTTTCATTTCCCGAGAGTTGACTTTTGTTGACTTTTTCCAATTTTGGCTCATTTTGCTCATTTTTGCTCATTTTTCGAAATGGCAGGTCATTTTCCTCAGGGCGGAGGTCCTCCAGGTGCCGGGGGTGGGCTAGACATTATGTCTTTACCTCCGAGGATTCGGCTATTTATTCTCGAGAGGTATGACCCTCTGGCGCACATCCTTCCTCGAGCCGTTTTCTACCACTTCACCGACTTTGATGAGCGAGCACCTGTAGATCTATTACTGCAGGAGCCAGAGTCCCACCTCTCTTATCAGGCACGAGAGGTATGTACTTCACTTTTACATTTTCTGCAATGTATTTTGCATTTTCCGTGCATTTCATGCTTTTGCTATGTATTTTTTATCTGCTCATTCTGAACGCGTTCACACACCATACTTCTGCTTATTCTAGCACACAGCTCACAACACAGTATTTTGTTAAGTTGACACGCAACCTAAGCACTCGAATTTTTGAACACACAGCTCACACTTTGATGATGAACACACAGCCCACTATTCGACGGCGAACACATAGTCCACTATTTTCTGAAATCTGAACACACAGCCCAAACTTGTTGATTACGAACACGCAGCGTACTGTTTTTGAAGTCTGAACACACAGCTCAAACACTTGATGTTGAACACACAGCTCGAACTTTCAGATGAACACATAGCCCACTGTTTTGAAATTTGAACACGCAGCCTAAACTTTGATGTTGAACACATAGCTCACACTTTGATGATGAACACACAGCCCACTGTTTTTGAAGTCTGAATACACAGCTCAAACACTTGATGTTGAACACACAGCTCAAACTTTGATGTTGAACACACAGCTCACACTTTGATGATGAACACACAGCTCACTATTTGACGGCGAACACGCAGCCCAAACTTGTTGAGAGTTGAACACGCAGCCCAATGTTTTTGAAGTCTGAACACACAGCTCAGACACTTGACTTTCTGAACACGCAGCCCAAATTTTGAGGTGAACACACAGCACACACTGGTTGAGAGTTGAACACGTAGCCCAAACTATTGAATTTCTGAATACATAGCCCGAATTTTGAGGTGAACACAGCACACACTGGTTGAGAGTTTGAACGCGTAGCCCAAACTATTGAATTTCTGAACACGTAGCCCGAATACTTTATGTTGAACACGCAGCTCATGACATTGTATCTGATTTAATTTGCACACAGCTAATACATGTGTTCATTCTGAATGCAGGTATCTTCCCGTATTACACGAGGATATGGATCGATCATCGCCAGGGAGTGGTACGCAGAGCTCCCAGAGGTCGTTCGCGATCTGGTTGACAAGGCAGGGTTCAGACCATTCTGCACGGGATATCATGTTATCCAGCGAGCAGGACCCTGATGGGTGCCCTCGTAGAGAGATTGTGGGACACCACTAACTTCTTTCATTTCTCAGCTATTGGGGACATGACGATGACCCCGTTAGACTTTGCCCTGCTGACAGGCCTTGACGTAGGAGGCTGGCCGATCCCCTATGACGAGGATATGAGTGAGTGGGAGGCTGCTTGGATTTATCTATTGAGAGCTTGCCCACCGGTTGACAGATCTTCGGGCCATGTCCGGTACACTTGGTTTTCCACACAGTTCAGGGAGGCTGTGCCCGAGACTCTCGAGGAGATAGCATAGTACACTCGAGGATTTTTGATGTTCCTTTTTGGGACCACTCTGTTCTACGATAGGGGGAACACCGTTGGACTCTATTGGCTGAGTGCTCTGGTAGACCTATCACAGGTCAGCCGGTATGACTGGGGTGGCGCCGGCCTGGCTACCTTCTACTACTACATGAGCGCAACCTCCCGCGGACGGGGGAACATAGTTGGCGGCTATTGGAGAGCCTGTGAGGTACTTTCTGCCCTCTTGATTTACATTTATGCTTTTCATTACCTATACACTGCACACACCATACACTTTACATTCTGTACTTTGCAATCTACTCTCAGCATTTTGCGTTCTCTGTACATTCTGCATTCACATTCTGCACTCGGCATTTTGTATTCTGATGGATATTGCCCTGTTTTCCACAGCTATGGGTTTTCGCATACTTTCCGACGCTAGCCCCGGAGCTTGAGGTGGAGGTGCCTCTCACGATTCCTTACTCGCTCGTATTCGAGGGCCAGTACCGGCCGAGAGCTTGGGAGACTCTCCCCTACCTGCGGTAGTTTTTTGATACAGTGCGGACGACCGAGGTAATTCAGAACTCTCAGTTCTCCATGTTTTCATCTTTGATTCATCTTGCACATTTATGATTTCTAATCGGCTCATGCATTGGTTATCCGCAGATCACATGGCAACCCTGGGCGCCCTTGGGTGAAGATACTCGATTTCAGTTTGTTGGGGGATGGGCCGCTTCTCGGTATAGGATCTTATTTGAGGGGCCCATTGGTAGGGCCTGGTTTCTGGGGGACTGCTTCATGCGCCAGACTATGGGCTACCCCGAGCAGAGTGTCCTCGCAGCACCTCCGTATGACATGCGGTCTACTGAGGGGCTCACTCCCCAGGATGTCGATAGCGCCATGTTGGGTACCGACGTACTTCTACATTTGGAGGAGGGAGAGTACGCGACTTACCGTCATACATACTTGATGCCTCCATTGACAGGTGTCCATACTCCCACGAGGAGGTCTGCTGACATGCCATCATTGAGCCGGGCCCGGGCTGCAGATATTCCTTCGAACAGCAGGGCCGGCACATCGAGAGGTGGGGCTGGACTGGTCCCCCCGATTCCCCCGACTTATCATCACGCCGGATGGCCAGATATCCCGACTGAGTTAATAGGATGGCGATACGGGACTTCCTACCCGATTCCGATAGAGCCCCTTATGCTCGATCACCGATACGTCAGTGATCCTGACTCACCACCAGTATGTTCCACTGCTTTTCATTTACCACTCAAATACTTAGGCATTCATTTACTCATTGGTGACTTGAGCTTGTATCTGCAGCCATCCAGGGAGTATACGGAGGGGCTACTCGGGTTAGTAGCCTCACTCGAGGGCATGGTCCTGTGGAGAGAGACGCAGTTGTCCATCGTCGGTGTCCCGGTACTCTTTAGTTTTCTTGCATGTCCTCTACAATGTTATGACACCCCCATACAGTGTCCTCTACAATGTTATGACACCCCCATACAGTGTCCTCTACAATGTTATGACACCCCCATACAGTGTCCTCTACAATGTTATGACACCCCCATACAGTGTCCTCTACAATGTTATGACACCCCCATACAGTGTCCTCTACAATGTTATGACACCCCCATACAGTGTCCTCTACAATGTTATGACACCCCCATACAGTGTCCTCTACAATGTTATGACACCCCCATACAGTGTCCTCTACAATGTTATGACACCCCCATACAGTGTCCTCTACAATGTTATGACACCCCCATACAGTGTCCTCTACAATGTTATGACACCCCCATACAGTGTCCTCTACAATGTTATGACACCCCCATACAGTGTCCTCTACAATGTTATGACACCCCCATACAGTGTCCTCTACAATGTTATGACACCCCCATACAGTGTCCTCTACAATGTTATGACACCCCCATACAGTGTCCTCTACAATGTTATGACACCCCCATACAGTGTCCTCTACAATGTTATGACACCCCCATACAGTGTCCTCTACAATGTTATGACACCCCCATACAGTGTCCTCTACAATGTTATGACACCCCCATACAGTGTCCTCTACAATGTTATGACACCCCCATACAGTGTCCTCTACAATGTTATGACACCCCCATACAGTGTCCTCTACAATGTTATGACACCCCCATACAGTGTCCTCTACAATGTTATGACACCCCCATACAGTGTCCTCTACAATGTTATGACACCCCCATACAGTGTCCTCTACAATGTTATGACACCCCCATACAGTGTCCTCTACAATGTTATGACACCCCCATACAGTGTCCTCTACAATGTTATGACACCCCCATACAGTGTCCTCTACAATGTTATGACACCCCCATACAGTGTCCTCTACAATGTTATGACACCCCCATACAGTGTCCTCTACAATGTTATGACACCCCCATACAGTGTCCTCTACAATGTTATGACACCCCCATACAGTGTCCTCTACAATGTTATGACACCCCCATACAGTGTCCTCTACAATGTTATGACACCCCCATACAGTGTCCTCTACAATGTTATGACACCCCCATACAGTGTCCTCTACAATGTTATGACACCCCCATACAGTGTCCTCTACAATGTTATGACACCCCCATACAGTGTCCTCTACAATGTTATGACACCCCCATACAGTGTCCTCTACAATGTTATGACACCCCCATACAGTGTCCTCTACAATGTTATGACACCCCCATACAGTGTCCTCTACAATGTTATGACACCCCCATACAGTGTCCTCTACAATGTTATGACACCCCCATACAGTGTCCTCTACAATGTTATGACACCCCCATACAGTGTCCTCTACAATGTTATGACACCCCCATACAGTGTCCTCTACAATGTTATGACACCCCCATACAGTGTCCTCTACAATGTTATGACACCCCCATACAGTGTCCTCTACAATGTTATGACACCCCCATACAGTGTCCTCTACAATGTTATGACACCCCCATACAGTGTCCTCTACAATGTTATGACACCCCCATACAGTGTCCTCTACAATGTTATGACACCCCCATACAGTGTCCTCTACAATGTTATGACACCCCCATACAGTGTCCTCTACAATGTTATGACACCCCCATACAGTGTCCTCTACAATGTTATGACACCCCCATACAGTGTCCTCTACAATGTTATGACACCCCCATACAGTGTCCTCTACAATGTTATGACACCCCCATACAGTGTCCTCTACAATGTTATGACACCCCCATACAGTGTCCTCTACAATGTTATGACACCCCCATACAGTGTCCTCTACAATGTTATGACACCCCCATACAGTGTCCTCTACAATGTTATGACACCCCCATACAGTGTCCTCTACAATGTTATGACACCCCCATACAGTGTCCTCTACAATGTTATGACACCCCCATACAGTGTCCTCTACAATGTTATGACACCCCCATACAGTGTCCTCTACAATGTTATGACACCCCCATACAGTGTCCTCTACAATGTTATGACACCCCCATACAGTGTCCTCTACAATGTTATGACACCCCCATACAGTGTCCTCTACAATGTTATGACACCCCCATACAGTGTCCTCTACAATGTTATGACACCCCCATACAGTGTCCTCTACAATGTTATGACACCCCCATACAGTGTCCTCTACAATGTTATGACACCCCCATACAGTGTCCTCTACAATGTTATGACACCCCCATACAGTGTCCTCTACAATGTTATGACACCCCCATACAGTGTCCTCTACAATGTTATGACACCCCCATACAGTGTCCTCTACAATGTTATGACACCCCCATACAGTGTCCTCTACAATGTTATGACACCCCCATACAGTGTCCTCTACAATGTTATGACACCCCCATACAGTGTCCTCTACAATGTTATGACACCCCCATACAGTGTCCTCTACAATGTTATGACACCCCCATACAGTGTCCTCTACAATGTTATGACACCCCCATACAGTGTCCTCTACAATGTTATGACACCCCCATACAGTGTCCTCTACAATGTTATGACACCCCCATACAGTGTCCTCTACAATGTTATGACACCCCCATACAGTGTCCTCTACAATGTTATGACACCCCCATACAGTGTCCTCTACAATGTTATGACACCCCCATACAGTGTCCTCTACAATGTTATGACACCCCCATACAGTGTCCTCTACAATGTTATGACACCCCCATACAGTGTCCTCTACAATGTTATGACACCCCCATACAGTGTCCTCTACAATGTTATGACACCCCCATACAGTGTCCTCTACAATGTTATGACACCCCCATACAGTGTCCTCTACAATGTTATGACACCCCCATACAGTGTCCTCTACAATGTTATGACACCCCCATACAGTGTCCTCTACAATGTTATGACACCCCCATACAGTGTCCTCTACAATGTTATGACACCCCCATACAGTGTCCTCTACAATGTTATGACACCCCCATACAGTGTCCTCTACAATGTTATGACACCCCCATACAGTGTCCTCTACAATGTTATGACACCCCCATACAGTGTCCTCTACAATGTTATGACACCCCCATACAGTGTCCTCTACAATGTTATGACACCCCCATACAGTGTCCTCTACAATGTTATGACACCCCCATACAGTGTCCTCTACAATGTTATGACACCCCCATACAGTGTCCTCTACAATGTTATGACACCCCCATACAGTGTCCTCTACAATGTTATGACACCCCCATACAGTGTCCTCTACAATGTTATGACACCCCCATACAGTGTCCTCTACAATGTTATGACACCCCCATACAGTGTCCTCTACAATGTTATGACACCCCCATACAGTGTCCTCTACAATGTTATGACACCCCCATACAGTGTCCTCTACAATGTTATGACACCCCCATACAGTGTCCTCTACAATGTTATGACACCCCCATACAGTGTCCTCTACAATGTTATGACACCCCCATACAGTGTCCTCTACAATGTTATGACACCCCCATACAGTGTCCTCTACAATGTTATGACACCCCCATACAGTGTCCTCTACAATGTTATGACACCCCCATACAGTGTCCTCTACAATGTTATGACACCCCCATACAGTGTCCTCTACAATGTTATGACACCCCCATACAGTGTCCTCTACAATGTTATGACACCCCCATACAGTGTCCTCTACAATGTTATGACACCCCCATACAGTGTCCTCTACAATGTTATGACACCCCCATACAGTGTCCTCTACAATGTTATGACACCCCCATACAGTGTCCTCTACAATGTTATGACACCCCCATACAGTGTCCTCTACAATGTTATGACACCCCCATACAGTGTCCTCTACAATGTTATGACACCCCCATACAGTGTCCTCTACAATGTTATGACACCCCCATACAGTGTCCTCTACAATGTTATGACACCCCCATACAGTGTCCTCTACAATGTTATGACACCCCCATACAGTGTCCTCTACAATGTTATGACACCCCCATACAGTGTCCTCTACAATGTTATGACACCCCCATACAGTGTCCTCTACAATGTTATGACACCCCCATACAGTGTCCTCTACAATGTTATGACACCCCCATACAGTGTCCTCTACAATGTTATGACACCCCCATACAGTGTCCTCTACAATGTTATGACACCCCCATACAGTGTCCTCTACAATGTTATGACACCCCCATACAGTGTCCTCTACAATGTTATGACACCCCCATACAGTGTCCTCTACAATGTTATGACACCCCCATACAGTGTCCTCTACAATGTTATGACACCCCCATACAGTGTCCTCTACAATGTTATGACACCCCCATACAGTGTCCTCTACAATGTTATGACACCCCCATACAGTGTCCTCTACAATGTTATGACACCCCCATACAGTGTCCTCTACAATGTTATGACACCCCCATACAGTGTCCTCTACAATGTTATGACACCCCCATACAGTGTCCTCTACAATGTTATGACACCCCCATACAGTGTCCTCTACAATGTTATGACACCCCCATACAGTGTCCTCTACAATGTTATGACACCCCCATACAGTGTCCTCTACAATGTTATGACACCCCCATACAGTGTCCTCTACAATGTTATGACACCCCCATACAGTGTCCTCTACAATGTTATGACACCCCCATACAGTGTCCTCTACAATGTTATGACACCCCCATACAGTGTCCTCTACAATGTTATGACACCCCCATACAGTGTCCTCTACAATGTTATGACACCCCCATACAGTGTCCTCTACAATGTTATGACACCCCCATACAGTGTCCTCTACAATGTTATGACACCCCCATACAGTGTCCTCTACAATGTTATGACACCCCCATACAGTGTCCTCTACAATGTTATGACACCCCCATACAGTGTCCTCTACAATGTTATGACACCCCCATACAGTGTCCTCTACAATGTTATGACACCCCCATACAGTGTCCTCTACAATGTTATGACACCCCCATACAGTGTCCTCTACAATGTTATGACACCCCCATACAGTGTCCTCTACAATGTTATGACACCCCCATACAGTGTCCTCTACAATGTTATGACACCCCCATACAGTGTCCTCTACAATGTTATGACACCCCCATACAGTGTCCTCTACAATGTTATGACACCCCCATACAGTGTCCTCTACAATGTTATGACACCCCCATACAGTGTCCTCTACAATGTTATGACACCCCCATACAGTGTCCTCTACAATGTTATGACACCCCCATACAGTGTCCTCTACAATGTTATGACACCCCCATACAGTGTCCTCTACAATGTTATGACACCCCCATACAGTGTCCTCTACAATGTTATGACACCCCCATACAGTGTCCTCTACAATGTTATGACACCCCCATACAGTGTCCTCTACAATGTTATGACACCCCCATACAGTGTCCTCTACAATGTTATGACACCCCCATACAGTGTCCTCTACAATGTTATGACACCCCCATACAGTGTCCTCTACAATGTTATGACACCCCCATACAGTGTCCTCTACAATGTTATGACACCCCCATACAGTGTCCTCTACAATGTTATGACACCCCCATACAGTGTCCTCTACAATGTTATGACACCCCCATACAGTGTCCTCTACAATGTTATGACACCCCCATACAGTGTCCTCTACAATGTTATGACACCCCCATACAGTGTCCTCTACAATGTTATGACACCCCCATACAGTGTCCTCTACAATGTTATGACACCCCCATACAGTGTCCTCTACAATGTTATGACACCCCCATACAGTGTCCTCTACAATGTTATGACACCCCCATACAGTGTCCTCTACAATGTTATGACACCCCCATACAGTGTCCTCTACAATGTTATGACACCCCCATACAGTGTCCTCTACAATGTTATGACACCCCCATACAGTGTCCTCTACAATGTTATGACACCCCCATACAGTGTCCTCTACAATGTTATGACACCCCCATACAGTGTCCTCTACAATGTTATGACACCCCCATACAGTGTCCTCTACAATGTTATGACACCCCCATACAGTGTCCTCTACAATGTTATGACACCCCCATACAGTGTCCTCTACAATGTTATGACACCCCCATACAGTGTCCTCTACAATGTTATGACACCCCCATACAGTGTCCTCTACAATGTTATGACACCCCCATACAGTGTCCTCTACAATGTTATGACACCCCCATACAGTGTCCTCTACAATGTTATGACACCCCCATACAGTGTCCTCTACAATGTTATGACACCCCCATACAGTGTCCTCTACAATGTTATGACACCCCCATACAGTGTCCTCTACAATGTTATGACACCCCCATACAGTGTCCTCTACAATGTTATGACACCCCCATACAGTGTCCTCTACAATGTTATGACACCCCCATACAGTGTCCTCTACAATGTTATGACACCCCCATACAGTGTCCTCTACAATGTTATGACACCCCCATACAGTGTCCTCTACAATGTTATGACACCCCCATACAGTGTCCTCTACAATGTTATGACACCCCCATACAGTGTCCTCTACAATGTTATGACACCCCCATACAGTGTCCTCTACAATGTTATGACACCCCCATACAGTGTCCTCTACAATGTTATGACACCCCCATACAGTGTCCTCTACAATGTTATGACACCCCCATACAGTGTCCTCTACAATGTTATGACACCCCCATACAGTGTCCTCTACAATGTTATGACACCCCCATACAGTGTCCTCTACAATGTTATGACACCCCCATACAGTGTCCTCTACAATGTTATGACACCCCCATACAGTGTCCTCTACAATGTTATGACACCCCCATACAGTGTCCTCTACAATGTTATGACACCCCCATACAGTGTCCTCTACAATGTTATGACACCCCCATACAGTGTCCTCTACAATGTTATGACACCCCCATACAGTGTCCTCTACAATGTTATGACACCCCCATACAGTGTCCTCTACAATGTTATGACACCCCCATACAGTGTCCTCTACAATGTTATGACACCCCCATACAGTGTCCTCTACAATGTTATGACACCCCCATACAGTGTCCTCTACAATGTTATGACACCCCCATACAGTGTCCTCTACAATGTTATGACACCCCCATACAGTGTCCTCTACAATGTTATGACACCCCCATACAGTGTCCTCTACAATGTTATGACACCCCCATACAGTGTCCTCTACAATGTTATGACACCCCCATACAGTGTCCTCTACAATGTTATGACACCCCCATACAGTGTCCTCTACAATGTTATGACACCCCCATACAGTGTCCTCTACAATGTTATGACACCCCCATACAGTGTCCTCTACAATGTTATGACACCCCCATACAGTGTCCTCTACAATGTTATGACACCCCCATACAGTGTCCTCTACAATGTTATGACACCCCCATACAGTGTCCTCTACAATGTTATGACACCCCCATACAGTGTCCTCTACAATGTTATGACACCCCCATACAGTGTCCTCTACAATGTTATGACACCCCCATACAGTGTCCTCTACAATGTTATGACACCCCCATACAGTGTCCTCTACAATGTTATGACACCCCCATACAGTGTCCTCTACAATGTTATGACACCCCCATACAGTGTCCTCTACAATGTTATGACACCCCCATACAGTGTCCTCTACAATGTTATGACACCCCCATACAGTGTCCTCTACAATGTTATGACACCCCCATACAGTGTCCTCTACAATGTTATGACACCCCCATACAGTGTCCTCTACAATGTTATGACACCCCCATACAGTGTCCTCTACAATGTTATGACACCCCCATACAGTGTCCTCTACAATGTTATGACACCCCCATACAGTGTCCTCTACAATGTTATGACACCCCCATACAGTGTCCTCTACAATGTTATGACACCCCCATACAGTGTCCTCTACAATGTTATGACACCCCCATACAGTGTCCTCTACAATGTTATGACACCCCCATACAGTGTCCTCTACAATGTTATGACACCCCCATACAGTGTCCTCTACAATGTTATGACACCCCCATACAGTGTCCTCTACAATGTTATGACACCCCCATACAGTGTCCTCTACAATGTTATGACACCCCCATACAGTGTCCTCTACAATGTTATGACACCCCCATACAGTGTCCTCTACAATGTTATGACACCCCCATACAGTGTCCTCTACAATGTTATGACACCCCCATACAGTGTCCTCTACAATGTTATGACACCCCCATACAGTGTCCTCTACAATGTTATGACACCCCCATACAGTGTCCTCTACAATGTTATGACACCCCCATACAGTGTCCTCTACAATGTTATGACACCCCCATACAGTGTCCTCTACAATGTTATGACACCCCCATACAGTGTCCTCTACAATGTTATGACACCCCCATACAGTGTCCTCTACAATGTTATGACACCCCCATACAGTGTCCTCTACAATGTTATGACACCCCCATACAGTGTCCTCTACAATGTTATGACACCCCCATACAGTGTCCTCTACAATGTTATGACACCCCCATACAGTGTCCTCTACAATGTTATGACACCCCCATACAGTGTCCTCTACAATGTTATGACACCCCCATACAGTGTCCTCTACAATGTTATGACACCCCCATACAGTGTCCTCTACAATGTTATGACACCCCCATACAGTGTCCTCTACAATGTTATGACACCCCCATACAGTGTCCTCTACAATGTTATGACACCCCCATACAGTGTCCTCTACAATGTTATGACACCCCCATACAGTGTCCTCTACAATGTTATGACACCCCCATACAGTGTCCTCTACAATGTTATGACACCCCCATACAGTGTCCTCTACAATGTTATGACACCCCCATACAGTGTCCTCTACAATGTTATGACACCCCCATACAGTGTCCTCTACAATGTTATGACACCCCCATACAGTGTCCTCTACAATGTTATGACACCCCCATACAGTGTCCTCTACAATGTTATGACACCCCCATACAGTGTCCTCTACAATGTTATGACACCCCCATACAGTGTCCTCTACAATGTTATGACACCCCCATACAGTGTCCTCTACAATGTTATGACACCCCCATACAGTGTCCTCTACAATGTTATGACACCCCCATACAGTGTCCTCTACAATGTTATGACACCCCCATACAGTGTCCTCTACAATGTTATGACACCCCCATACAGTGTCCTCTACAATGTTATGACACCCCCATACAGTGTCCTCTACAATGTTATGACACCCCCATACAGTGTCCTCTACAATGTTATGACACCCCCATACAGTGTCCTCTACAATGTTATGACACCCCCATACAGTGTCCTCTACAATGTTATGACACCCCCATACAGTGTCCTCTACAATGTTATGACACCCCCATACAGTGTCCTCTACAATGTTATGACACCCCCATACAGTGTCCTCTACAATGTTATGACACCCCCATACAGTGTCCTCTACAATGTTATGACACCCCCATACAGTGTCCTCTACAATGTTATGACACCCCCATACAGTGTCCTCTACAATGTTATGACACCCCCATACAGTGTCCTCTACAATGTTATGACACCCCCATACAGTGTCCTCTACAATGTTATGACACCCCCATACAGTGTCCTCTACAATGTTATGACACCCCCATACAGTGTCCTCTACAATGTTATGACACCCCCATACAGTGTCCTCTACAATGTTATGACACCCCCATACAGTGTCCTCTACAATGTTATGACACCCCCATACAGTGTCCTCTACAATGTTATGACACCCCCATACAGTGTCCTCTACAATGTTATGACACCCCCATACAGTGTCCTCTACAATGTTATGACACCCCCATACAGTGTCCTCTACAATGTTATGACACCCCCATACAGTGTCCTCTACAATGTTATGACACCCCCATACAGTGTCCTCTACAATGTTATGACACCCCCATACAGTGTCCTCTACAATGTTATGACACCCCCATACAGTGTCCTCTACAATGTTATGACACCCCCATACAGTGTCCTCTACAATGTTATGACACCCCCATACAGTGTCCTCTACAATGTTATGACACCCCCATACAGTGTCCTCTACAATGTTATGACACCCCCATACAGTGTCCTCTACAATGTTATGACACCCCCATACAGTGTCCTCTACAATGTTATGACACCCCCATACAGTGTCCTCTACAATGTTATGACACCCCCATACAGTGTCCTCTACAATGTTATGACACCCCCATACAGTGTCCTCTACAATGTTATGACACCCCCATACAGTGTCCTCTACAATGTTATGACACCCCCATACAGTGTCCTCTACAATGTTATGACACCCCCATACAGTGTCCTCTACAATGTTATGACACCCCCATACAGTGTCCTCTACAATGTTATGACACCCCCATACAGTGTCCTCTACAATGTTATGACACCCCCATACAGTGTCCTCTACAATGTTATGACACCCCCATACAGTGTCCTCTACAATGTTATGACACCCCCATACAGTGTCCTCTACAATGTTATGACACCCCCATACAGTGTCCTCTACAATGTTATGACACCCCCATACAGTGTCCTCTACAATGTTATGACACCCCCATACAGTGTCCTCTACAATGTTATGACACCCCCATACAGTGTCCTCTACAATGTTATGACACCCCCATACAGTGTCCTCTACAATGTTATGACACCCCCATACAGTGTCCTCTACAATGTTATGACACCCCCATACAGTGTCCTCTACAATGTTATGACACCCCCATACAGTGTCCTCTACAATGTTATGACACCCCCATACAGTGTCCTCTACAATGTTATGACACCCCCATACAGTGTCCTCTACAATGTTATGACACCCCCATACAGTGTCCTCTACAATGTTATGACACCCCCATACAGTGTCCTCTACAATGTTATGACACCCCCATACAGTGTCCTCTACAATGTTATGACACCCCCATACAGTGTCCTCTACAATGTTATGACACCCCCATACAGTGTCCTCTACAATGTTATGACACCCCCATACAGTGTCCTCTACAATGTTATGACACCCCCATACAGTGTCCTCTACAATGTTATGACACCCCCATACAGTGTCCTCTACAATGTTATGACACCCCCATACAGTGTCCTCTACAATGTTATGACACCCCCATACAGTGTCCTCTACAATGTTATGACACCCCCATACAGTGTCCTCTACAATGTTATGACACCCCCATACAGTGTCCTCTACAATGTTATGACACCCCCATACAGTGTCCTCTACAATGTTATGACACCCCCATACAGTGTCCTCTACAATGTTATGACACCCCCATACAGTGTCCTCTACAATGTTATGACACCCCCATACAGTGTCCTCTACAATGTTATGACACCCCCATACAGTGTCCTCTACAATGTTATGACACCCCCATACAGTGTCCTCTACAATGTTATGACACCCCCATACAGTGTCCTCTACAATGTTATGACACCCCCATACAGTGTCCTCTACAATGTTATGACACCCCCATACAGTGTCCTCTACAATGTTATGACACCCCCATACAGTGTCCTCTACAATGTTATGACACCCCCATACAGTGTCCTCTACAATGTTATGACACCCCCATACAGTGTCCTCTACAATGTTATGACACCCCCATACAGTGTCCTCTACAATGTTATGACACCCCCATACAGTGTCCTCTACAATGTTATGACACCCCCATACAGTGTCCTCTACAATGTTATGACACCCCCATACAGTGTCCTCTACAATGTTATGACACCCCCATACAGTGTCCTCTACAATGTTATGACACCCCCATACAGTGTCCTCTACAATGTTATGACACCCCCATACAGTGTCCTCTACAATGTTATGACACCCCCATACAGTGTCCTCTACAATGTTATGACACCCCCATACAGTGTCCTCTACAATGTTATGACACCCCCATACAGTGTCCTCTACAATGTTATGACACCCCCATACAGTGTCCTCTACAATGTTATGACACCCCCATACAGTGTCCTCTACAATGTTATGACACCCCCATACAGTGTCCTCTACAATGTTATGACACCCCCATACAGTGTCCTCTACAATGTTATGACACCCCCATACAGTGTCCTCTACAATGTTATGACACCCCCATACAGTGTCCTCTACAATGTTATGACACCCCCATACAGTGTCCTCTACAATGTTATGACACCCCCATACAGTGTCCTCTACAATGTTATGACACCCCCATACAGTGTCCTCTACAATGTTATGACACCCCCATACAGTGTCCTCTACAATGTTATGACACCCCCATACAGTGTCCTCTACAATGTTATGACACCCCCATACAGTGTCCTCTACAATGTTATGACACCCCCATACAGTGTCCTCTACAATGTTATGACACCCCCATACAGTGTCCTCTACAATGTTATGACACCCCCATACAGTGTCCTCTACAATGTTATGACACCCCCATACAGTGTCCTCTACAATGTTATGACACCCCCATACAGTGTCCTCTACAATGTTATGACACCCCCATACAGTGTCCTCTACAATGTTATGACACCCCCATACAGTGTCCTCTACAATGTTATGACACCCCCATACAGTGTCCTCTACAATGTTATGACACCCCCATACAGTGTCCTCTACAATGTTATGACACCCCCATACAGTGTCCTCTACAATGTTATGACACCCCCATACAGTGTCCTCTACAATGTTATGACACCCCCATACAGTGTCCTCTACAATGTTATGACACCCCCATACAGTGTCCTCTACAATGTTATGACACCCCCATACAGTGTCCTCTACAATGTTATGACACCCCCATACAGTGTCCTCTACAATGTTATGACACCCCCATACAGTGTCCTCTACAATGTTATGACACCCCCATACAGTGTCCTCTACAATGTTATGACACCCCCATACAGTGTCCTCTACAATGTTATGACACCCCCATACAGTGTCCTCTACAATGTTATGACACCCCCATACAGTGTCCTCTACAATGTTATGACACCCCCATACAGTGTCCTCTACAATGTTATGACACCCCCATACAGTGTCCTCTACAATGTTATGACACCCCCATACAGTGTCCTCTACAATGTTATGACACCCCCATACAGTGTCCTCTACAATGTTATGACACCCCCATACAGTGTCCTCTACAATGTTATGACACCCCCATACAGTGTCCTCTACAATGTTATGACACCCCCATACAGTGTCCTCTACAATGTTATGACACCCCCATACAGTGTCCTCTACAATGTTATGACACCCCCATACAGTGTCCTCTACAATGTTATGACACCCCCATACAGTGTCCTCTACAATGTTATGACACCCCCATACAGTGTCCTCTACAATGTTATGACACCCCCATACAGTGTCCTCTACAATGTTATGACACCCCCATACAGTGTCCTCTACAATGTTATGACACCCCCATACAGTGTCCTCTACAATGTTATGACACCCCCATACAGTGTCCTCTACAATGTTATGACACCCCCATACAGTGTCCTCTACAATGTTATGACACCCCCATACAGTGTCCTCTACAATGTTATGACACCCCCATACAGTGTCCTCTACAATGTTATGACACCCCCATACAGTGTCCTCTACAATGTTATGACACCCCCATACAGTGTCCTCTACAATGTTATGACACCCCCATACAGTGTCCTCTACAATGTTATGACACCCCCATACAGTGTCCTCTACAATGTTATGACACCCCCATACAGTGTCCTCTACAATGTTATGACACCCCCATACAGTGTCCTCTACAATGTTATGACACCCCCATACAGTGTCCTCTACAATGTTATGACACCCCCATACAGTGTCCTCTACAATGTTATGACACCCCCATACAGTGTCCTCTACAATGTTATGACACCCCCATACAGTGTCCTCTACAATGTTATGACACCCCTATACAGTGTCCTCTACAACGTTATGACACCACCATCCAGTGTCTTCACCAATGGTCTGACACGACCATACAGTGTCTCTTATCCTCTTTTATTTTTATGTATTTTCTTGTTTTGTTACTCTCTCCAAACTCAAGTTGGTTAGTTTCTATCCTCCTTGAGTTTGCGGGGGGCTGTTAAAATTTACCATCACCTACCACCAATTTACCATCACCTACCACCACCTACTCCTCACCTACTACACTCACCCTCTCCTATATAATGAGCCACTCACCATTTGTAATACACACAATCGATCATTATATCAATCAATAATACATCTATTACTTACATGACCCATATATGGCCACGACGAATTAAGTTTTCAATAGTCAAGATACTCCCCAACATGACCATCCACACAAAAAAGGCCACCTTGGATGGGGTATCTGGCACCCAAACACACTTCCAAGGGAAAACCGCAGCCTCCTCATGAACACACATCATAATACGAGGATACAGAAAAAAATCCCCTTAGACATAGGACAGATTGCTGGAATGTGGTTGCTAAATATATATATATATATCATAAAGCGAATCTGGAAGCTCGCAAGAATACCTCGTATGTTGGAACATGGCAGCACTCTAAAACACATGTGTTGTCAGTGTTTATAACTTATTTTTCCAACCAAACATCAGAGCACCGGTCTTATGCCTTGAAATATATTTGCAGACTTGCAGTAAGAATGATGCCTAAATGGCGAATAACATTTATAATAATATAGGGGTAAACCATAGTGTTTCCATATTATAAAAAGATAAATCCTACCTTTTGGGGCTTTCTCTAATTTTTACCCTTTCTTTTCTTTAAAAGCCTTCCTACATTATCATGAATTGAAATGTTACATTAAATTTGTAATTGGGTTAACCTGGATTGAAAATAGAGTTGGTTCCTCAAAATGTTTTTGGGGAAGAATTGAGAAGGGAGGAGAGAGTATGCACATGATGTGTGTTACCAGCTCCTAGTATCTGCATAAATGGATGTCATGTTTTAAGATGTGCTTCACTAACACTTGGAGCGAAATATTTATATGGTTTGTCTACTAACTATTAATGGTGTAGTGCAAGAAAAATATTGACAGCATTGTATCCAGAAGGTCATGATTTTAAAGAGATTCTACGTAAAAATATCATATTGGGTCTGTATCAATTGATTTGAGTGATTTTTTTGATTTATCCATCCTGGTTGAAGTATCCTAAGTTTTTTTTTTTGACAAGGAAAAGTCAACTGTGTCTTTGTAGTTTGATTTTGATGAAAGGTTTACTTTGTGTTTGATTATTGCAACTTTAACCATCTTAGAAGGTGTTAGAATTTACCATCACCTACCACCACTACCACCTCACCTACTCCACTAAACCTAACCCACTACACCACTACCACCTCACCTACTCCACTAAACCTAACCCACTACACCACCTCACCTACTCCACTAAACCTAACCCACTACACCACTACCACCATCCACTACACCTACATCTATATAAGGAACCATTTGTAATAGACAGAACAACACATCAAAATCAATCAATAATACAATTCTCTATTTCTCTCTATACATTAAATTTTCTACAGAAGGTATTAAAGGTACTCGTTCTTATACTTGATGGAAACAGGGCTTATGGCTACTCCAGTGAGGATGTCCAAATGGTCATTGAAACTATGGCTGCACAAGGAAAGGAGCCTACATTTTGCATGGGGGATGATATTCCACTGGCGATATTGTCTCAGAAGTCACATATGCTTTATGATTATTTCAAGCAGCGGTTTGCTCAGGTTTGCCAATTGTTTTTAATTTTTTTTTTTTTTTTTTTGGTTTTAGATGAGCCTGAATATTCTAATGGTGTGGCTAGTTGTTTGTTACGATAACAATATTTGACTGAATTGTGATGGTAGTAAAATAATGTCTCGGGGTCATGGTTAGGAATTATTCTTGACGTGACAACAATAGGTGATTTAATTGTTGGTTAATTTGTCAAAGGTGTAATTTACAAGTTGGATAGTGGTAGCAGTGGGCAGTTGTGGCACAAGCAACCGTTAATACCAAGCCCCACTTCCAATGGAAGTTGCCCCCACCTGATCCCCCCTTGGCCAATAGTATGGTCTCATATCATACTAATGGAAGTTACCTCACCTGACTCACAAAACAGTCTTAATGGTCGCAGGGAAGGTTAGCTTAAGTAACTCTAATGATTGGCACCCTACTAGAAAAAAATTGATTCAGCACTTGGAGAACTTCCTAAACGTCTAAGCTTATTAATTAAGATATCTACATAGTCCATAATCGTTAAAGGGACAAGGTGCATTGATGTTTGGGTTTTGAGCTTTGCTTGGGTCCAAGTGTGGAACTATTAACAAGGTATGAGCCTAGGTTCCAAAGTTGCATGCTTTTAGTCAAGGTGCAGAAAAGACCTGCCTTATTATCTACATTTATGTTTATGCAATTTATATATTTACGCTTGAATTTTATTTGATAGTTATGCTTGTATTTGACCTGAATTTGATGTTGACACGCTTAAAAATGTGGTGTATTATCCAAATTATGCATTGTTATCTGGAGTGATGCTTTAGAAAACTTCATGTAAAACTTACCCTATATGCTATTACAGTATATACTTTTTTCTTCTCGCTTTTTTTTTTCGTTTCCTCTTTTCACCTGAAAAACAATTATACAGATATATGATTGTATTATTTTCTATTTTTAATACTGCATTGTTTCCTTTTTATCGATACTTTGTTTCTTGGTTATTCCCAAACATGTCTCTAGTAACACAATGCTTATCTTTATCTAGCATTATGAGCTTAGAGAATCAGAAGGTAGGGATTCTCTGCCGTCATGTTCCAGCTTCTTGCCAATTAATTGCACTGGTTGGATTGGCAACTAATCCATATTCAACTTGGAAATATGTTTTTCCTTTTAATTGGAAGCACCATTACTGAGTTTTGTGTTACATGTGAGTTGCTTTGCAGGAGGGGACCTAAGAAAAAAAATTTCCACCCAGAAATTAGTGTTTTGCATCATGAATCATATAATAATTGTTGTATCATTATGCTATAAAACACTAATAGTTACTTTTTATTTTTTTATTTACTTATGAAAACAAAATAATTATTACATCTCTCTTCTAGCATGCTATCTGCCACTGGCCAATGTGTTAAATTAGTATGTTTGAGTGACGTTTTAAGAAAAGTTCACTTTGAATGTAGTTCTTTTGGCATCATATTTTGTAGATTCTATAATGGACTTGGCTTTTGACTATATTTATTGAATCTTACGTCCTTCCGATTATTTCTTTCGTATATATACCAGGTTACAAATCCAGCTATTGATCCTCTAAGAGAAGGATTGGTAATGTCACTTGAAGTCAACATTGGGAAGCGTGGAAACCTATTGGAGGTCGGGCCTGAGAATGCCTCTCAGGTCTGTTAGCATTTCAATTGTCATGGCTTTTTATTATTTGCAGCACCCGGACATGTCTGCTAATATTGGCTTTGTATAATGCTCAATTCTCTTTCATTCAACTCTCTTTTAGTTTTTTTTTAATTTTTTTTTGTAGAACTTAATTATTCTTTGTACCAGGTTATTTTGTCTAGTCCTGTATTGAATGAAGGGGAGCTTGAGTTGTTGCTGAAAGATCCCTACCTGAAGCCCCAAGTCCTACAAACTTTTTTTGATATAAGAAAAGGGCTTGAAGGTTCCTTGGAAAAGACACTTAATAAACTTTGTAAAGCTGCTGATGAAGCTGTAAGAAATGGTTGTCAATTACTTATTCTCTCTGACAGGTCCGATGAGTTGGTGAGTACCCTTCAATGTTGTCTATGCTATAATATGCCTTTTAAATATGGAGATCATTTATGCCTCTCTCTTTGTGTCTCTCTGTCTCTCGGTAATCTCCAGTTTCTTTTAATAATTTTTCCGTATATTTGTTTTCAATATCATCATGTATTCCAATTTTGTTGTTGTACTAAGTTTTATGAATTCTGTTAGGTGTTGAATAGCTTGATATACATTATAGGGCCCATTTTTTAATAGCTTAAGTTTTTGGGAAAATTGGTGACTTAACACTAGGAGCACTATTTCATAACATCCTTTTTAAATCCTCATTGAAGGGTTTGGTTCATGTCTTCAAATAATAGGGTAGAAGTCTGTTAAATGAGGACGTTGCTTTTAACAAAGTCAATTGAAGGAATTGGATCCATGTAGCAGACCCTAAGTAATTGGGATCAAGGCAGTTCTTTTAATTGAGTAGCATAAAAAAATGTTGCATTCCTCGATGTTGTAATCTGCCAAGTTTTTGTAGTTTGTTGAGTGCGACCACTTTATTGAGCTCTTATCAGTCATTTCTTATTGATTAGATATGGATAGTAGGCTTATTTCATGCCAAGCAGCTTTATACCTTTTTTTGTTCTTTTATGCCTGGACAAATATTTACATTTTTCTATTATTATTAATTTATTGATTTTATTTTTTTTCAGGAACCGACTCGGCCTGCCATTCCAATACTTCTTGCTGTAGGTGCTGTGCACCAACACTTGATTCAAAGTGGCTTGCGAATGTCTGCTTCCATTGTAGCAGAAACTGCTCAGTGCTTCAGTACTCATCAGTTTGCTTGTTTGATAGGATATGGTGCAAGGTTATTTTGCTTCTCTTTGACTATGGCGCGTCCAGCATTTTCCCTTAATGCTGATATAATATTAGTTCTTTCGCTGTATATGTTGGAGAAATTATGTATTCTTATGTGCATTATCTTCAAACTTAGATTAAGTCTATTCAAAAGATAAAAATCAGGTGGTTTTGATACTGGTTTCTTGATTCATGTCCATTTCCTTAGTCCTATTTATTTATTTATAACTTATCTCGGATCTTTATTTCTGTTCAGTTTTCTCATATGCTCCATAAGTCAAGTTGTTCCTTAACTCAAAGATACTGCACTCTCTTGACCAGACATATGTCCATCTCATTGCTAGGTTGAGTAGTCAACCAATTGATGTTGATGAGTTTTGTCTGGTAATGGTCTAAATTAATGGGTTGCATGTGGATTGATAACAATTCTGCAGCGAGTGCCTCACCTAAGCCAAAGTCTAATCTGCTTAATGAAAGAGGTTTTAGGGTTTAGGGAAAATGATTTGAAGAATAAGATTCAGATTTCAAGTCTTCCTTCCTAGGGATTGTCTCAGAGATCTGTTGTGTGCGGAATTCAAGCCTTTCTTGCTAGAAATTTCAGAAATAAGCTGTAAAATCGGAACTTTCAATTTTTCCCACCTTGGTCCAATTTTGTTTTGCCAGTGCTAGTAGTCGAAGGATTCTCTGCCAGGCTCATCACGTGACAGTGGCAGAAACCTAATCCTGCTAATAACAATTGTGAATCCTTTTATATTCTTCTTCCAAACTTTTTCAGAAATTTGAATGGAAAGGATCCTTTATATCTTCTGTTGTTTCCATTCTTTCAGCTTGTTTCTTGCACAAGTAGGAATGATCACAGTGCACACATTAAAATCATTGCATGTCTTTATCATCCTGACAATGCATTTAATTTTTCTTTATAATTTTCTTTTCAGTGCTGTGTGTCCATACTTGGCATTGGAGACATGCAGGCAATGGCGTTTAAGCAATAAAACTGTAAACCTAATGCGCAATGGCAAGATGCCAACTGTTACAATTGAGCAAGCTCAAAAGAACTTCTGCAAGGTCTGTGCATTGTGTCTGGAATGTTTTTGTGTTGTACATAAGTACTGAAGCATCCATTAATTATGTCAATTTAAGTATCTGGGCAGACTTTGATTGATTTTGTACACCTTAGGTGGTGAATTAATCAAGCATTGTTTAACTTTTGGTTCTTGATATTTAGGTGTCACTTACTTGTTTATTCCCTTATTGCTTCTATTTCATTACTTTGACGTGAGTACTTGGAGATGATAAACTATTGGAGCTAGATGTCCTTCTTAATAGCTTGCATGTGGGGTAGCTTTGCTCGTTATAATCTGTAGTTTGACAGCTATTGCAATCCATAGATAGTGTCAACCATAGTGATGTGGATTAATAAATTCATCAAAGACATTTTTGTGGGAGCAGTGAACTTGTGACAAAGATCTTGTTACCATCTAGTGACTTCAGCCACTAATATACAGGATTGGAGTTGAATGCAATGCGGTACAATGTAATGGAATTCTAGATTGACTTTGATGATATACCTTATTAGAAGTGCTCCTAACTTTCTTTTTGTTATAGGAAATGTAAGATGTGTTTTTATATGCCTGATACAGGAATTTTGTGATGTATCAATCAAATTCCTGTGATTTATCATCCAAATGACAACCATGTATCTACACGACATCACCTATGGTTATATATTACATCTCACTAGCCAAGTATTTTTTCCTAACCAATCCCTTTTAGTTCCCTTGTATAGTCTCAATTTCTTTCCTCCACTTTTTTTAGCCAAACCACTGCTTATTGTGACTGGGGATTAGGGACCATGGAGCATAAAAAGAATATAAAGTGGGTTTTGAGTGCTGTTTGTCAAGAAAACTTTTGTATCCATGCTTCATGCTTGGTGGGATTTTAGCAATTTGGACCAACATGATGATCAACTACTTCATATTTAGTAAAGGAGGACTAATTGTCTTTTGATTCCGCTATGGTTATGTTTTTTCTTTTTCATATTCAGACTTAGAAAATATGAAGAAGAAGAACTCCGAAAATATGAGGAAGAAGGAATATATTTCTGTTATATTCAAAACTTCTTATCTTACAAGACCAAATGACACTCCTTATATAGGAGATATTACAAACATCATCATAACCCATTATATGCCACTTACATATTATATATTACCACTATCTACCACTATCATATTATATACATGCCACTATCTACCACCAACACCACTATCATATTCTATACATGCCACTATCTACAACCAACACCACTATCATATTCTATACATACCACTATCTACCACCAACACCACTATCATATTATATGCATGAACACAATTTTCAGCATTCAGTAAGAAAGATATTATTGATAATTTATTGAAAAAATAACAAATCAGTGGGAACAGGGCCAATTTATTTCAAATCGGTGCGGAAAGGGGCATTTATTACAAATCAGGCTGTCAAAAGGTTCCCACTTATTTGTAATAAGTTGTCCCTTTTTCCCAATGATTTGTTATTTTCCATGTTATTTTTCATTGCCCAATAGCTATGGCTGTATGGCACAAATTGTTTCAGTTGGTAGATATGAATTGGGTGGCTCCAACTTCTTGTGTTCAGATGTTTATGATTGACTGTAGGGGTTTTTGACATAAAATGGGGAAAAAAAAAGAGGAGTAATAATAAATACATATACAAGTCTTATCAGTTCTTGTTTTAACATCCAAATGAAGTTCAATAATCATTGAACAAGTGCAGTTACAAAGTTGGGAACAGCATTCAGATATCAAGCTACTTTTAATTATCCGCATTTCGATGAACATTGTGACTTCAAATTTTGGGCAAAATTGTACTTATCTGCGTTCAGCTTTTTTAAAAAATAAAAAATAAAAAATAAAATCCTTATTTTTTTATTATTTTTAGTCATGACTTTGGTTAATGATTTCTGTTAGTATGGATTGTTGTCTGATTGTTTACTTTACCTTACTTTAGTGAAAGTAAATGATTTTTAACTCATCATCTTGAAGAGAATATGATGATTGTAAACAACATTGCAGGCTGTCAAATCTGGCCTACAGAAAATTCTCTCCAAAATGGGCATCTCATTACTTTCAAGGTACGTGTCCAAATTCTTATTTCTTTTGAATAGTGACCTTATACAACCGTAATTATTCTCGTTTGGTTCCAACGATAGATCTCATTGACAAGTTTCTTGGATTTAGTTATTGTGGTGCACAGATATTTGAAATTTATGGATTAGGAAAGGAGGTTGTTGATCTTGCATTTTGTGGCAGTGTATCTAGTATTGGTGGATTAACTCTTGATGAGGTAAGAAATGTAACAAAAAGGATCATGACCTCTACAACTTCTTGGTTTAGTTTAACTCTACGTTCATTTTTAACAAACACAATGTGTATTGCTATTTAAAAATTTCATGTCTGAACTCATTCGATCCGACAGGAGGAGTAGTTCTCTATTTAAGAGTATGATGTTTCACAAACATGTGGTTAATTGATGTGTTCCAATTTACTCCTTCAGAACTCATTTATCAGTAAAAAAAATTACTCTTTTAGAACTCATTGATCTGTCCTGCTGTATCCATTTATTTACTTTTGGACATGGCAGCGCAGACATTTTGTTATGGTCAAGTGGATGTTATTATAAAAAGTGGAATTATTGATCTAATTATACCAGAAGTATATAGCTTAGCACGGATCTACATGTTTTGTATTCTACTTAGTATTAAATGCACGGAGATTACTTATTTTAGCTGGTGAACTAGGAGGCCAGAATATTGATCTTCCATGTCTTCTTATCACTTATATCTTTTAAATGTAGAAATTTAATACCTTTGTGTTGCTATTTTGATCACCTGCAATCATGGTATTTAGAATCTTACAATTTACAGATCTATTCATCATACGATTTGATATGATTTTCAACCAAAATTATTTGATGTGTGTCGTTAAATCTTAAATTGAGTGAATCGTATGATTCAATTGTGTTAAAATCCACCTACTCTCCACCTACTTCACCCACTTAAACCTACTCCACTAAACCTAATCCACTACACCACTACCCTCTCCACCTACTTCACCCACTAGTCGTTTTTGCAAAAATAAAAAAGTGGTCTATCAATTATTGATATACATGATTTTATATGTATATATACAATTTCGTTATATTGATATTTATTTTATTTTAAACACCGTGTATATTTTTATATGTATATACATATAATTTTTTTTGGATATTATGCTAAATAAAACGAATCTTACGATTCACGATTCAATTTGCGATTTGACAACAATGCTTGCAATATAACTTTGGATGCTAGAGATCACTATTTTAGCATCTTCCTGGTAATTATTTTAATCACCTGGAATATAGTTTGGATGGAGATGTCTAATTTGAGAAACCAATGGTTTATGCTCTGTTCAGCAAATACATAAAGCTTCCAAATTTAACTAGTCAAAACTTTGTTGCCTGCACAGACTTGCATGTATATTTCTCGTGGATAAGCAATATATCAGCATTTAAACCTAACTATATGACCAATTGTAGTGGGTCTATATCCAATGGTTTCTTTCCTGAAAGGTTTTGGTGATAACTTTGGAACATTTAATGCATTTACTATGCTGGTATTGCATTGTGGATATTTGAGCCCCTCATTAATTTTAGGTTCGTGAAATATTTATGTCCTGCAGCTGGCAAGGGAGACTTTATCATTTTGGGTGAGGGCTTTCTCCGAGGATACAGCTAAAAGACTAGAAAATTTTGGGTTTATACAATTCAGACCAGGAGGTGAACTTTTGTTATTAAACATCTAGTATTTTCGACTAATTTCTGTTGGGAATATGCATAGTTAAATTGTGTTCAAATTACTTCTCTTTTTCTGGGTACTGAGACCTTGTTGAAATTGTAGGACAGATAGTTAGGACAAGGGAAATAGTAAATTACTTTAGTTTCATTGGTTTAAATTATTTCATACATGATTCAAATGATTCAATCTTGTTCTTAAATTTCCAAAGATCACGTAAAAAATAGAGCAAAATAATCTGAGTGCCTTTTTAAGGGTAAGATTTGATGTTATTCATTTTAAAACAACCAGCCCTCTTCCCTTTTGTGAGCCAAAAGGAGAACACTGGTTGCAGACGCATACTTTTTACCAACATAGGTGATGTCTTTCATGGATCAACTGAGAAATCCTGTGTTTTATTTTCACTCCCAGGCCGAGCCTTCGTCCTCCCAAACCTTAGTAAATCTTTTGGAGGAATGTAGTGCTTTTGGCCCATTCTATATAACGTTGGATCTGGTAAAAATTAATTTTCTCAAGGGGAATGTTTAGGAGTTGTAAATATTTGCTGAAGTGGGGATAATGGAGCTCTCTAAATAATAAAGCTTTGCAACTTTCTTTTATGTTTTTCTTTGCTTTTCTTTGGAAGGTGTACAGTTGCTGATACATAGGTGTAATTGAATATGTTGAGGGCTTCTCATTTTTGGATGAAGGGAAAGTTTGAGTTTTCCCCACCTTATTTTCTTAAAAAAATAGATTTTCTGGGGGAGGCACATTTTGGTGAGGGTATATGACTTGTTTTGTGGGTTCCTTTAGGGTGCCTTGCTGTCCTTCCTTATTTTTATGAAATAATTTTTATTTATCAAATAAAGAATACAAACTCATCAAGTTCTATTTAGAGAGAGGAAATTCTTACTACTGTTCATAACTAGAGAAAGGAAAGATGCAAATGGGGAATTCCTGTCCACCAAGTTCTAATTACGACTGACTCAGCAGAATATCACTGAAAATCCATTATTGATCATATTTATTTATAACTACATAAAGATATCAGAATCCTGCCTTTGTTTCAAGGATCCTGGATAGTAACATGCTTCTTTGATGTTATGGTTCTTGGATCATATTTCCCTGCTGCACTACCTTTCTGCCTGCAGCATAACTTAATGATTTATAATTATTAAAACTTAGTATATTTTTTTTTCTTGTTAATGACGCTGAAGCTTTATTTCTCGTACTGTCATACATTATGTAAAGGGGAATATCATGGAAACAACCCAGAGATGTCAAAGCTGCTTCACAAAGCTGTTCGCCAAAAGAGTGAAAGTGCTTATTCAGTGTATCAGCAGCATTTGGCTAATCGACCTGTCAATGTAAATTGTTGTAGTCATTTCTTTTTCTTTGTTGTGTGACCTTTCTGATTTTTCTTAGATAATTAAAAACCAATATTTTGGAAAGAATCTCATGCAACATTTATTTTGTTCTTTTTCAATGTAGGTTCTTCGTGATCTTCTTGAGTTTAAAAGTGATCGTGCCCCAATTCCAGTTGGAAAGGTTGAACCTGCTGTATCTATTGTTCAACGGTTTTGCACTGGTGGCATGTCACTTGGAGCTATATCTAGGGAAACTCATGAAGCAATTGCTATTGCAATGAATAGATTGGGTGGAAAGTCTAATTCAGGAGAAGGTGGTGAGGTAGTATTCAGTACTTATTTTAAGCGCATTGCACAATCATATTCCGTCTCTTTTTTTTCATCCTTCCAACTCGAGAAGTTTTTTTTTATTTTTTATCCACTCTTAGATTTATTCCTTCCACCATGAACTGTATATGGGTGTTATGTTATATGCAATATTTATTTTAATCCAGGACCCAATTCGGTGGAGCCCACTTACTGATGTTGTTGATGGCTACTCTCCAACACTGCCTCATCTCAAAGGTCTTCAAAACGGGGATACTGCTACAAGTGCTATCAAGCAGGTCAAAAGTGTTTAATATTTTCTTTTTGGTCAACTTCATTATGCGTTCTAACATCCATTGTTTTAGAATTTTGTTACTGTGCTTGTTTAGATGTGTGTATATATATATATATAGAATTAAAAACGGACAGAAAGTGCATTGCGAAAAGTAATGATGTTTCCATCATAGGACATTACTCTGTCTTTAAAATACCCAGATAGGGTGCATCTTCTGTTATGCTTTTAGTACACCAATAATACTTCACAAAATAATTGTTGCATCTTCTTCAGGTTGCTTCAGGACGTTTTGGTGTCACTCCAACATTCTTGGTCAATGCTGATCAATTGGAGATCAAAATTGCCCAAGGTGCAAAGCCTGGTGAAGGCGGACAGTTGCCTGGGAAAAAAGTTAGTGCATATATTGCAAGATTAAGAAATTCTAAGCCTGGGGTTCCCCTTATATCCCCACCTCCACATCATGATATTTATTCTATCGAGGATCTTGCCCAACTGATTTTTGACCTCCATCAGGTGAAAATTCTGTCATATTGGATCTGATTATTATCATAATTAGAAATGTGATTCTAGAAACCATGATAGTAATGATCTCTATGTTCTGATCAATGGACAGGTCAACCCTAAGGCCAAGGTATCTGTAAAGCTAGTGGCAGAAGCTGGAATAGGTACTGTTGCTTCTGGGGTTGCAAAGGGTAACGCTGATGTTATACAGGTATTATGAGCGGCTTGTCATCTAGAAGTGATGCAATTAAAATTTTTGAAAATTTTCCCATGTATATTTTTTTAACAGATTTGTCAATATTGTTAACTTTCAGGTAATGATGAACTTTCAGAAGTACAAGAAAATTATTTGGTTAAAATAATTCCATGGTTTGTGTGTACGATGGGGGGATCTGCGTGTGCCATGCGTTGGGCATGTCCTCTATGAGGCCTGGACACCATGTTTGTTCGAAAAAAAGAAAGAAAAAAAAATAGAAAAAGACAAATGGTTGACTGGCAGAGGATGAATAACTCTCTTTCACATTGTTACTGCATGAGTTTCTTACGAACATAATATATATTTTTTTGGTTGAGAACATAATGATACGCATCAATGTCTGTAATTAGGCAAATTGTTTCAATGGATTCTTGTTGCTACATAATTTTAAAAAAAAAATCCATAAAAATGGAATATAAAAGTCACAAAGTTTTTGGATAAATTGTTTCTGTGCTTAGCAATTTGTGCCAGAGCAAATGCAATGTCAGGTGGCTGTAAGGAATTCAATAGAATCATAAACCACCTTTTGCTAAAGCTTTTTCACAAAGTTAATTTTTGTGTAAATTACAAACACGCCCCACCCCTTGACAAAATACATTTAACTTTCTCAATGTTCTAGAAAATACATCCCACCCCCTGAGGTGTAAATCGCATAACAAACACCCCCTTCGTTAGTCAACCATTAGGTCATCAATTTTTCTTTGATGTATTAGATGATATCTTCTTTGACTTATGATTTATGCATTTTTATGGATGATCCATATATTATGGAACTTAAATGCATTTCATTATTTTTCTCGTTGAACTGGTGTTAATTTCTATTATTTTTGGATTTTATGTTGATATACATAGAAAATAAAAATATATAATGCTGTATGCTCATTGTGTCTGTATCCTTATTTTTTGAAATTCATTGTGTCCCATGTAACCTGTGCCCGTGCCCGTGTTTTCTTAGTTGTGCATAATATTATAAGTTTGTTTCTTTAATATTTGTAGTTGTGCTAGTAAGGTGATTTACCTTTTCTTAGGCGGTTGCAAATTTGGATTTATTTGATTAACTACAAGGCTACTTAGGTCTCAAGATTTTTATATAGTGTAAATCTTACCAATCAAAGCAGAAAATGGGAATATTTGATGGTTGGTAGAGATAACTTGATCTCAATGTGAACTCGACATTAGAGGGTAAACTTTTCAACTCAAACTTGATACATCATAGGCTTTGCCTTTACTTGGTAATTGTGCTCTAAACATGTAGTTCTTTTTTTTTTCTTTGGAACTTCATTTTCATTTGTTAATGACTTCACATAATTAGAACATGTGCAGCTTTTGAACCAATTAAACTCGAAAAGTTTTGTTTATTAGATACTGTCATCTACATAACTTCTTCATAACTATATATAGTATCAGTTGGACATACGAGAACACATCTTGTAAAAGTAACATTTTTTGCTCTCATTCCAACACAGTAACCAAAATTCTGTGATGTATTAGAGAAGGTAGGAATATTATCAATTGACTGATACATGTAATTTGGTTTGCAGATATCAGGGCATGATGGGGGAACCGGAGCCAGCCCTATAAGTTCCATCAAGCATGCTGGTGGTCCTTGGGAACTTGGGCTTACAGAAACGCATCAGGTTTGCTTACAACATTAAATAAATGGTTCAGATTTCTTCCTTTTATTTCTCCTGAATTACTTCAGGTTCTAAATGTTTAGAGATGACTTCTGTACAGACACTCATTGAAAATGGACTGAGAGAGAGGGTCATTCTTAGAGTTGACGGAGGCTTCAAAAGTGGTTTTGATGTCCTAATGGCTGCAGCAATGGGTGCTGATGAGTATGGGTTTGGTTCTGTAGCAATGATTGCTACTGGATGTGTTATGGCTCGCATCTGTCACACAAATAATTGTCCAGTTGGTGTTGCCAGTCAGGTATTAAGGTTTACAACAATATATTGTGTCCAAATTCCTATGCTCTTTCTAAGATACCTGGATGTCTGCTCATTTCCCTTGTCTAATGACTAATTGCATATTTCAGAGGGAAGAACTACGAGCTCGTTTCCCTGGCTTGCCTGGCGATCTTGTAAACTTCTTTCTATATGTTGCTGAAGAGGTAACTATATGCTGTCTTTTTGGATGTTTGATGGATTTAGCGCTTCCATGCCTAGAGTCTCCAGTTTGACCTTTTCATCTATTATGTTATATAAAACAACACTGGAGGTTGTCTGACCAGCAGTTTGGCATGGGAGAAATTATGGTCTGACAGGAGGCTAAAAGCCAAATGCTGCCACTTGGAAAAATCTCTTATAATGTGTGATAAAAAAAAGCGGCAGAGGTAATGGGGGTATAGCTGCACTTGAAAAACATTTCATGAACAATGTGCATAACAGATGGCACCTTCCTAGTTTTATTTTATGTCAATTGACTGTTCACTTGATTTATATAACCAAATTCTTGAGTTATGTTCAATTTGTGACATTACTAGGTTCTATAAATGGTCCATGGAATTGGAATTTGAGTTTTTGGTTGCATTTTAGTTCTAGTTCTACCAGAATAAAATTGAAGTAATAATAATTTTTGTTCGAGTTCATTGAAAATTTACCTAATGTAGAATTTGAAATTTGGGATGATGTTTGGATTATGAAATGATTTGATAAATTCCAAACTGTGTTGTCAATAATGTCATGTATAATTGGGTGAACTTTCTACATGTGTCTTATATTTTGACACTAGATTCCTGATTAAATATGGACCTGTCTTTTATTCAAATACACAACATGGCACTGAATAAAAACTCATTGCTGGTGATAGACCATATCGCAGTACTCATCCAATAAAGAAACTCTTGGCATTGCAGCAAATCAAAATTTGTTCATCTCCACTCAAGGTTCATGAAATTCTTTCTAAAATGGGATTGGGGCTAAGATTGGGAAAAAGCGAAAAAAGAGAGAGTTTGATGGTGATTTAAATTGGATGTTTCAATGTTATATGTACATTAAAAAAAAAATAATAATAATAAAAACAAAGATTCCTCACCTGCTAAAGCTAGACAGTACAATGGAAACAATAAGGATCAAATCCACTATTTGTAACAAGGATCACCGCATAAACAATGGGGGCTGGAGAAAGAAATCTAACCAGATGAGGTTCGAGGGTACTGGAAAACTAGAATTAATACAAATATAGATGGGTTTGAAATTACTTTCAAGTTTCCCATATTGCATTATGCAGTTGGTGGAATTTAGGGAAAAAAGTTGCTTTTGTGGAAAGGGCGAATATAAGTTTGTAAGGTACTGTGAGGATGAGAACAGAAGTGCTAAACTTTGGGGGACGTGTTGTTTTTTGTATTACAGAGGATCAGCTATCTTAAAAATTCCAAGCATGTAAGATTTTGAATTTTGAAATGTGGACCGCAAACAATTTGATCTTCATTCTTAATTAAGTGAATCCAATTTTTTCATAATTGATAATAAAATTCAAATTTTGATTATGATTATGTGTCAAATCCTAAGATCAATTAATTCACCCCAAAAAAAAAGAGCATCATAAGCCAATTCTGTTCTTGGCTCAATTTTCCACTCTAATTTTGTGAATCTGTCTAGGCCTGTAGGTGTGCCGCGTGTTATTCTCTCCACAAATTTTGATATCTTTAGTTTTTCTCTGTCCACTATCTATTCACCAATGGTCATCGATATGTTTTTGGGTCAGGTACGGGGCATCTTGGCACAACTGGGCTATGAGAAGCTGGATGACATAATTGGCCGAACAGATCTACTAGGACCACGAGATGTATCGTTGATGAAAACACAGCATCTTGATCTCAGTTATATTCTCTCTGTATGTATCCAGAAAGCCGTGTGTTTTCCCTATCATCTCAACATTCACTTGTTCTTGCCTTATTATGTATATAAAATATTCCTTTTTACATTTCATTTTTTGACAGTGTGTTGGATTACCAAAGTGGAGCAGTACTCAAATCAGGCTTCAGGATGTTCATAGTAATGGCCCCGTTTTGGATGATATTGTACTCTCAGATCCAGAGGTAAACAATTATTTGATTACAGTTTGTAATTGAGCAATGAACATAAAAGAATTTCTGCGCTTTCAATCAATTTTTTTTTTTTCCTTTTGAATTACAGGGCCATTGCTAAAAAAACTAATTCTACCAACTAATAAGCTTGTGTGCAACTGGAACTTCTAACTGAAAAGCTTGATGTGAAGTTCTATCACCGTGATAGCGTGGTTGTTGAATTTTTTTAATGACTAAGATTAATTTTTAAGAGTTGAAAGTATAAGTAATTGTTGGTGGCAATAGTTCTTGAAAGTTGTTTTTGAAAGTTTTGCTTCCAAAGTAGTTTCTTGTTTTGTTAGTTTCTTTTAGCATCATTATTCTATTTTGCTTATTGTGGTCACTGGTCACAATCTAAGGAAATTTTCATTTTTCATGCAGATATCAGATGCAATTGAGAATGAGAAAGTTGTCAATAAAAGCATAAGGATATACAATGTGGACCGTGCAGTTTGTGGGCGTATAGCAGGTGTAGTTGCAAAGAAATACGGTGACACTGGTTTTGCTGGGCAGCTGAATATAACGTAGGTTTTTGCTTTGTGGTATTCGGTGTGTGGGATTGGCATTGTCTGTTCAGTTTAGTGCAATCCCATTAATAATCAGAAATTCTCTTATGTATTAGATTCTTAGGGAGTGCTGGACAGTCATTTGCTTGTTTTCTGACACCTGGAATGAACATTCGGCTGGTGGGAGAAGCTAATGACTATGTGGGAAAGGTAATCTTATTTCACTCAAAAGTGGAGTGTTGTTGGGTTGACACTGTATTGTAGTATGAAAATGATCAATCAATCAAGTTCAATTCAACTAGTTCATATTGATACAACTATACATTTATGCTAATGAAGTGTAAATTTGGTTATTTTCGGTCAAGCTACCTTACCATTTTAGTGGAGTTTGATTTCTTTAGGTTTGAACGGTCATTACCTTTTCCACCTTCTATATCATTTTGTTAAAAGAAAAAAATCATTTTGTAAAATCTGACACTAGCAGTTAATTTCCAGGGTATGGCTGGAGGGGAATTGGTTGTAACTCCCGTTGAGAATACTGGGTTCTGCCCCGAGGAAGCCACTATAGTGGGAAACACCTGCTTATATGGGGCAACAGGTGGCCAAGTCTTTGTCAGAGGGAAAGCCGGGGAGCGTTTTGCAGTGAGAAACTCACTTGCTGAAGCTGTAGTGGAAGGTACCGGCGACCATTGTTGTGAATACATGACAGGGGGTTGTGTGGTTGTTCTTGGAAAGTAAGTATTGTCTCCTCATCTGCCATATTACTTGCTGTTCTTCTACTTCCACAGAAACCAATCACAGAACTGGACGCAACTCTCTCACATGGTTGTGAGACCCACAAAAAGGTGGGATCCACCTCATGTGAGAATTGTGTCATGTTCTGTGATCGATTTCTGTATTCAGAATTTTCCTATTAATTGACATGCATATTCAATGTTCTTTTTGCAGAGTGGGTAGAAATGTTGCTGCTGGTATGACTGGAGGTTTGGCATACATTCTTGATGACGATGATACTCTTATCCAGAAGGTTTGTGTCAAATACCTTTCTTACCCCTATGAAACAGTGGAAACTTATTAAATACTCCTGGAGTAACCACATGGTATTGTATATTTGGTACTTCTGTCAAAAGAAAAACCACAATCCACACTAGGTGGGTCAACATGTGATTGGTTTGGAGCACCACATAGGCAATTCCACATGGTGCTCCTGGACTACTTAAACAGAAGCTAGTATACAAAATCTTGATTTTTGTACAACTAGTTTGAGCACTTGCTTTGTCCTCGCTGCTTTATTTTCCACCAAGTAATATTAGTTTTTAGTCTGTTGATTCTCTAGTCATGGCTTGTATAATTGTGGACCAGGTAAATAAGGAAATTGTAAAGATCCAGAGAGTGGTTGCCCCTGTGGGGCAGATGCAGCTAAAGTGCCTGATCGAAGCCCATGTTGTAAGTGTGCTAAACAAACTGCACGATCATGACCACACGTACACAACACCAAAATGCAATTACATGCCTTGTAACACATTCAAATTCTCCATAAAATGCCTTTTACATTGTTTTCTGTAAGTTACTAGGTATTCAAAAGTAAAAAATGCAAGTTTAATTGCTAAATTATTTATGAAATTCTTGTTAGGTGTCAGAGCTTTTTAGTTTGTTTTGGATAAACTACCAATTGGTCCTAATAGTTAGACTTAATTCTCATCAACTCTTATTGAAAATAAATCCTAGTAAAATCGTCGCTAAAAATAATTGTGACAATTTTTTGCGTGTTGCTAAAAATTGACAATTAGTGACTTTTTTTTGTCACGGTTTTTATAAATTGTCGCTGAAACTTACAATTACGGATTTTTTTTGTGACGAATTTTTCAAACTATCGTTAAAATTTGAAAATTAGCGACTTTTTGTGATGATTTTTTTAAAATTGTTGCTTAAACTTATAATTACTGGCATTTTTTGTGACAATTTTCAAACTGTCGCTGAAAATTAACAATTAGCGACATTTTTTAATAGTATTTGATGAAAAACACCTTTAATTATCGTAGGACCCATTGAACTATAAGTCCACATATTAGGACCTACACGTAAGTTCTCCTTTAGTTTTTTGGAAAATATTTGCCATGATCTTGTAATCTTGTGTTCTTTTACCAAGTTCCAATCTTATGCCTATTGCCTGCAATGAGTAGAGTTCTAGATTGCCTTTGCGTCGATATTTTTTTGTGTGGCTCCCTCGGATTTTAAGATTTTATATATGTTAGTGTAGAAAGAAGCATTTGGTATGTGTATTCGTTTCTTAGTTCAATGAACGGCTTGTTTTGCTTTTGATGAAGGAAAAAACTGGGAGTGGCATAGGCTCTTCTATTTTGAAGGAGTGGGACAAATATCTACCGCTATTCTGGCAGTTGGTTCCACCTAGTGAAGAAGACACCCCCGAGGCTTGTGCAGAGTATGAGAAAACTACTTCTGGGACGGTGACTTTGCAGTCTGCATAGAAGAACAGCACCACACAATACACAAAGTGCAGTTATATATAACTACGAAGTTTCAACCACATCGATCATGGCCAGAGCAGGGATAGATTCTATGATGGAAAATCTTACTCATTAATTGGAGCGGTTTGCAGGTGACTGAAATTTCGTAATCATCTTATTACTTGGTGACTGAGACTTTGATCACTTCATTGAAAAGCAATCAAGTGTCCTGTATAGCGATGGTGTGGAAAACTGTAAATTCTAGGTAGCTGTGATATTGTCAATTTTTAGGCCTGAAGAGGTTTTTTTGTTTTGTAATACATTTTCATGGCTTGTTTGTATGGTATTTTCTTAAATTTTTCTACTTTTATTCAGGATGAGCATAGCCAAATCTGAAAGCCTCGATCTTGATCTCTAATTTTCTTTCCCTGTCTCTGTTTGTGCGAGTCTTGCACTTGGGTGAACTGTGTTGTAATTTATGTATCATAATTGTTATATATACATATAACAAGTTACTCTGGAAAATTTTACTTTCACATGAGGTTAGTATTGTTTGCAATTTGTAAATCCTCTTATGCCTGCCCTATACAAGGGTTTTCGGCATGTTTTTCCTGAGAAAGGAAATAGTGAGTAAATGTATGATGGACTGAGATGCCAAGAAAATAAACAACGTTGCCCAATTCTTTAATAGAGAACTGTTAGATTTTACTTTCAATAAATACACAATAAGATGAAAGATTATTAATAATACTAATGTACGTTAAAGAATTTTAAAATCATTAAAAAACAAGAAGATATATTTGGGTAGCGTTTGGCAGCACTTTTCAAAGTGCTTTCTGGCAATAGAAGGCCTTTTATGGAAATTTTTGGTGTTTGGTGAAACAAATGTAAAGACCTTTTTTTTCAAAAGTCACATTCCTTGAGCACATTTTAAAGAAGCTAGCAAAGCAGAAGATAACATAAATTATTAAATAGTATTTACTATTTATTGATGATAATTGATAAAAGGAATTTTTTTTTTAAGATCTCTGATATTAATATTTTACAAGATAAAAAGACAAAAGAAAACATACAATAATTTCATCGTAGTTAGGATCTTTCAATATTTTTACAGAGAAATTTCTCAAAGAAATTTTGAAATTTCTCTGCTATGATCATAGAGAAATTTCATTAAGAGATTTTAGCTAATAGAAAAAAAAAACATATTTTACTTCTCTTATTACTCAAAGTTGGAGAAAAATGTTTAACTAACTTGGATGATCGTAATATTAATTTTTGAGAAAATAAAGTTTTCAATTATTTTTTCTAAATAATATATTTAAATAATAAATTGAATTCACTAACATTGATTCTAGAGAGAAAATGGTGTGGAAAATCAGTAAAGCTCCGTAGCTTTTTATTTTGTTTGTTTTTCTTTTCCTTTCTATTTTATATCTTTATTTTGAGATATATTTGTCTTTTCATAATAAAACAGTGTCATGTTACTATAGGATAGGGCTGTACAGGATTATCAATGAATTGAATTATTTGACAAGTTTCGGCTAGTTAGGAATTGGGTTTGTTAAGTAAATAAACGATCTCAAATCTCATTTTTAAAATGATTTATTATTTATTTAAATAATAAGAGAATTACATTACTTATATATTAGGAAAATTACAATATATATATATATATATTAGAGAAAATTAGTCTAAGGTCCCTCTTACATTTTTAGTAATGGAAGAGACCCATAATATTATTGTATAATGTCTAAAGTTCCTCAATCCCACACCTATAGAGAAATTTTGTTACCAGCAGAGTCTTGAAGGCGAAGTAATGAATTTATTGTTGGGAAAAACTACTCACATTACATAATTTCACATTGCATATCGCAAAATTATGAGATGAACAAAACAAACCTTCAATCCCAGGAAAAATAACATGCTGAATAAAATACAGATAAAATATAAAATGGTTAAAGGAAGCAAACCGAACTCAAGCATTCCAAATGCAATGTAACCTAAACATGCAAACATGCAATGTAACTCAAGCATGCAACAACATGCAATGTACCAAGCATGCAATAACATGCAAACCACATACTCAATGGACTTAAACCAAAAGTGGACAGATCTCAATCATGCCCAAATCAGTGGCCATAACACCAAAACAAAGGTACCAAAAAGGCAAGACATTCATGCACACATATTGGTCCATAAACTAGGCAACAATGCATAACCCTTAGAGGCACTCAAAGGGCGAAAAAAGTAGGACCATGGCAAGTCTATATGCTCTGAAATGTCATGGTAATTGATGCTAAATCATATACATGTCACAAATTAGGGATGCTGTGGTGCTCAAACCTCAAAGCTAACAAGGCCAATTGCACTACAATTATGCAAAACATGAAGTATATGGCGAAGGCAACCCAATACAGTCCTAGAACATGTCAAGATGAGACCAAAACATGCATGGACCAAAGCTAAAACATGCTAGCATGAAGGGCTAAAACATGGATCATGCGAGGGCAATAGGGAGGATTGCTCTACACTTACTGAGACCAAGCATGAGATGGCTTCACCAACAAAAATCAGAGTTATATCATGGCAAAACAAGACCAAAAATACACTGAAATGATAGCCCAAAGGCCTAATTATGGTGGCATGCACAATGACCCATTCTTAAGGCATGAAACATCAACTCTTCAAAGCATTGAAAGAGTGACAAATACAAGTGTATGACCACACTACATGTATTGAAATCACATTTCAAATGATGATAAATCATGAAAGTAGCCCAAGCAATGCATGGTAGTGGCTTGGAAACTCAAAGCTAACAAGCTAGAATGAAACATGGCTATACAATGCAATGCATGCATGCATGACCAAAACAACACAAATCAAACCGTAAGCATGGTAAAACATGGCCAAAAGCTTCTTGGAGTTAAGCCAAAATCACACTAGAATGATGGTCTAAAGCATGATCCATGTTGGGCTAGTGTGCAAGTTTACACTACAAGTGTATAAAGCATGCAAGAGGCTATCAAACCAACTTAAAATAGAGTCATGACATGCTAAATAATGTCCAAAAACAAGCTGAAATGGTGCCCATACATGCTTAACAAACATGCTACTTCATGAGGCATATAAGGCTAGTTTGCAAGAATTACACTACAACTGTATAAAGCATGCATAAGGTGACCAAACTAGCCATGGAGAGAGTTAAGGCAGGTCCTAAAAGTCACAAAAAGGTGCCTGAACTAAGCCTCAAAAGTAAAGGGATACATGCTCCTTTGATAGGCCAAAAACTCAAGCAAACAAAACCAAAAGAGAGGGGGTCACCCCCCTCTGGTTTTAGGCCTCAAAACCACATGCCTATTACTGAAAATCCACTAGATTTTAGTGGCCAAAAGGCCAAACAAAGACTGACTCAAAGGCCTTAAAGCAAGGTACAAAACAAGGCCAAACAAGGCATATAAGAGGGTAGAACACCCTAAACACCAAAGAGGCCTTAAACAAACATCAAAAGCACTTAAATACATAAATTTTTTCAGTTGAAAGCAAGGCCTAAAACAATATGCAAGGATGGAAAAAAATGAGATACAAATAAATGCTAAAAAGGGTAATATACTCACCCTTGAAGATCAACTTCGAAACCAGCAACCTCTAAGGCCAAAAACCAAGTTTCAGAGCTCAAGTAACACTCCCAAGAACCTCAGCCCAAAGATGGTGGTGTATCACTATGTGTTGTAGTGTAAAAGTGCAAGAAAAATGGACTTTAGAGCACAAACAAACACAATATATAGAGAGAGAATGAGAAATAGAGAGAGAGAGAGAGAGGGGGGGAGAGAGAGAGAGAGAGAGTGAGAGATACAACTTCTCTAAAAATGGTTGAACCTTTGTTACAGAGGAAAGGTCTCTCCTTATATAGAAGAGGGCAATGCAAAGCTTATTAAACAAGCTTGGCAAGAGCTTCATCCCTCCATACGCGTGTATGAAGGGGAGATGAGTGAAAAGCAGTTGGCTTAAAAGATCTGGCGTGAAACCTGCTGAGACAAGTATTCTGCCGGCCATCAGTGGTGGCCAACAGTGCCTCACTGATGGCCGGCAGGCATCATCAGTAGCAGGCAGAGGAAGAAGCATGGCCGGTAGTGCCAAACTATGGCCGACAGTGCCCCCATGAAAATCAAGCTAGAAGGGCCAACACATGGTCCAAGAATGAGGCAGAAAGGATACAGGGTTTGGAAAGATCAAACTTGTGACGTTCCGCCATGAAAGTCGAGCACTCGATGAGCAATTGAACTTGTGGATGGATGTACCTACAATGATAACCAAGTCTTGAGGACGGTCAAAAATGGGGTGTCTACAGAATCAAAATGAGTTAAACTTAAGGAATTGAACCTTGATTTCCTTAAATTTGCTTGAATTGGGTTCAATCTTAAGAATGATTCATGGAATACCAAGTTTTGGTGTGAAGATCAACCATGTGTAAGATGTATTTGTATGATTTTGGGGTATATATTATAGAAGTTTGATTATATAGAAGAAGAGACTTGCATTTCTATTTTGAGGCAAGGATTGATTTGTTTAAAATGGAATTACACTTGATTAATGTTAGTTTATCATGTTATGAGGAGATTTTACATGTTTTTGGGTGATTTGAGTTTGAAACCAAGCTTAAAAATGGAAAAATCAAGTGTTAGAGCTCATAACATTTTCGGACAGCCAAACTGGCCTAGAGCCAGACGTGCGGTGGCTCTTCTTGCACGTGCAGCAGCCCATGTCCAGCCCCAAAATTGATTTTTCTAAAAAAGCACCTTGTCCCGCACGTGCGGCACAATTCCTGCACGTGCGGCCCTGTTTCCCGCAAGTGCGGGGACAGCTCTGTTCAGCCAATTTTGAATAGGCATATCTTTTGCATCCGGACTCCGTTTTGAGTGATTCGTGAGCCTAAAATCAAGCCCCGAAAGTCTAGTTTCCAATGGTGGTGGTCCCACTCCCAAATTCTAAATAAAGAAGTAGTTATGCCTAAATTAGTGACGAATGTTCACTTTCTGTTTACCGGTTTGTACCGTTTCTTCGTCTAAACCATTTTCCTATCGATTCGTCCTATTTTCTGAGGCATAGATTATAACCTATGGAGGATTAATGATTTTAGAACCACCATGGCTATTGATTAAAGAATAAGAATGAGATTGGTTTTATTCTCATAATCTGCTATGTGCATTGTGTTTGTAGGTCAAGATGAGGACATCGTCCCACTGTTACCAGAAACCTATCACTATGAGTAATAGTAGTGTAACGATATGTTTCACTTACTTCCTGTAATTAGGATTTAAGTATTGTTAATTATGAATGGCCTATCCCATTGATGTTTTGCGTTGATGAAGTTAATTGATATTGTGCTTTGATTACATTAATGGCATTGATATGGACCTAAGGTCGTTCTGTCCCTAGTAATAGACGTGGGCCCAAGGTCGTTATGATGTGAATTGTTCTGTCCTTATTAATGCAGTGATACATTTGCCTTCTGTTAATAGTTATTATTAATGTTCTGTTACCCGCAAGACAACTATGTCGACTTGTAATAAACCACGGGAAAATCTTTGTGCACTATTGAGCAATAGTACTGTAGTAGTACGTTTTGCTTACTGTTAATTGTTAATACTGACGTTCTTTTATCTACAAGTTAACTATCTGAATTCATGATGAACAAATGGAACATATGTGTATTATGAAACAATGATATCTTTGTGTATCTGGAATCTTTCTGTTTCGCTAATGATGGGCCCGAGGCCAATCTGTTGATATCTGGGCCTCAGGCCACTATCTATAATCTGTTAGACCAGAGGCTACTCTGCATATTATGTTGAGCCTAAGGCCGTTCTGTATTATCTGTGGGCTTAAAGCCGATCTGTATCACATCCGAGCTTAAAGCAGTTCTGTATCACATCTAGGCTTAAAGCCGTTCTATATTGTATCTGTGCTTACAGCTGATCTGTATTATATCTGGGCTCACAGCCGTTCTGTCTTATATCTGTGCTTATAGCCGTTCTGTATTATATCTAGGCTTACAGCTGTCCTGTATCATATCTGGGCTTACAGCCGCTCTATATTATATATGGGCCTGAGGCCGTTCTGTGTTACATGTGGGTCAGAGGCCGTTTTAAAATATGATTATGAATAAGATCTGTGTATGGTTTGATATGCATGTTTATATTCTTTAAGCCTATACCCGTTTAACTCACCTCCTTACATTGCTATTATTCACTGAGCCTTGCTCACTTCATTTTTATGTATATTTATGTAGGTGAGCCATCGGAGATTGACACTAGAATTGTATTGAGGTCTACCTATTTGCCAAGCCGCCTGGGGTAGGCCTCCGTGTGGAGGCCTTAATTTGTGTTGAGAGTCATATAAATTATTAAGTCTTATGTAAGTGTGTGAGATCGATATAAATTCTGTGATTGTATGCGTAACTCTGGGAATGTATTTAAATGCTTGAACCTAATTAAACCATTATGTATGCACAAGCTCAATGGATGTTGTCTTTTATTGATATTGCTTTCGCTTAAGGCCCCGTATGTGTTTAAGAATTATTCTAAATTCTGTTTGAGACCTATGTACAGGCCGGTCATGAACCAAACTTTTAGGGGCGGGTTTGGGTTGTAACAAATTGGGTGGGATGATATAAGTGAGAAATGATCTGTTGAGGAAAGATCGTGATCGTACATGCTGAATGCAACAAAACAAAGTACGATGCAATGGATGCAGTGAATAAGACGCAAGCCGGACCACATCTTGCTTAGAAAAGGCATGGACATAAAACAAACCACGTCCACCATAGAAAAGGTGCCGAAACCCTCATACCACAATTCTCTTAGTGGAATAGACGTGTACACATTATCGTAGAACCATGCTTCAATGAAGGAAATGTATGAGCACATGCCAAACTAAGCTTAACATGAAAAGGATACATGTGATAAGATGGTATGATGTAATGGATGTAACAGGTAGTGCAGTAGATGCAAAGGGTAACATACTCAAACCATGTTGGAATTATGAGAGGAGGAAGAATAATTTCCAAACACGCTGAAATCGTGAGAAGAGGTCTGAAAACAACTACTCAGGGGCACGTTATACGCAACCTGAGATAAATTCCAAACACACAGAAATTGTGTGAGGAAAGGAACACTCTAACCACGCTGAAATCGTGAGAAGATGCTCGAAAACAAGTCGTCAGGAGTGTGTTCCACGCATCCTGAGATATATTCCAGACACGCTGAAATCGTGCGAAGAAAGAAACACTCTAACCACGCTGAAATCATGAGAAGAGGTCCAAAGACAACCAATCAGGAGCGTGTTCCATGCATCCTGAGAAAAATTCCAAACACACGGAAATCGTGTGAGAAAAAGAACACTCTAACCACGCTGAAATCGTGAGAAGAGGTCTGAAAAAAACCACTCAGGGGTGCGTTCCATGCAACCTGAGATAAATTCCAAACACGTTGAAATCGTGTGAGGAAAGGAACACTCTAACCACGTTGAAATCATGAGAAGAGGTCCAAAGACAACTAATCAGGAGCGCGTTCCACGCATCCTAAGAAAAATTCCAAACACACCGAAATCGAGTTAGGAATGGGACACTCTAACCACGCTGAAATCGTGAGAAGAGGTCCAAAAATAACCAATCAGGAGCGCGTTCCACACAACCTGAGATAAATTCCAAACACGCGAAAATCGTGTGAGGAAAGGAACACTCTAACCACGCTGAAATTGTGAGAAGAGGTCCAAAGACAGCCTATCAGGAGCGTGTTCCACGCATCCTGAGAAAAATTCCAAACACATTGAAATCGTGTGAGAAAAGGAACATTCCAACCATGCTGAAATCGTGAGAAGAGGTCTGAAAACAACCACTCAGGGGCGCGTTCCACGCAACCTGAGATAAATTCCAAACACCCTGAGATAAATTCCAAACACGCTGAAATAGTGTGAGGAAAGGAACACTCTAACCACGTTGAAATCGTGAGAAGAGGTTCGAAAACAACCAATTAGGAGCGCGTTCCACGCATCCTGAGAAAAATTCCAAACACATTGAAATCGTGTGAGGAATGGGACACTCTAACTACGCTGAAATCGTGTGAAGAGGTCCAAAAACAACTAATCAGGAGCGCGTTCCACGTAACTTGAGATAAATTCCAAACACACCGAAATCATGTGAGGAATGAGAGACTCTAACCACGCTAAAATCGTAAGAAGAGGTCCAAAAACAACCAATCAGGAGCACGTTCCATGCATCCTGTGATAAGCCCCAGGGGATAATGATGCTAAACGCTGCTCAGCGTAAAAGGATAAAAGATACAAGATAACGCAAGATATAAATAAATGCAATAAGTGCAATGATATGATACATGTTACAAGCAATGTAATACATGATTCTTAGAGAGATGCAATAAACAAACAAAGCGGCGCTTTAAAAAGTACCTCATGGGGTGAGTGGCGATGAACCACTCTACTCTGACATGGATCTGCCCCTTGTGTTCTTCGAACTCTTACCTTTAACTCACAGTACAAAGGTCCTGAAATACAGACAAGGGGTACCCTCTACATGTAGAAGCCACGGATGCCGCTTGTCTTCCTTATAATATTCACAACTTTCCCTATTCTCCAATGGGGTGACAAACTAGGTTGGTTCAATATCCAGAATTGAGGCGCAAACAGGCTATCTCAATCTATGGGGCTGCCATACAGATTTCAAGGTGGGGATACACCCCTGGGTATTTAAACTAGACTTTAGTCTCAGAAATTCCAAACCTTTATGTTCTAGGCATTGCCATTCGAACTCTAGTTTCCACCGTCGCAGTTGGTCTCCTAGGAACTCATTGCAAAACACAGCCAAGATGCCCCTGGCATGGAATTGTACTTAGGGAGAGCACTTCTGATCGCCATTCTGGCTTGAAGGAGGCTTGAGCTTGGGCTTGAGCTTGAGGTAAAGTTACACTAATACTTCGGAGCATTGACAAGACCTGAGGGGGTACATCCGGAATATAATCTCAAAATTTGCAAAAGTTGAAACACACTCAGATGCTCCGATTTTCCTTCTTTTATTTTGTTTTGCAGTCTGGAACCTATATAGCTTCAGTTAGGTCCTTGTTTTATTGTTCTCACATGACCTGGGTTGAACCCTGCAGTTTATGAAAGAAAGAAATCCTATTTTGCACATATGTGGAGAACAACACAACATTCTGAGCACAAAATAATTTATTTTTGAAATTGAAATTGACAAATGAGTTCTTAACTGGGTATTGAGCCTACGACTAACCATAGTCAAAACGGCTCAACAAAGGAAAACAAAGGTAAAACAACCTAAACACATCTATTGACACTCGGAACGACTCAAAACAAGAATTGAGAAACAAAAACACACACACAACACTCAGATACTCTGCTATCCATCGGTGGAAGACCTCTCGATTCACGAAGAGCATGTTTCTTCGGGTATTGTTTCCCACCCTTTCTCATGTGTGATCCTCACATCACTATGGCACTCAATCTCTAGTTTTATGGAAAAGCCCTTTTCTCATTTTTTCCTCTCAACGCATATCTCTCTTATTTTTTTATCCCTCCCTTGGGTGGCTGATGGATAAACAAGAAGTTGCGGGCTCTTGCCCCTAGTATTCTACTAGATTCTCTTTCTTTCACTCACAACTCGTGAATTTTCTCACAAAGGGGTTGTGCTACAACTGGGTGTGCAGCAGATCCGCAACTAACATCGGTTGATGATGCCGCTAGCTTAACTTGACCGAGATAAATTACAGCATGTCCCACTAGCCAAGTATACAATTGATTGGTCTCACACATTGCGTTTTCTACGTCCCCATTCTGGGTTAGATGCCAATTTGGGTGTGATCATCCCTGATGAGGGAACCGAATATCCAGCTCCATTTCCAGTTCACGCTTCGCACATGGCATGATACGTCATTGTTTGGAGAATGAGAGAGCTTTTAATCCTTTGCTGTTAGCTCAAGTTGTGCCTTTTCTAGCAAGTATGTTGACAAAGGGGGAAAAAACAGAAAACCTGACTCGATTGCCCATAGTTCATCATTTTGGCCCTTTTTTGTTTTTGGCTTTCTACTAAAACAATTTTGACCGACATGAGAGTTAGATTAACATACTTGTTCGATTTCTGATTTGAAATCATGCAAGTCAGGTTATGAGCACTGAAAATTTTCCTTTTTTGGGTTTGAGAAATGGTCCAATTTTGGAAAAAATTGAATAATTTTAGAGAGAATTAGTCAACCTCATTAAAAAAATTCTCAAAAACTGTTTTTGCAAATGGCCACTGCTCGACCAACATTGAATTTACTCTTGAGATGCACAATTTCATATCTGAATTTGATTTGTCTTGCAGCTGAATCTTTCTAACGGAAAAAGACAACCCAATTTGAATGAAGATGAGCCAATTTGTACATGGATAGGATAGCTGAGTTGAACAAGGGTAAACCAGTCAACATGGATGAGACAAGCAGGCTGAAAATGATTGGGGCCGAACTTCAGGATGAAGTTGCCTACATATCCCAAAGATGGGAATCAGGCCGTACGTAGTTCCGGGTTGAGGTTCACTTGGGTGTTAATACTCTTATTTTACGCTCTAACTTTTGCCAAAGCCACCCTTCCGGGTTTTCAACCTTGCAAGCTTTGTTTTTCTTTTCATCTCTTCTTTTTCTTTTCTTCTTTCTTTTTTTTCTTTGCATTTTTTCATTTTTTCATTTTTGTTATTTTCCTTTTTTATTTTCATTTTTTTATTTTTGTTCTTTTTCTTTTTTTTTTGCTCTAACTTTTGCTTGGGTCACCCTTTTGGGTTTTCGGCCCAGCGAGCCCCTCAAGGATAAAAAAAGGTTTAACTTGTCCATGTTGATCGATTTTGAGATCTCGTAGCCATCTGAATCCAGGAGAATGGCTGTTGTTTGTTGATGATGTAGGGGTCCATCCAATCGGGTATGAATTTGCCCCTAGTGTTATGGATAGGAACTCAATTAACCTTTAGTAAAAACTTTCTTTTCTCCATTCTTGGATTTGGCTTTCTTGCCAGTCCTCACTGGTTTGCAGAATGACTCATCTTTTGAATCTTTGAGCACATCTGACATTTTTGTTGCCCCTAGTTCGAGGGATACTTCTTATCTAGCTTTTCAAGCTTCTTTTGATAATATTTGACCTTCTTGATCTAACCTTCTTGCCCCTAGTTCAAGGGTTGCTTTTGATTCGGCCATACAAGCCTTATATTGTGATTGATCGTTGAACATTCTGAATCAAAGTTCAAGGTTTAAAAGCAAAGGAGTCGAGTCTTGAGGCATGAGAGTGATCTTATGCAGCACAAGCTCTAGATCAGTTCCACGCATGTATTCGCAGGACCACGCAAAACATTTTTTGAAATCTTTTAAGAAAGCGACTAGTCGCTCAGGTCGAAGACAATGTAGAACCAATCTGGATCAAGCCAGGATCCTTCTTAGTACTCACATTAACAAACATGATCTCATTCATTAAGGGCTTAGCATGCCTCTCTTTCTCTCAGTTGATCAAACTTTTGCAAATCCCGAGGAATTCTTTCCTCTTTGTTTTCATCACAGCATTTGAAATGGTTTGAAAAACTTAGGTCAATGCAATGACTTTAAGGCACAGAAAAGCAGGTGAAAATCTCTACCGTTTCATTCATTTCTTCTGGCACAACTGGCTCAATGGTAGAAATAGACTCAAAAGAAAGAGCGTAAAAGACAAACACAAAACAAGATAGTGATGTCCGAGGTAACACCCCTAAAATCACCCGACTCTAACACAAGACTGACTCGATACAACAAAACAAACTCAAAACAACGCAACAAAACTGACTCAATACCCAAGTCAGGAAGTAAAATAACCAACATTTGCACCTTGCTCAAAACAGTGCCTGTTATCCACCACATCTGGAGTAAAAATGAGCGCCATCAACAGGTGGTTCATCTTCCAATCACATAGTCACGTTATCCCCCAAGTTTGTCGATCCAGTACCGATAGACTTTGCAGGACCTGGTGCGGCGATGACCTTTTTGTCAATCAGATCTTTTATTTCATAGCGAAGACGAAAACAAACATCAGTGTCATGACCGGTTTGTTAATGGAAGGCACAGTAATTGGCCGGATCATGCTTAGTTAGAAGGGGATCTGGGAGAGTGTAGACGCCCCCGCGGAGGGGGCCCTATGCTACTACAGTTCGGACTCTCGATTTTGTGTCACGGTTCTTAATCTGAACCAAAGAGTCCAAATCCGGCAAATCGATTTGAGAAACAGATTTTTGAAAAAGTAGTGCCAAACATGGACTGCTTTGCCAGATACAGAGTCGCCACCTAAATATTTTTAACGGAGAAATTTAGGAAACCCTGACTCGGTGCCGAAGGCCACATGTCCGTCATCACCGGAGTTGTCCTCGGCTCGGAGCTTGGGTACGATCGGGGAAGGTCAGCTATGAGCACCCCCCTTTCGCCCGGTCCGAAGACCGGCCTCTACTAACCATGATATCCGATTTTAAAACATTTACGTGTGTTTATTCCATTATTAGCTAGAAATACTATGTTAGTGCGCACAGCAAACAAGGTATAAACTAGATTGCCTAATTTGGAAATAAGCATTGCATAATCCGTCGTTTTGAAAAGCGCTTTGGTATTTGCTACTCGCAAAGTAGGCTAAAATACGGATCTTCAACGAGTTTTTCCAACTCAAACAATCCAACCTCCACCCACAGCATTAAAACAATTTAACACATAAGCACTTAGCCGGCATGGCAGGCATACTGCCATGGCAACACTCACACCGCATGCGGGATGCTAAAGCATAAATACTTACATCGTACTCCGTGCCAAAACAATAAACTAGTTTGCAAACATGCATTGTCCTAGTTCATGTTAAAAATGGCTAATGCATCATATGGTGCAAAAATGCAATCTAGGCAGGCTCGGCTAACCTTAAACATGGCATGTGAAATACGATTAATCGATGCACGTATTCAAATTGGAATTGAAGTACAAATGCAGTTAGCATTGATGTACCGAGCCTAATGTATGCAATACAAATGCATGAATGCACGCATGTATACATAAGGCTATGCTTAATTTTAAAGATGCCCTAATCACCATCATAAGCAGGTAAATAAAAGGGAAGAAAGAGTGGGGTTGGAAGAACATACACACACTCACCCACACTTATATACAAATTTTGCCCTCAACTCAGAGGACAAATTAAATATTACAAATTAATTAACTTACGCAAGCTAATTAAATTATTACAAATTGGCCTAAATCAACTAAGCAAATTAATTAATCTAGGAAAAGCAGGTAAACCGCGCTCGGGAGGGAGGGCCAAAATGTAGCGCATGTCCGGTCTTGCTCGGAGAATGCACCGCCATGCTTGAGGCTGCCTCTGTTTCCTTCCTTACACTTCCTCGGAGGTTGTCAAAACCTCAGGACTGCTTCCTTGGACACTGAGGAGTGCCACGGCTGAATGGAACTGTCACCCGCAGTGTGGTGTAGTCACCGGCACAAGATGATCCATCGGCTGCTCGTTTACTGCCGGTCGGCAAGGAATGCCTGCAGAACCTACAATTGACAGCAACAGAGGGCAAGGCAGAGCATGGCAGCACAATTTCAAGGCATATATGCACCAATCAGTGTCCCTTATATGGTAATGACTCAAAGGGCATGTGTCTCGATTCTCGGACCACCAATCACGCATTTCGAATGCTTGATGGCCCAAAGGATCAAGTGTGCAACTTTCATGTCAAATGAAATGCAAACCAAACAAACAAACCAAGACCCAATTCCCATCACCAAGTCAAGGAACAAGGCATGCATGCAAGATGCAATGCGACCTATGCATGCAAGCTAAGAATGCAACATGGCATGGCAAGACACTTATGTAAGTATACAAGCAAACATGAGGTAATGTAAATTGATGGAAAAGTGGACTTACACATGATTTAGGCAACTCTAAATGGGCCTAAAACAATGGCCAAAGTGACCAAAATAAGGGACCAAATGCATATACACGCATGCACATGTTAAGGCCAACACTTAGGCACAAGTGAGGCAACTCTCAAACACATTTGAAAGAAGGATATCATGGACAACTAGCATGCAACATAAGTGTTAAAAATCATGTTAAAACATGGTGCCAAACCAAGCAATAAATCAAGCCAAGCATGCAACAAATGGCCTAAGTGCTCAAAGCAAACCGATGGAGTATTGAACTACACTTAGCAAGACCAAACATGGCATGAACTTATTGACCAAAAACATAGTTTTAGGACATTAATACAAGGCCTAAGGATCACTTAGATGGCATCCAAATGACTCAAAAACAAAGGCATGCATAATCACCAAAACATGGAGCATGAGATGACAACCTTACAAGGCATTAAACTTGTCTTGTCAAGGCATGACCATAAGGCTGACCGGCTGTGGGCTCTGACAGTATGGGAACACAAACCCCGGTTTTACCAGGGCACCCTTTTCGACCATCACCAAATCAATGCAAAAATGTCATGCTATACACTCATACACTTAAGGCCAACAAGCCGGAATGCAAAGGAGCTATACTAAGCATGCCAAATTCGACCCAAACAACTATGGACAGACCTAAAACATGGCAAAATATGCACAAAAGCTTCACAAGACTAAGCCTAAAACATGCTCCAACAAGGGCTAACAACCTAAGGCATATTGAGGCAATATCAAGGCATTACATGGTAGGTATGCTAAGCATGCATGGTGTACCAAAACCAACAAAAAACAGAAGTATGTTATGACATATTAAGCATGAAAAACAGCCAAGGCATGGTCAACACACACTCTAACATGGTGCTCCCTCAAGAGACCAAAAATGGTCCATTTGAAGGACAACAAGGGGAGGGGGTGGCCCTCCCCTTTTGGAGACTTCAAGACACCATCTTCACCACTGAAATCCCTCAAGATTTCAGTGGTGAAGAGGCCCAAACACCAAAGTCTCGAAACTTATACAAAATAGCACAAAATGAGGCCTTTCAAGGCCTAAGATGGGTCAAACACCTCCAAACCACAAAACACCCTTAATAAACAATCAAGAGGGTCTAAAAACAGAACTGTTTTGTATTATACACCAAGCTCAAAAACGATTTTAAGATAGGTAGAAATAAGGTGCAAAAAAGGGGTAAAAAGGGGTAAGATTCTTACCCTTGAAGACCTCTTCACAAATGATGCTCCAATGGCCCTCCTTGGCTTGAATCCAACACCAAAACACCAAAATCAGCCCCTTAGAACCTCAGGAGCCAAAGAAAGGTGAAACACTAGGTGTTTGTGTGCAATAGTAAGACACAAAACACCTAGAACACAAAGAGAGAAAAAGAGAGATAGGATATGTATGGATCCTAACCCTAAAAACCAGAGCTTCTCTCTGTGTTTTTTGTCTCTAAAATGTCTAAAGTCTCTAACCCTAAAGCCAAGAGACAAGGCTCTCTCTTATAGAGCTTTTGTCTTGTAAAGCTTACAAGACAAGCTTCCAAAGAGGGAGATCCCTCCATACACGTGTATGGAGGGGAGCCAAAAGCAAGACAGCTGTCTTAAAATATCTGCAAAAGCAGATGCATAGTAGTCGGCCAGCCAAAAATGCCATTTTGGCCAAAAAGAGTGCCGGCCGGCAACAAATAGTGCCGACCTGCAACAAAGAGTGCCGACCGGCAACAAAATGTGCCGATGGCAGCAAAAACCAGCCGGTGACCTCTAGCCACTGCCGGTGGTGTGTGGGAATGCCTCACAAGGCATTCCCTGCCCCTCCAAGACAAAACACAAGTGTTTGGTGTAAAACCATACACTAAACAGCCACGTTCGGAGATCCTGAGGCAAGGCGCGCGAGCCGAGACCTCCAGGAACTCCAAACGAACACAAACATGGATAATCACCGAGTGTTTAAACGATGACGTCCAAATCTTGAGGAGGGTCAAAAATGGGGTGTCTACAGAGAGGCTGAGGCTCAAGGGGTTTGAGATGGCCTTGCCCTATAAGGATTTGAAGAGCCTTGGATAAGGTCATGTAAAGCAAGCCGAAGACCCTCTGGCCCTGTAGACACCCCATTTTTGACCATCCTCAAGACTTGGACGTCATCATTGGAACACTCGATGATCATCCATAATCGTGTTCATTTTGAGTTCCCAAAAGACTCGGTTGCGCGCCTTGCCTTAGGACCTCTCAACCTGACTGTTTTCTCTTTGGTTGTGCACCAAGGACTTGTGTTTTGTGCTTCTGAGTGTGGAAAGTGGCTTGTTAGCCCTCCCTGAGACCCATCGGCTAGGACATGGTTCCACCGGCCATGTGTATTGTTCTATCGGCTAAATGTTTGGCCGACCGGCCCCCTTTTGTGGCCAACCGGCCCCCTTTTGTGGTCAATCGACCCCTTTTGTGGCCGATGTCTTTTCTTTGTCTTTCTCAAACTTTGTGCATGCCAGCTCTGCCAGCTGGTGAGCACAAACTCTGCGTGTATGGAGGGATTTCACCCTTGTTTAGTTTTCCTTGAAAGCTTTGCAAATTGGATTTTCTATAAAGGGAGGGCCTCCCCTCCCTTTCCAGAGGTTGCATAATCTGATATACAACTTATATATCACTCTCTCTCTATTTCCCACCTCTCTCTAGATTGTGTGTGTAATAGTGTTCAAAAGTGTGTTTTTGTTCCTGTTTTTGCACTAAGGCACCTAGTGTTACACTATACTTCAGTTACTGAGGATTTGAGAGGTTCATTTCAAAGTTTTTGAGTTGGTTTTGATCAAAAGGAGGTGTTGGGGTTGATGTTCTTGAAGTGTTCTTCAAGGGTGAGCACTATTGCTTTATATTCCCCATTTTTGTACAAGCTTTTAACCTATTTTTCATATTGTTTTAAGCTTAGTGTGTAACTGATAAAAGTTCTGTATTTTCATGCTTAAGATGTTTTATTAAGGTCACTTTGGTGTTGGGGGTCATCCACCCCCACTTAGGCCTTGTTTGGCCTTTTTTGTGCCTTCATATTTGAGGTTTGTAACTCTTTTGTTTTGACCTTCTCACCATTGAAATCCAGAGGATTTTCAATGGTGGACAAGTGGTTTTGACGTCTTGCATAGGGGAGGGACACCCCTCTCCCCTTATGGTTCATTTGCTTGTATTTAGGGCTCATAAAAGTAGCATGTGTGCGTAGCTTTATTTGACTCCATTTCAGAGGGTATTTGGTGTTAGTTTATCATGTTAGACCTCTGTTCCATGTTGGTTTGATGGCTTATTACATGCATCATACATTTGCTTTGTAATCCCCTTTATTGTCATAACATGTACCATGCATTAGGCCCTCATGCTTGCATGTTTAAACTTCACTTTGTGAAGTTTTTAGTCATGTTTTAACATGTTTAAGTCCTGTTTAGTGTCAATTTGGTCATGCTTGTCATGCTTTATATAGCCTCTTTGCATTCTAGCTTGTTGGCTTCGGGTGTGTGAGTCATTAGCATGCTTCATTTGAGCTATTTCAGTGATTTGGCATCACTTGTCATCATATTTCAGTATATGTTTTGTGGCTACAGACTTGCATTCATCAGCTATTCTATACTTTGGAGAGTTGTTGTTTCAGGCTCCTTATTTGGACCACTGCATGTGCCTCCATGATTTGGTCTTTGGAAGACTTTCTCATTGGGTTTTGGGGTTTGTTTTGGTGTATTATAACTCTGATTTTATTCGCCTAAGTCCTGTCATGTTCGGTTGTAAGAGGTGCAGTGCATTTGCCTTTTTGGGCCTTGTATGCGTCTTGTTTTGTGCCCTTCTCTATAGCATGTTTTGGCTTTATTCCATATGAGTTTTAGCTTCATTTTGGTTTGCCTCGGGACTATTTTGGTTGCTTTGACCATTTGGGGCTTGGTTGACATAGTCATGGTTCAAGTCCCGTAGCTAGCTTTGAGCTTTAACTCCATTAACATGCCATGTTTGCATCGTGTAGTCGATTTGGCATCATTCTTCATGTGATTTCAGAGTTTATTGTAATGGCATATACTCATATTTATCACATCTCGCTCATGTTTGAAGGTTGTGCATTGTGGCCTAGTTGATGAACCAACATGTGTACATGTTTATCTTGCATATTGGTGCCTTAATTTTGGTATTTTGGCCACAGTTTGGGGACATGGCTGGGGCCTCCCATTTTGGTTTAAGCCCATCCTTGTACATAGTTGCATGTTTGGCATGTTGCATCTTGTTACATCATTTGCATGCTTGCATTATATCATGTTTGCATGTTCTTGTTACATTAGCTTAGCTTGCATGTTAGGTCGCATTGCATTGTATCTTGCATGCTTAGCACATCTTACATTCGCATGTTTAGGTTGCATTGCATTTGGCATGCTTTGCTAACTTAGCCTCATATTGCATACATGAGCCATTTTGCATATTTGAGCCATATTGCATACATGCATTGCATTGTGTTTGGTTTGGGGTGTCAAACCAAACATGAGGTATGAAGTGTGTTCGTACTTAAAGTGACGAAACACGCCTCAATCCTCGGTCACCGACACTCTTGATCCCAACATGATAGAGTGTGTAGCATTCATTTGTTTTTGTTGCATTCATTCTACATTGATTTGCAAACTTGGCACCTTTGGCCATCATGCATCGAAATGCGTGATTAGTGGTCCGAGGACCGAGAGCCATCCTCCCTTGAGTTCATTGCATGATAGGGAGAGTGGCTATGCACACATTGCCTTGAAAATACCTTTCCATGCACTGTCTGTCCTCTGCTACAGCAAAACCAATGTTCTGCAGGAAGTAATGGCCGGTCGGCCACTTTCAGTGCCGGCCGGCAACCAAAGTCTAGCCGGTGGTTCCACTTTTGGTCGATAACTGTATTTCAGTGGCCGGTGGACTTGCATTATGGCCGGTGACATCCCACGGTGCTATGGGAGTGTTCCAAAAGCATCACAAGTATTTTCACAGTTCTCAGAGGTGCAGAACAGTGCTAAGAGAGGCAACAGTGGCATGGCGACGGTTTTCCGAGCGAGGCGAATCGAACATACATCATCCAAGCATTCTGAGGCGGGGCTGCAGTGGCCTCCCTTTGTAACTAATTTTTTAATTAATTAGAAGTTTTGTGATATTTAATTAGCTAGAGTAGTTAATTATTTATTCGGCTTGTATTATTTATTCGGACCCTCCGAAAGAGGGCCAATTTTTGTAATAAGTGTGAGTGCGTGTGTTGTATGTCTTCCAACCCCACGTCTTTCTCCCCTTTACTTACCTGCTTACGATGGTTAGATTAGGGCATGTTTCAATTAGCATACTTATGCTCGCATGTTTGCATTCATTCACATGTCTCGCATACACCAGGCTCGGCGCATCATACTAATTGCATTGTATTTCAATTCCAAGTTGAATACATGTTATTTTTTGCATTTCATATGCATGTTTAGAATAGCTGAGCCTATCTTATTTGCATTTTGCATGTGTCGCATTAGCCATCTTAACATGAACTAGGATCATGCATTTATTGCTAACTAGTTTCTTGTTTTGGCTCGGAGTACACTGTGAGTGTTTACGCTTTAGCATTTTGCATGTGTGTGAGTGTTAACATGACAACATGACAACATGCTTGCCATGAGGTTATTTGCTTATGTGATATAACTGCCTGAATGCCTGTGGGTGAAGGTTGGGTTGCTTAAGTTGGAATAATTCGTCGAAATCCATGTTTTAGCCTACTTGCGAGTAGCAAATTTCAAACTATTTCCCAAACAAACGGATATGCGATGCTTTGTTCAAAATTAGGCAATCTAGTCTATATTTGTTTTGTTGTGTGCATCACATAGTAATTCTAGGCTAATAACCAGAATAAGAGCACATAACATTTTCAAAATTCGATATCATGGTTAGTAGAGGCCGATCTTTGATTGAGCGAGCGGGGGTGCTCACGAAGTGACCTTCCCCAATCGTACCCAAGTTCCCGAGCCGAGGCAACTTTGGTGATGACGGACATGTGGCCTTAGGCAACGAGTCAGGGTTTCCTAAATTCTCCCGAAATAAAATATTTAGGTGGCGACTTTGTATCTGGCAAAGCAGTCCATGTTTGGCACTTCTTTACAAAAATCTGTTTTCCAAAACGATTCGCCAGATTTGGACTCTTTGATCATTCATCGGTCTTGCATTGCACTCTGCGAGATTAGATAAAGGACCGTGACATTGAGTCCTAAACTGTAGTATGCCCAAATGAACAAAACGGGGGATTTCCTCTCGGGACGTTTGGGGACGTCTATAGGCCCCGGGGTTGGTACTTCGAGGTTTGTGGAGTTATGGATGTACCAGCAAAGGGGTTGGCAGGTGTTGATTGGGTCTGATGATCTCTTCCGAGAGTAGGATTGAAGTTGAAAGGAGCGTTTCTAGTACAACAGCCCTTTTCCCGACTTGCCCCTTGTTTCGAAATGCCCTGAACTTGAGCGGCAAAAGTGTCATCCACAGTTTTTGCAACAACTACAAGCACTTGCTGTTTGTTCAGCCCTTCAGCTTTCAAAGCCTCAACAGCCCACTGAAGGTGTTCATAAGGACCAATGCCTACCCTTACCTTGTTCTTACCACTTGCCTCCATTTTTTCAAGGGATCGGGTCACTATATCAGAGCGAAGCCCAATTATTGTTGACATGTCATTGCCCAAACCTGGGATGGCTTCAGGTTGGCCATTTTCAACCCCATCTCGCCCCAAGATTGGGGATCTTGGTTATGTGGTGGGAGTGGATTGGTTGTGACGTTTGGTTTCTCGAGAGGTGCGATCACCTTATTGTCAACGAGATCTTGGATATCGTGACGCAGTCTAAAGCACTGGTCGGTGTCATGACCATGTTGTTGGTGATAGGCACAGTACTTAGCTGGGTTATGGGAGGGAGAAAGTTTTTCTGGTAAGGGTCGCGGCTCTAGGGGCTTCAAGTGCCCTTTCTTGATCAAAACCCCCAAAGCTTTGGATAGGGGCATGTATAATGGGGTGAAGGTTCTTTGGCCTCTGGGCGCATATCTAGCTGGTTGTGAGCTACTACCGGACACACCGGTGAATGGGGTAGCTGTGAGGGTTTTTGGGGTGGTGGTGGTGACCATTCCGACATTTGAAGTTCTTCTAGCTGCAGCACTACTTGTGCCTGCATTTGTACCGCGGTTGAATGCCCTCTTAGGCTGCTTTCTCTCATTATCAATGAGGCCTTGTTTCATGGCGTCCTCTATTTGTACCCTAATCTCATGTAGATCTGCAAAGGTGGGTAAAGGGAGGACAATCATCTTCTGCATGAGCTTGGGCTGGAGGTTGCGCACAATCATCCGTATCTGATCTTTGTCCACAGGCCTGATGGTCATCATCGAGGCTTTGGCTCTCCAACGGGTCACAAAATCGGAGAGACTCTCATTCGGTTCTTGCCTTGTGGTCTTGAGATCACGAGTTGTGACCTCGATCTGAGTGTTATAGGAGTATTGATCTATGAAGGCCTCAGCCATCTCCTCTCAACTTCTTTTAACGGAGTCTTCTAGTTTGGCATACCAAATGGCCGCTACACCCGACAGGGTTCGACCAAATAGGGAAAGCTTCTGTAATCTGGAGAGGCCCATCAGCCTTAAGATGTCTGAAAACAGCCGCAAGTGCACCATAGGATCTCCGGACCCATCAAAGCGATCGATGTGCGGCATTTTAAACTGGTCTGGCAGCGTCACGGCCGAGTCGGTATATCCATCCTCTATATCTGGAATGGATCTCACACCTTCAGATTTCTTGAAAAGCTTTTCAAGCTTGCTCACTTTTAAAGCCGTTGGATCCACCTCAAACTCAAACGGTGAATCCACTAGGTTGGTGGGCACTTTAGATAGCTGGGGTAGGGTTGGGGGTGGAGCTGGCCCCGTTGGAATGTCCGTATTTTCCTGGACATTTGGCGTCTCCCCCAGTATTGGAACTCTGGGTGGAGGAGGAGGTGTTTGTGAAGCAGATGCTCAGGTTTGCTGCTGTAGTCTGGCAATTAACTCTGCCTGTTTGATTACTACTTCTGCTTGTTATGCAGCCACTTCTGCCTGACAGACAGCATCTTGCTGCATGGCTTTCATACTTTCCTGAAGTTGACACATCATCTCTTCTAAACCTGCCATATTGAACTGATCTATCTGAATAACCGGTATATGTTCCTTTTATGCGGGAGAAATAGAACTCTAATCCCTACTGTACTCAGGTGGGGTAGACAAAGCCCTCTGAACTGACTGCTGAACTGATATCCTCTGCCTAACTGCCCTCCGTCTAGTAACCGGGGGTAATGAGTAGTACACTGGTTATCTGTCTATCAAATCCTCGGATCGATGAAGTCTACGGCCTCTAACCCAAAGTGCTTGAGGAATATCTGCTTCATCGGATGCAATTGTGCTAAACTACCTTGCAAAAAGATAAATAATGCACAATAAGGAAATAAACAACCAAAATGCACAGTGTGCTATGTTATGAGCTAAATAAATTAAAGACAACACACAGTTGGCCTGACAACACACAGTCGGCATAACAACACATAGTCGGTGTTTGTAAGCTGAATACACTGTCTTTAATTCTGATCATTGCGCCCCAAATTGCTGCCCCAAAAACTGAATCTGATACCCTCAGGTAAAACTGATTCTCCAAATATTGATGCCCGCAGGCCTGATACCTAGACTTGCAAACTGATACACAACTTGTAGAAGCACACTCTAACAGCACATAATAAGCAAGTGAGAGCCAAAACACCCCTATGTTGGGGTAGGTCTTCCCTGTCCTATTTTTGTCAGGAGCTAGGGTTTCACTATACACACAGCGGTTTCAAAAAACCTACAATCGGGTAAGCAACCTGTCCTAATTTGGAATAGTCACTATGGATTCCGAATATGCACTAGGTCGAATAGTCACAAAGGGTGCTCCGGTAAAAACCGAGGTTTGTGTTACCGTCGTGGCAGAGCCCGCAACCGGTTAGCCTTATGGCACACTTCTCAAAGTGAGCTCCGACAAATCGTTCAGGAATAGCATACGGCAAACACGGTGTCCTAGGCGTACCAATGCAAATGAAATTTAAAGAAACACATAAGTGTAATCAAAATAAGATATCATGAGTTCGAGTCAAGTTCTCTAAGTCCCCAGCAGAGTCGCCAGAAACTGTAGACGCGCCCCAATCAGGCTTACTGCTACAGTTCAGACTCAAATGTCACGGTTTTGAATCTAATCTCACAATGTGCGATGTGAGACCGATAAATCACCAAAGAGTCCAAATCCAGTAAATTGTTTTGGAAAAAACTGATTTTTATAAAGAAGTACCAAACATGGACTGCTTTGCCAGATACAGAGTCACCTGACTCATGCCTCAGGCCATGTGTCCGTCATCACCAAAGTTGCCTCGGCTCGAGAACTTGGGTACGATTAGGGAAGGTCATTTAATGAGCACCCCTGCTCGCCCGATCAAAGATCGGCCTGTATTAAGCATGATATCTTGTTTTTGAAAACACGTGTTCTTATTCTGGTTAATTAGCTAATCTTACTATGTGATGCGCACAGTAAACAAGTATAGACTAAATCGCCTAATTTGGAACCAAGCATCGCATATCCATTTGTTTGGAAAATAGTTTGAAGCTTGCTACTCGCAAGTAGGCTAAAATGCGGATTTCAATGAATTGTTCCAATTCAAGAAATTCGACCTTCACCCACAGGCATTCAGGCAGTTACAGCAAATAAGCAATTAGCCTCATGGCAAGCATGCTTTCATGGAAACATTAACACACGTACAGTATGCTAAAACGTAAACACTCACAGTGTACTCCGAGCCAAAACAAAGAACTAGTTAGAAATCATGCATGATCCTAGTTCATGTTAAGTGGCTAATGCAACATATGCAAAAATGCAACTAAAATAGGCTCGGCTATTCTAGAATGGCATATGAAATGCAACTTTGATACATGTATTCAAATTGGAATTGAAAATACAATGCAATTAGTATGATGCGCCGAGCCCGGTGCATGCAATACAGATGAATGATGCACGCATGCAAGCATAAGGTATGCTAAAGAAAATATGCCCTAAAACTAACCATCGTAAGCGGTTAACTGAAAGGGAGAAAGAAATGGGGGTTGGAAGACATGCATCGCACACACACACGCTTATTACAACAGTGTGCCCCCTTGAGGGAGGGACCGAATAAGAAGCTAACTAGCTAATCTAAGCTAATTAAACTAATTATTACAACACAATTAATTAACTAATCTAAGTTAACTAATTATTACAAAACAAATTGAATAGCTAACGCATTAACTAATTAAAGTACAAACCAAAGCAAAAGCAAGCTATCTAAGCATGGTAGCTAAGGAAAGCAGTAAAATAGGAGGTTCTCAGAGGGAGAAGACTAGATGCATGCGAGCCCGGTCACCTCGTCCGGAAATCCAATGCAATGCCCCGATTTGCCTCTACTTTCATTTGTCCTCAGAGACTTGCACCAAGCTCCAGAAAGCTGAAACTTCACCTTAGGAGTCCTATGAGAGGGTGGCCGACCACTTTTGGTCTCTCCAGACACCTGCCGACCAGTTTTGGTTGTTGAAAAACCAGAAAAGTGGTCGGCCAGCTGCTTTTTCTGGCTGGCCGATCAGTTGTTGCTGTTGAACTACAATTTGCTGCAATAGAGAGCAAGAAAGGGCATGGCAATGTATTTGCAAGATATTTGTGCACAACCACCCTCCCTATCATGTCATTAACTCAAGGGAGTGTAGTTCTCAAGCCTCGGGCCACCAATCGCACATTTCAATGCATGATGGCCGAGAGGCGAAGTTGCACAATTCAATGTAAAATGAATGCACAAGTAAGCACATAAAGCCTAAAACTCTATCATGTATGATCAAAAGCGTCGGTGACTGAGAATCGGGGCACGTTTCATCACTTGAAGTATGAAACGTCCCTCGTTTCTCATGTTTGGACTAACACCTATTCCAAACAACGATGCAATACATAACATGGCATGCTCAATGCAATGTAAAGCAACCTTAGCATGCAAACATGGGAAGGACAAGCATGCAAACATGCAACTAATCATACTAGCTTACACAATGCGAATGAACTATATGGCATATACAATGCTTATGACGACTAGCATACACAATGCAATGTGACCATGGCATACACAATGCGAATCAAGAGTATGGCATGCGCAATGCAAACAACAACATAACATGCACGGTGCGATGTGACATGGCATACACAATGCTCAAGGGGCTTAAACCGAATGTGGGTAGACCTCGGCCATACCAAAACTAAAGGCCATAATGCTAAAATGAAAGCATCGAAAATGCATACAAGCATGCATGCCAATTGGCTTACCAATTAAGGCACTAAGTTGCAACTCTCAAGAACACTTAAAGAGTGAAAAAGCATGGAAGTGTAACAACACTAAGTGCACTGAAATTAGACAAGAAATGATGCCAAAACACTTAATCAACACAAGCAAGGCATACAAAGGCCCTTAAAGCTTAAGACAAGCAAAGAGGACTACACATGAGGCATGCAATACATGGCATAAATGCCTGAACTAAGCATGGACAGAGACGAGGGCTCAAAGGCCTAGACATGCAAGCATACAAGCTAAGGCATAAACTAGGCAACAATGCATAACACTCAAAGGCACTTAAAGCATGATTGAGGTAGGAACATGGCAATGCTAAAAGCTCTGAAATGTCATGTTAAGTGATGCCAAATCATGTACACGGCACAAATGAAGCATCCAAAACAAGCATACAATGGTGCTCAAGGCTTGAGGCAAGCAAGAGCACTTGTACTACAAGTATACAAAACATGAGGCATATGACCAAGGCAACCCAAAAGAGTCCTAGAACGTGTTAAAATGAGTCTAAATCATGTATGGAAGGATGCCAAAACAAGCTAGCCTGGTGAGCATGAGGCATGGTGCATACAAGGCAAATAAGGTGGGTTACACTACACCTATTAAGACCAAGCATGGGATGACTCGATCAATAAAAATCAGAGTTATATGATGGCAAAATAACCCCAAATAAGCATTGAAATGATGGCTCGCAAGCTATGGCATGAAGGCACACACAATGGTTCATGTTAAGGCATAAAGGGGGAAACCCTCCAATGCATTGAATGAGTGAGAAATGCAAGTGCATAGCCATGAAACATGGACTAAAATCACATTATAAATGATGCCAAATCATTAAAATAGTCCAAATAATGCATGCTAGACGATTCAATACACAAGGCTAACAAGCTAGATTGAACCAAGGCTATACAAAGCAAGTCATGCATGGCCAAAACCACTAAAATCAGACCTTAAGCATGTTAAAACATAGACAAAAGCTTCATGAAGTTAAGCCAAAAGCATGCTAAAATGACATGTTACAACATGATGCATGTTAGGCTATTTCATGGAATTGCATTACAAGTGCATGGAGCATGCAAGGGCTAACCAAACCAAACCAAAACAAAGTCATGACATGGCAAAACATCACCAAAAACATGCTGAAATGGAAAGAAAACAAGCTAGAATGACATGCTACTTCATGAGGCATACAAAGCTAGTTTGTGTGATTTACACTGCAAGTATATGGACCATACATGGAGTGACCAAAGCAAGTAAAAATAGTGGCATGCCTCAGCAAAATAACCACAAATTCTAGCTAAGAACAAGCTAACACAAGCTTATCAAAGGTGCTCAAACATGAGGCATATGAAGCAAGTAAACAAAATACAAGGAGAGGGGATGACCTTCTCCTATTTAGGACACTAAAACCACCTTTCCACCATTGAAAATCCTGTGGATTTCAGTGGTAAAAAGGTCATCCAAAGGGTTCAATAAGAGCCTAAAGGGTTGGCTCAAAATAAGGCCTAACAAGGCCTAGAAGGGGGTAAACCACCCCCAACGAAAAAGTGACCTAAAACAACTATTTTAAGCACTTAAAAATGGAACTTTTTCTAGTTAAGAGTTAAGCTTTAAAATGTATGCAAGAAGGGCTAAAAGCTTAAGCAAAAAAGGGGGATTTAAAGGTCAAATGCTCACCCTTGAAGACCCCCTTTATAACTGCAACTCCAGCAAGTTCTTTGAGCTTAAACCAGTCCAAGAACACCAAAAACAACCCCTTAGCACCTCAGCAACACAAGCAAGGTGTTTGAGTGTGTGTTTGTGTACAAAAGTGAGACAAATCTACACTTTAAGTCCTAAAACAAGAGAGAAATGAAGAAGTATACATATAGATTATATGTATAGCTCAAGGAAGTTTTTCCGAACCTAGAGGAGGGAGGAGGAGCCTCTCTCTTATAGAAACTAAAAGGCAAAGCTTCTTGGAGAAGCTAAGCCCCAAACAAAGAAAGCTGGTGGTGTGGTGGCCGACCAGAAAATGTGGCCCAAAGACCAAGCAAGCCAGTTATCCGACCAGAAAACTGGCTGGCAGAAGGAAAAGTGGTCTCCCACCCTTGTACCACCTTCCAAACAAGGGAAATAAGGTTTGTACCAAAAACAAACCAAAACGGGTGCAAGACGAGAGATCGGGAGGCTAAGCACGCAGTCGAAAGCCCCGAAAACTAGCTGATGAGCACCAAAAGTGGCATGCAATTACAAAAGTGATCTCCCGGACCACAGTGTTCCTATAGGCAGAGGCAACAAGGTGTGGTTCAAAAACCACGCCAAACGAAGAACGTTAAGAAGTCCTGAGACAAGGCGCATGGCCAAAGGCTCCAAAAACCGGAAACTTGTCTGCAGACAGGAAAAGTGGCCTACGACCATGAAAAAAGTGGTCAACGACCGCAAAGAGATGGTCTACAAGACGTCTCCCTCCCTCCGGGAAGGGAAAACAAGAATCAGTCCACAAACCGAGCCGAAGCACAAAAGAGTTTAGAGGCCCGGAGACAAGGCTCTCAGCCAAAACTTCGGAGATTCGAAACGAGCACAACATGCACCATCACCGAGCGCCCAATCAATGACGTCTGAGTCTTAAGATCGGTCAAAATGGGGTGTCTACGGCTTCTAGCCAAAACGAATAGTGGTGTAAACACCGGGCATACCCGAATGTTTCTAACCAGAAAGGGCGGTGTAAGCACTAGGGGGGGTGGTATAAACATCAGAGCACATCCCAATGTTTCTAACCAAAACCGGGTGGTATAAGCATCGAAACACGTCCCAAATGCTTCTAACCGAAACAAGGCAAATCAAAGGACAGGAGCGGTCACACTTGGAACTCCTCTAAAAAAATCGTACATATAATATCATGCATGTAGAGAAAGACACTTAACAAGTGTGATATGATGAGAACGCACATTCTATGCAAGCTAAACAACCGATATATTAAGGTGACGACATACTCTATGCAAAATTGAAAGCATATTCTATGCATGAGACGAGCATTTTCTATGTAAAGTTGAAAACAGGAGCACACTCCGAGCAACACCAAAAGGCTTATTCTATGCAACTATGCAAATGCACATTCTATTCAAGATTAGCAAATGCAGCAAATGCAATGGCAAAATGCATGTGCAATGCAACAATAAAATTCAAATTCTATGCAAATGTAGCAAATGCATGTTCTATGCAACATCGAAAAATGCACATTCTTATGCAATAACGAAGATATAATTATTTAACCCAACTTTGAGAATAGCTTCTGGTTTACCTCTCAAAAGAGTTGCAGTATGTTAAAAAGGATACATCTTGCTTGTGTTGATGAGTGACGACCATCGCACACTAAAAATGCAATTTTGAGCTTCCGTGAAGCCATTTTGAATCAAACACTGAATAGGCCCTGCACTTCTTGGAATCCAAGGACACAAAACTGAGCCAGGGATACAGGGGAGACTTTCGGAAACCTGTCGGCCACCTGCCGGCCACCAGTGTGCCCCTGCCGGCCATCAATGTGCCACTACCGGCCATCGATGGCAGATTTGGGCAAAATGGACTTTTCACTCTTGGGTCTTTAAGTACACAACTCCAAACTTCATTTCCCCACAAACCCTTGATTGAAAATCACTTCCCTCTCTCTCTAGGTGCTCCTTCTCTCTAGATCCATGCTTTCTACGCATTTTCCAACACCCTATACAAACTTTATTCGCGAAACCCTCCTAGTTCTCTTCACTTTGAACCGATTGGAATTTGATTTCGACACTTCTTTCCTCATTTCCACCATTCTAGGCCCATTCCCCTCGAGTTTTTCTCGAGTTCTGTACACTTTTCCCAGCTTTGACTTTCTTTGACTTTTCTCTCTCCTAGGGTGGACCTTTTAAAAATTTTTCCCTTTTTCTTCACTTTTCCTCATTTTTTACTCATCTTGCACCTATTTCAAATGGCAAACGATGTTCCTCATGATGGGGCTCTCCCCGAGCTTCCTCTAGTAGATTTCGAGGTGGACTTCAAGGCCGAACCAGAGGCCGAGCCATTACCGCTGAGCATACGCCCCTTCAATCCAGTGAGGTACCATCCTCAGACACACATAGTACCCGCTACATGAGGCATCAAATCCTTTACTGACTTTGCTGAGGATGCGCTAGAGGACCTCCTACTGAGAGAGCCAGCATCTCATTTGTCGGCCATCGCCGTAGAGGTATGAAAACTATTTTTTGACAGTACTACCCTTAACTGTTTGCATTTCTTGCACTATTTTGATCTGATCTCATACACTGCCTTGATCCAACTATATCTCGTACATTACCTTGATCTGATTGCATCTCATGCATTACCACAGGACGGGTCCCACGCCTTCAAAGACTATGGCACGACGACCGCTCGAGATTGGTACGGTGAGCTACCAGCTAGAGTTCACGACATCATTGATGAGACAGGCTTCAGTATCTTCTCCTCCAGCCTGATTCGGGTTATAGCGAGCCGTCCTCTCTTAGGGACTTAGGTGGAGAGGTGGTGGGACACTACCAACTCCTTCCATTTTTCCACCGCGGTGGAGATAACGACGACCCTTTACGATTTTGCCATGATCACTGGCTTAGGTGTGGGGTTGATCCGATCCCTCTCAACCTTGATATGGGGAAGTGAGAGGTAGCATGGGTTGTGCTGCTTGGAGCACGTCCACCAACACTCCGGGTAGGCATGGTTCGGTACAGCTAGTTTGAGGAGCAATTCAGGGGGACTGAGCCCGAGATGGTCAAGGAGACAGAGCAGTACACCAAAGGCTTCCTCATGTTCATTTTTTGTACCACCTTGTTTTCGAACAGGTGGAATACCATGGGCCTGTATTTGCTGAGCGCCTTGGTAGTGCTCCACGGAGTTTAGTACTATGATTGGGGAGGAGCCGGCCTCACCACTTTGTACAGATATATGAGCTCGACTTCCTGCAGGAGTGGGACCTTGATTAGAGGCTACTGGCAGGCTTGGGAGGTACATAGTCTAGTCCCCCCTTTGTCGTTTTACATTTTCTGCTCGACATTTCTTGCTTTACACTTGTTCAACACATGTACTTTATGCTCTGCATTTTTTGTATCAGTTCATGCACTATATGCTTTATGCTTTGCATTTTCTGTATCTCTTCGTGCACTATATTGATCGCATATCGTCGCACTTTCCCTGCAGCTATGGGTGTAGGCGTACTTCCCGGCTCTCGCTCCAGAGCCTGTGGAGGAGGTTCCAGCGACAGTCCTGTTTTCTAGGGTATACGACGGCAAGCTCCGCCGTAGGACCCAGGAAAACTTCATGTTTTTCCGCCAGTATTTTGATGTGGTTGCGGCGCATGAGGTAACCCAAAACAATGTCATCTTACTTTTCAACCATTTTAACCCACACAATAACAATCGACAGGAACTAATAGTCTGTTTACTTTCTCTTTTAGATCACATGGCAGCCTTGGGCCATGATACCGTCAGGGCTCTGAGCCAATATGATACAGCTCGGGTCATCACTTGCCATCACATTCTTCTCGAGGGCCCGATTTACAGCCCCTGGTTCTTGGGCGAGCACTTCGCGTACCAGACTTTAAACTTACCTGGCCCATTCATACCGATGGCACCCCCAGTGTCCATGAGAGCGACACATAGTCTCTCTGCCGACGAGGTGATCCAGTTCATGGTAGGGCTGGAGGCAGAGTATTTTCGTATAGAGGGTGATTATGCGACCTTCATCCAGACACGCCTGATGCCGCCTCTGACCGGTGTTCGTGGGGGCGAAGGAATGAGAGCTCCTATCGTGAGGGTGAGACACAGAGCGAGTCGGGCGAGCACAGCTCGTGGTAGAGGGACTCCACAGGCAGAGCAGAGGGCTGGTTGGTTGGAGCTTCTGACCAAGCTGATAGGTTGGCGGTACTCTGAAAAGGCTTATCAGATTCCGATCGAGCCTCTGTTGGCTAGTCACAGATACGTCAGGGCACCTGATGCACCTCCGGTATGCACTTTAGTTTTCATTTCATTTTTCATTCTTGGTTAGATACTCAGACATTCATTCATTCGAGACAGTGATCATTCCAAATTGCATTTACAGGCCTCCACAGAGTACGTTGAGGGGTTACTCGAGATGTTAGCCTCATTCGAGGACATGATCTTGAGGAGGGAAGCGATACTCGGCTTCCATGGCATTAAGGTAAAAGTTTTCAGTTTTCTTGTATTTTGGTCATCTAATCTATGCTGATGTACTGAAACTGGAGTTTTAACTAAACACTTTTTCACCCTACACTGATACACTGCACACATAGATCACATCTGACACACTGCGTTCTCGCATTGTATGTATGTACCTATTCTGCACACCACTCTTGCTTCTGATACACATACTGTGGCTGACATACAACAACTGCCTTTTCAGGTCCCACCCTTGCCGACTGCAGCAGCGGAAACGGAAGCGGAAGCAGCAGCAGCAGCAGCAGTGGCAGCCGCAGCAGGACCTTCAGTACCTCCTCTAGTAGTAGAAAGGAGAGAGAGATTGCCTCCAGCACGCAGCCGAGGCAGAGCTAGGGCATCTGTGTTGAGAGTGGCCCTTCAGAGCCCATCCTAGACAATGATGATGACGTGACGAGACGAGCGAGGATAAGAAGGCAGCGAGCGTACAGTCAGAGTCATCTGAGGACAGAGACGCCGACGCTGGCTCGAATTCTGCTAGTGGTGAGGATCCGAAGGTTGAGGCGGATCCTGATTCAGATTCGAACAGCGGTGCCAACAGAAACAATGCTACAGAGTCCGCTCCACCGAGGAAGAGGACGAAGAGGGCCATTAATGAGCCTCTGCCGGCCATCAGTGTGCAGAACCTCCAAAATGTTGACATCTGGCCTCTACTCACTGCCTTATTTTCTACAAAAGCTCCAACTTCGTGGTTTCTTCATTCCAGCTCTGTTTTTTCCACAAATGGAGCCATTCTTTGCCGAAAAACTCTAAAATTGGATTGCAACTTTAGATGGCTCAGAAAAGCTGAATTTTTGAGGTTTTGGGCTAAATGCACTATTCCTGTTGAGTCGTACCCCGTTGTGTTTTCTGTTCCTCCACGCCGCTGCTAGATGTTGGAACCCAGTTACACATGTTTTCAGCTTTGGGGGAGAAGAGATACATCCGACAATTGAAGAGTTCCAAGTTTCGATGGAATCCAGGCGTCACGAGGAAATCCTGTCCCAGTCCCGTTTCAGCCACATCTAGGCTTTAGGATGGATGCGTGGGCTCACTTTACACGATGCTCGATCATTGGTTCACAACAGAGAGTTGGATATTCCCCGTTTGATTCATCAATTTTCTAACGCCGGCGACCGATGTGACCATCTTTGGCAAAGTTTTAGACAACATGCCCTTTGCTTGTGTATGCTGGCCCATTTTCCACTTGCTCCTGGCATCAAAGGGTCTAGCATTCGCTTGATCGAAGTAGCCCAAGGCTTGAAAGAAGGCAAGAGCTGCATTGGCTTGACACTAGCCGAGACTTTGATAGGCTTAAACGCCTTCCACTAGCGAGAAACAACCAAGTTCGCAAGAAGTCCACTACTCTTGCAGGTACTGTTTCCCACCCTTCTCATATGTGTTTCTCATATCACTCGGCCCTCAAGCTCTATTTTTCTCTCAAAACCTTTTCTCACTTTTCTCTCCACATACATCTCTCTATTCTTTAATCTCTCTTATTTTTCATCCCTCCCCAGATATGGCTCACGGACAGGTTGAAAGTAGTAGACTCTTGCCCTGCATATTCAGCACGAGGCTATTTCTTTCGCCCACGGCTGGTTGATTTCCCGAACGAGGGATGGTGATACCACTAGATGTGCAACAAATCTGCTACTAACATTACTTGGCGTTGCCCTTGGTTTGATCTACCCAAGATGAGCTACAACATGTCTCGACAACCTGGCATTCAGTTGATTGGCTTGACACACTGTGTCTTCTACTTTCCATTCCGGTTCAGGTGTCAGTTTGGACACGACCAGACTTGCCCATAAGAGGTGGTAGAGTAACTGGCTTCATTTTTTATCTGAGGTTCAGAACTAGCTCGATATCCCACTGCATGGAGGACAAGGGAACTTCTGGCTCCCACTCCCAATTTCAGTTGCACCCTTTCTGGCGAATACATAACTTGGCTTGAGGATAAGGCACAAATCGGGCCTACTTTAGCATCTGAAGCTTCCGCAAGCTCTAGACACAGGAACACCTGACTCATCGATGCCCCAAGTTTATTGCTTTGATCTAACTTTCAAGTTTTCTTTTTGAATGTAATAAAAAGCAACTTTGATTTGGATCAAGAGTTAGAGAACTTTGTATTGAAATAAATGAAATTAAAGTTGTGGGCACTGAAAATTTTCCTTTTGGTCCAAAAATGGTCTAAGTTGTAAAAAGATTAATTTGAACAAAATCAACTTTTATTACAACTTTTCAAAACCATTTTCGATAAGGATCACAACTGGACACACCCGGAATCTATCCTTGAGATGTGCGGCCCCGAATCCAACGAATGGAAGGTTGCCCCTTGTCTAAATAGCACTGCACTGCACTGTAACCAGCTCTCATAGTGAAGACCACAACCGAACTCTTGGATGCAGAAAAGACAAAGATGACTAGAACAATCTCATGGACACAGTTGATTTGGAAGTGTTTATAGCTGGACTTCAGAATGAAGTTGCCTACTTATCCCAAAGATGGGAATCAAGCCTTACATAATTCGGTTCAGGTTCACTTGAGTATTAACACTCTCCTTTTCTGCTCTAACTTTTGCCAAGGCCGCCCTTTTCGGGTTTTCAACCTTGCGAGCTCAGTTTTTCTTTTTCTTTTTTTGTAATTTTTTGTGCTCTAACTTTTGCCTAGGTCACCCTTTCGGGTTTTTGACCTAGCGAGCCTCTCAAGGGTAGTGTTTCTTTAACTTGTCCATGTTGATTGGTTGGGAGAATTCGAAACCATCTAGGTCCATAAAAATGACAACTCCACCCGACTAGATAGATTTGATGATGTAAGGACCAGTCCAATTGGGTCTGAACTTCCCCCTAGGGTCATGGATGGGAGCTCGGTTGTCTTTGAGAACCAAATCCCCCTTTTTCAGATTCCTAGACTTAACTTTCTTGTTGAAAGCCCCAGTGATTCTGCGTTGATAACCTTGGACGTGGTACAGTGCTTTCAGCCTCCTCTAGTCGAACAGCATAAGTTCCTCGAACCTGCTCTGCTGCCAATCCACTTCTGCTATCTGGCACTCAGCCATAACTCACAGCAACGGAACCTCTATTTCAATCGGCAGAACAGCTCCCATCCCATAAACCAGAGAATACGGAGTTTCCCCATTAGATGTCCGAATTGATGTCCTGTAGCCCCAGAGAGCAAATGGCAACTTGTCTGGCCAGTCCGTGTAGGTTTCCACCATCTTCTGTAGAATGTGCTTGATGTTCTTGTTGGCAGCCTCAACAGCTCCGTTGGTTTGCGGCCGATATGTGGATGACTTGTGAAAAGCCACATTGTATTTCTCCAACAAGTCGAACACTTCTTTCTTAAAGTGGAAACCATTGTTTGAGATGATCTCATTCGGGACCCCACAACGATAGATGATATTATTCCTGATGAACTTGGCTACGTGTGACGCTTTCAGCACTGCGTAGGATTGGGCATCGACCCACTTTGTAAAATAGTCTATTGCCACCAGGATATACTCATGCCCATTTTACCCTTTCGGCATAACTGCCCCAATAATATCAGTTCCCTAGACTGAAAATGGCCATGGTGAAGTCATGTTGTACAGCTTCGACGGTGGGATATTTATGCGGTTTGCATGAATTTGGCATTTGTGGCATCGTCGAACAAAACCAATAGAATCCTCCTCCATGGTTGACCAGTAGTGACCCTGCCTAAGAATCTTCTGAGCTTGCATTATCCCGCTCATGTGTGAACCACATTCTCCTCCATGGATGGCCTACATTAAGCGCTTCGACTCTTCTACATCAACACACAGCTTGTGCATTCCCAGATGGCCTCGTTTGTACAATTTACCGTCGCAGATGATAAACTGAGCAGCCATTCGTCGTATTACCCTTTTATCTTTGGCATTTACCCCTAATGGATTAGCCTCCTTTTCCAAGATGTTCTAGATATCATGATACCAGGAGTTTTGATCTTGTACTTCTTCTATTGCGGGGATTAGCTTGTAAGCTGGCACATACTTCTGTTCAATAATGATCGGACGCATCCGGACTCCCAAAGAGATGTCTATCATGGAAGATAGAGTTGATAAGGCATCAGCGAACTTGTTATTCTCTCTTAACAGATGTGTGAAGGTTAGCTTCTCAAACTTCAGAATCAGAACGTCCAGGGTTTGGTGATAGATTTTCATCCTTTCTTCCTCAACCTTTCAATCTCCTTTCGATTGAGACACAACTAGGTTCGAGTCCCCAATGACGTCTAACCGTTTTGTCCCTAGTTCCAAGGCGGCTTCAAAGCCAGCAATGCATGCCTCGTATTCTGCTTCGTTGTTTGATACCGTGAACTGGAGTTTGAAAGCTAAAGGTATATGGGAATTGTCGGGTGCTATCAGTAACACCCCTATCCCATAATCGTACTGGTTAGACGCTCCGTCAAAGTACATGGTCCAAATTTCTTCTTCAACTTACAGAATAGCCTCATCTGGGAACAAATACGCTACTGCTTCGTCTCCCTCCACTGGGTGGTCAACTAGGAACTCCGCTACCACTCTCCCCTTCACAGATTTGCAAGTCATATACTTCAAATCAAATTTGGAGAAAAGAAGCATCCAACGGGCTAACGTACCCATAAGCGTTGGTTTCTCGAAGAGATATTTGATAGGATCTAATCTCGAAACCAGAATTACGGAGTGAGCTAACAGGTAGTTCCTCAACTTCCTGGTAGTCCATATCAAGGCAAAGCAAGCCTTCTCCAGCGGGGTGTAACGGGTCTCATATTCCAGCATCTTCTTGCTCAAGTAATAGATGGCTTTCTCTAGTATATCCTCAGATTCCTACGCAAGCATGCAGCCCATTGTCATGTCAGTTACTGACAGATACAAAATCAACGACTTCCCCAGCTCCGACGGTGACAACACAGGTGGGTTCTGTAGATACTGTTTGATCTACTCAAAAGCAACCTGGCATCAGTCATCCCATTGAAATTTCTTTCCTTTTCTTCAGGAGACCAAATAGTGGTTCACAAGTCAAGGTTAATTTTGCAATAAACCGTCCTATGAATTATACTTTACCTAGAAAGCCTCGCACCTCCTTTTCAGTTCTTGGTGGTGGCATTTCTAAGATGGCCTTGATTTTGGAAGGATCAACCTCAATGCCCCTCTGCAAGATCAAAACCCTAGCATTTTCCCTGATGTGACACCAAAGTGCATTTCTGTGGGTTTAGCCTCAACTGATATTCTCTGATCCGTTGAAAAAATTTCTTCAAGGTGGTGCAATGGCCTTTTCTTTCCTTGGACTTGACAATCATGTCATCCACATACACCTGAACCTCCTTGTGGATCATATCATGCAAGATCGTGGTTGCAGCCCGTTAATAGGTAGCCCTAGCATTTTTCAGACCGAACGGCATCACCCTGTAGCAGTAAGTTCCCCACGGCGTGGTGAAGGCAGTCTTCTCTCTATCTTCGAGTGCCATCAAGATCTGGTTATACCCGGAAAACCCATCCATAAAGGAGAGCAACGCATAGCCTGCGGTGAAGTCCACCAATTCATCGATGTGCAGCAGAGGAAAGTCATCCTTCAGACTAGCTTTGTTCAGATCTCTGAAATCCACACACACCCAAATTCTGTCTTCCTTCTTCGGCACTGGAACAATGTTGGCCAACTAAGTAGGATACTCAGATACTAGCAAGAACCCCGCATCTATCTGCTTGGTGACCTTTTCCTTGATTTTCAAAGCCCAATCCGGGCGTATTCACCAAAGCTTTTGATTAACGGGTGGGGCTCAGGGTCAAAAGGAATCCAATGATGTACAATCTCAGGATCGATTCCAAGCATGTCTTCATAGGACCACGTGAAAACATCTTTGAAATCTTTTAATAAGGCGACTAAGTGCTCGCGTTCCTCCGAAGACAACATGGACCTGATCTGGACCAGACGCGGATCCTTCTCAGTACCCACATTAATTGAAATGATTTTATCAACTAAGCGTTTTACAAACTTCTCCTCCTCTTGATCAATCAAATGTTTCAAAACCAGAGGAATTCCTTCCTCATCATTTTTATCAAAATTTTGAAAGTTATGATCAATGCAATATACAAGTGGCACAAAAAAGTACTCAAAAACAGCAGTGATACCATTCTCATTCAAAGCTTCCAGCTGGTCCAATTGTTCGGTTATGACCAACTCAAAAGAAAATGAAAAAGACAATCTGGACAAAACAACAGCATCCGGGTTATCAACCCCAGGAATACTGAACTTCGACTCAGAAGAACTGGAATTTGATTCCGACTCCACAGACTCTGTGGAATCAGATTCCGATCCACTACCTGATTCAAAACTATTGGACAAAAAACCCTCCTCAAACTGCCAAACAAGGGGGGTGCGATAGATGCATCCAGAATACCACCGGAAGGGTCCACAGCTGAGTAATCTCCGATCACGAAAACAGTGAAGTCATCCCCCAAGCCCTTCCGTTGGATCTGAGGATTTGAAAGGAGACAAGCCAACACTGCTCCCAACTCAAGTTCACTGCCATTGGACTCATCCTCTGTACTCCATTTAGCCTCAACTGGTAAGACAGTCCGTTCTTTTGCAACTTCATCCCCATGCAGGTGTAGGTCGAAGAAGATCTCAAAGCTAGGCACACGTCACTTCTCAGAGTTCAGCCATGGCTCAGGAAAGCTGCAAAATGGGAAATCTTCCCCCTCCCGAACAAAGCGGTCGTTCAGGGTTCCTTGAATGGGTGTATGCACCAGCTCATAATGCTTTCCACTTTGCTTTGCCTTGGCTCTTCCTGCCATTTCCTTCCCCTTTCTTACCCAGTCTTCTTTGGTAGGCGTGTAACCTAGACCAAAGGTATGAGGGTTATGTGGCACTTCGACCAATGCAACAATGCCCTTCTAGCCGCTCCTTCCCAATCTCATTCTGGGTACATGCTATAGCTTATTCATGAGATAGACTGATTGAGCACTAACGTACAACCCCTCACCAATAGCCAGGATATCTTGCACCACCCGGACCTTAGCCAAGGTGAACCTAGACCTGAAAACATCCTCACCGCCGTGTACAATTTCAAGTACCAATGTAGTGACTTCTGGCAGGGGATGTCTAGAAGAATTCCCAAAAACAATACCTACCCCCTTCCCATGGGCGTACTTCAACATCTGATGCAGAGTGGAAGAGACAGCTTTCACTTAGTGCAGCCACACCCGTCCAAGGAGTAAGTTAAAAGTGGTCGGGACATCCAGGACGTGAAACTCAACATCCTGTTGTGCCGGGCCAACCTACGTTCTAATCCGAACTGTCCCCATCACTTCCCAACTTGTATTGTCATAAGCCCAAATCACCTGGGCCATTGGTACAAAGTCTGCTGGCTTCAAGCCAATAGCATAGGCCGTGCATGATGGGCACCCATTAATTGCAGACCCGGTATCAACAAAGACGACTGTTATCCACTTCTCTTTACATTCAATAGAGATGTATAGTGGTTTGTTATGCTCAGAGCCCTTAGGCGGCAATTCCTTATCTATAAAGGTCAAAGTCAGCGAAACCCCTCCCGGGAAGACCAATTCCACTAATTGCTTAGGGGTTGTGTCGATAGAGAGCTTAGCCTTATCCATTGCTGATAGGATGGCTTGTTTGTGCACTCGTGAAGCCATGAGCAATCCCTAAATGGATATGTCTGCTTAACTCTTCTTTAGCTGCTTCAGTACAGCTTCTTCTTCTAGCAATTTATTTTTCTGTTTCTCAGCTTCTTTATCTTTCTCAAATGCTTCTGGTTGGTCTAGGTGTGGGGGCTTAAAATACTGCCCGCTTCGAGTCATGTGATCAACTTCCTCAGAATACCATGTATCATCTAGCAGATTATGTTCCCAATCTTCGTCCGTGTGGGCATGATGCAAATCATCATCTTCCCACTACATTCCTCCGGCAATCGACAAACAACTGTCTGGTTCTGTTGTAAGTATTCCCGCATCCACAACAGAATCAGTCCCCGTAGGGCCTTTGGCCTTTCTGGCCTTCTAATCATTCTCAATTCTTTCATGTTTGAACCATTTTAGCGCAGCCTCCTATTCTGTATCGGCTGTACAAATGCTATCCGATTCCTGAGCACAATTCTTAGTACCGGTGTTTTTTGGAAACTTTCCCTTGTCATCGACCGTTCTAGCCATCATAGCAATTCCCGTTTCCAGCTGTTCCTACTTTGATTGAGACCCCTCATCAACATCAGGTTTATCACTGAGCCACCCCGTATTATCCGTTCTTCCGTTCATATCAAACCAGTCGATTTGTACACTCCCCAGATCTTGTTTATCGAAGAACTGCAGATTACTAATGTCCTCCTCGAGCTCAGCTAAGTCATCCAGTCCCTGGCTTGATCCTTCCTCTCAGACTACAGTAACCTCCATTCCTGTCGACAATTCCACCCCTGGTCTGGCCTGACTGGTTGGCAAAATGTAGCGGCATGGGTTGTATTCCTCTTCAATTAAGCTCACGGAGCCCTCAGGCATACCTTCTTCTACCATAGCCACCATAACAGGTTCGGGTTAGGATATGGACGCGCTCATCATGCACAAGTCTGTGCTTTCTTGGATGAACAGCACCAGCTTAGGTAGGTGAGAGGATGTGATGTATTTACTGGGGTCGTAAGGGACGACGAGTGTTTGGATAAGGTTTATTTGCCTGGATAGAGGGGTTTGGTTATGTGGTGGGAGGGGATTTGTAGTGACGTTAGGCTTTTGAGGAGGCGTTATCACCTTATTGTCAATGAGATCTCGAATCTCATGACGTAATCTAAAGCATAGGTCAGTATCATGACCATGTTGTTGGTGGAAGGCGTAGTATTTGGTCAGGTTGTGTATAGAAGTGAGAGGATTAGGCAATGGGCGTGGCACTAGGGATTTCAGATGCCCCTTTTTGATCAGGACCCTCAAGGCCGAATATAGAGACATGTAGAGTAGGGTGAAAACCCTTTAGCCACGGGGTTGGTGTTTCATGGTTTGTGGGGTCATGTCGGATGTACTGGCAAAGGAGGTGGCTGTTTTCGGTGTGGTGGTGACCATACTAACATCAGAGGTTCTTCTAGCTGCATTACTACTCGTAGCAGCATTGGAAGTTCGTGTGAAAGCCCTCTTGGGCTGCTCTTTCTCATGGTCTATCAGACCCTGTTTCATTGCATCCTCTATCTGCACCCCTATTTCATGGAGGTCAGCAAATGTAGGTAGTGGTAAGACTATCATCTTCTATAGCAGCCTCGGTTGCAGATTACGGATGACCATTCTGATCTGGTCCTTTTCAGCTGGCCGGGTGGTCATCATGGAGACCTTGGCCCTCCACCGAGTGACGAAATCGGAGAAGCCCGCATTCGGCTCTTGATGAGTTGCCTGGAGATCACAAGTTGTGACCTCAATTTGAGTGTTATAGGAGTATTGAGCAATAAAGGCCTCGGCCATCTCTTCCCAATTCCTCTTTACAGAATCCTCAAGTTTAGCATACCAAATGGCCACGATACTTGATAAGGTCCGGCCGAAAAGCGATAACTTCTACAGTCTACTTAGGCCCGTCGGCCGCAGAATATCTGAAAATAGCCGCAAGTGGACCATAGGATCACCCGAGCCATCAAAGCGGTCAATATGTGGCATTTTAAACCTATCTGGCAAGGTCACCGCTACATCGGTATAGCCATCCTCTATATCTGGGATTGAATTGACACCCTGAGCTCGTTTGAAAAGCTTTTCGAGCTCGTTTGAAAAGGTTGCTCACTTTTAGTGCAGTAGGGTCGACCTCAAACTCAAATGATGCCTCTGTTGGGTAAACCGGTGCTTTGGAAGTCTGGGGTGGAATCGGACCCACTGGGATGTCCGCATTTTCCTGGACATTGGCTGTCGGAGCAGGAGCTCTGGGTACTGGAATGTTCGCAGGAGGCGAATGGGATGCAGAAGTTGTTGCTTGTTGCGGCTATTGTTGCTGTAGCCGAGCAATCAACTCAACCTACTCGGCTGTAATTTTAGCTTGGCGGCCAGCATCCAATTGCATATTCTCGATAGTTTGTTGAAGTTCGCGCATCATATCCTCCATGTTGACTGAGGGGTGTTGATTTATCAGAACTAGTGCATACTTTCTTTCTGAAGTGAAAGCAGAAAACTGGACTTCGCTAAAGGAAGGTAACTGCCGAACCGGTGAATTATGCCAGACTCTCCTCTGTCTTGTAATCGGGGGTAGCGAAGCAAACACTGGTTGTCCTCTTCCAAGATCCCCAGATTGGTAAAGTCGCCTTACTCGAGTCCAGAGTGCTTAGGGGGTAACTGCCTCGTCTGACGTAATTGTGAAACACTACCTTGCATAAAGAAAAAGAAAAAAAAAAAGCAAAAGAAACAAAAATTAGAAAACGCACAGCACCTCGGCTTAGATAGAGACAACACACAGTTGAAATCATAAGCTGGACAACTGTACTCAGACACTAATTTATGTCCCAAATTTCTGCCCCAAAACTGATACCTTCAAACTGGTATCCAAACTTGCAACTGATGCATATATTCCTGCAGAGTTTCACTCTAAAAGCACATATCAAGCAAGTGAGAGCCAAAACACCCCTATGATGGGTTAGGGTTACCGTATCCTAATTTCGTTAGGAGCTAGGGATTCACTATGCAAAACAAGCGGTTTCAAACAATTCCTGCATTCAGGTAAGCAACCTGTCCTAGTTTGGAACAGTCTCTATGGCGTCCGATATGCAACTAAGTCGATTGGTCAAAAAGGGTACCTCAGCAAGACTACCTAATATACCTCTCGCACCTAACACCGAGAAGTGAAAGGAGGATCAAATGGTACAGTGGTACTCCAGATCCAAGGGTTGTGTTCCCATCGTGGCAGAGCCCGCAGCCAGTTAGCCTTTTGGCAAGCTTTTCTAAGCAAGCCTCCGACAAACCACTAAGGAATAGCAGATAGCAAACACTGTGACTTAGGTGCACCAATACAAATGCAATGCAAAGAAACACGTAAGTGTAGATAAAACAACATATCACGAGTTCGAGTCAATTTCTCTAAATCCCCAGCAGAGTCGCCAGAAACTGTAGACCGACCGAACTCCGCTCCACGCGCGAGGGCGCGAATTTGGGGTTCTTAGCTACTACAGTTCGGACTCCTATCACGGTTCTGAATCTAATCTTACAAAGTGCAATGTAAGACTGATAAATTACCAAACAGTCCAAATCCAGCAAATCATTTTGGAATATCGATTTTAATCAAAAAGCACCAAACATGGACTACTTTTCCAGATTTCAGAGTCGCCACCTAAATATTTTGTTTCGGGAAACTTAGAAAGCCCTGACTCGTGCCTAAGGCCACGTGTCCATCATCACCAAAGTTGCCTCAGCTCAGGAACTTGGGTATGAGAGGGGAAGGTCCTGAAATGAGCACCCGCGCTCGCCCGATCAAAGATCGGCCTCTACTAAACAGGATATGTTGTTTTTGAAAACACATGTATTCTTATTCCAGTTTATTAGCTAGCTTACTATGTGACGCATACAGCATACAAGTATAGACTCAATCGCAAGAATTGGAACAAAACATCTCATGTTTGTTTTTCGAAAATGGTTTGAAAGTGATACTTGCAAGTAGGCTAAGACACCGATTTGCCACCCTCAAGTGGGCTTAGAAAACAACATGGTTTTGCCACTCCGCAAAGTAGGCTTAAAACGCACATTTTGATGAATTGTTCTAATTCAAGCAATGAAGCCTTCATCCACAGGCATTCATGCAGTTAATCACTTAAGCAAATAGCCTCATGGCAAGCATGCTGTCATGGCAGTTACTTACACACATGCAAGGATGCTAAAGCATAAACACTTATAGTGTACTCCGAGCCAAACCAAAAGCTAGTTAGTAATCATGCATGATCCTAGCTATGTTATGATGCCTAATGCAACACATGCAAAAATGGAACTAAAATAGGCTCGGCGACCTAGAATGGCATATGAATGCAACACTTGATAACATGCTTTGAAACACGTATTCAAGTAAATGTATTGATATACAATGCAGTTTGAATGATGCGCTGAGCCCGGTGCATGCAAGACAAATGAATGGATGCAAACATGCAAGCATAAGGATGCTAATTGAAATATGTCCTAAAACTAACCATCAAAAGCTGGTAAGTAAAAGGGAAAAAGACGTGGGGTTGGAAGACAAAGCTAAGCTAATTAAACTAATCTAATTAAACTAATTAGACTAATTATTACAAACCAATGAATAACTAGCAAACTAATCACTAATTATTACAACACTTTAACTAATTAGCAAACTAATTAATTAACACTACCTAAGCAAGCAAGGCACTAAACTATGCTACCACTGCTCCGCCTCGGGAAGTAGAAGATGCATGAACTCAGTTTTCGCCCCGAAATACCCTCTGTTTTGCTCTCGAAGGCTCTGTTTGCAGGGTTGACCATACTCCAGAATCTTTCTGATCCACCGTACCAAAAACTTGCTGAGGATTGCACCAGTGGCATGTCGGCCATGGGAGGTTGCTGCCAGCCATCTGCCAACCAAAAATGTGCCTTGCCGGCCAAGAATAAGGCACTGCCGGCCACTGGTGAGGCACTGCCAGCCACTGGTGCTCTGAGTCACCACACTGCAACAGAGCACAGACAGAGGAAAATGAAGGTTTTTCCAGGGGTTTATTTGTATTGTCCCTCTCCTTATCATCTCAAATCCTGAAAGGAGTGCACACTTAGATCTAAAACCACCAGCCAAGCATCTTCGATGCAAGATGGTCAAAGAACCAAGGAGTACAATTTCATTGTATGCAAAAACAAGACTCAAGATAACCACCTTATCATGTGTGATCAAAGACAAAGGAGATTAAGCAGATTGGCTCATTTCATCACTTTGAGTATGAAATGCTCTAATCTTCCATGTGTTCAATATAACGTCCAATTAAACACATGCAATGCAACACAACATGCTTAGCTTGCTCAAGTTTTACTTGTTCATTTTGTTTACTCATTTTAACTTACCAACTCATTCTTTAATTGATTTAGTCCAATGGTGAGAGTCCTCTAAAGAGAAAGAAGCATCAACGAAAGGATGATGTAAGGTAAGAGCGAGTTCATGCCGTTGGTTAGTAGAAACCCTCAAAAGAGGATTAAAACCATTAAGCACAAACTCTATCTCAAGCTTAAAAGATCCCAAGCTTGAAACAACTCTCAAAAGAAATTTAAAGAGTGAAACAAACGAGAACATGACAAAGCTATATATGTTGAAATTACATGCAAAATGACACTACAACATGCTTTCAACTCAAAATAATGATGCTCAAAGCTTTAATACACCAAGCTAGTGAAGGAATTAACCCTACAACTATGCAATACAAGCCTCAAATGAATTAACCAGCCCAAAACAGAGCCAAAATAGTGGCAAAAACATGTTGGAAAAAAGCTAAGTTAAGCTAGAAAAATATGCTAACACACAAAGCTATCTAGGCATGCAAACAAGACACAAGGAGGGAAGGCTAACCCCTCTTATTTTGGACTTCAAAACTTGGTTTTTTCCATTGAAAATCCTCTGAAATTCAGTGGTTAGAAGGGCCAAAAATGTTGATTTGAAAGTGTTGGAAGACAGCACAAAAGCTTTAACAAACCAAGGAACAAAAAGGGCGAACCACCCCTAACTCAAAAGGAACCTCAAACCATCATTTTTAAACCATAAAAGCAGAGATTTTAAGAGGTCAAAACCAGCCTTAAAATAGTATGTAAAGATGGAAAAACAAGTATTTAAATAAAGCTCAAAATACAAGTGTTCTACCTCTTGAAGACAAGATGCAAGTTAGGCACCAAAACCGAGCTAAACCAAGCTAAAATCCTCTTCTAAACCTCAAAGAGGGCCTCGAGTAACGTAACCTCAACTCAATGGTGATCAAGTTTGATCTAGGGTTCATATGCAAGAGTGTAGAGAATTTAGGCTATAAGGCACAAAATATCAAGAGAGGGAGAGAATTCTAGAGAGAGAGAGTGACAAATTTTTTGTCTTCTAAATTTTTTAACCCCTCCACATGCGAGAGAAGGCTTCTATATATAGACAATGAAAAATCCCCTCAGAAAGATCCAGCCACACATGTATTGGAAGATGCTTCAATCTGTGCAAACAGCTGGAACAAAATATCAGAAAATATCTATTGATACACTGGTGGCTAGTTAGCCATCAGTGATGGCCGGTAGGGCACATCAATGGCCATCTGGCCAAGACCCATGGCCGGCAGTGCCCAAGGATGGCCGACAGGCCATCAACAACATCATGCTGAAAGGACCTAAACATAATCCAAAGATGAGACAGAATTAATGCAGGATTTGGATAGCTCAAACCTGTGGCGTTCCATAGTGGACTTCGAGCGCTCGACGAGCAATCAAACTCATCATCGGATGTACCTACAAGAACATCCAAGTCTTGACGACGGTCAAAAATGGGGTGTGTACACAACCCCAAACCATATCCTCAATGATCTGAACAGTACGCTCGGACTGCCCGTTAGTCTGAGGATGATACGCAACACTAAAAGTCATTCTCAAGCCCAAGGCACTCTATAGGCTCTACCATAACCGAGCTATGAAACATGGATCTCTATCCGAAATGATCGTTATAAGGGCTCCGTGCAACCTCACTATGTCCCTAATATAAAGGTCGACAAAATAATCTACCGAGTCACTCACGCACATAGGTATAAAATGCGCTGACGTGGTTAACCACTCAACTACCACCCAAATCACATCACTACCCCCGTTGAGTCCTTAGAAGGCCTACGACAACATCCATCGTGACATACTCCCACTTCCACTCGGCTATAGGCAAGGGTTGCAACAAACCCGCTGGCCTCTGATGTTTGGTGTTCACTTGTCAACAAGTAAGGCACCTCGATACAAACACGGCCACATCCTTCTTCATTTCCCTCCACCAAAATTGGCAGCTAAGGTCATGATACATCTTCGTGCCTCCCGGATGCACCTCAAGGCGTGAATGGTGAAACTCTCGGAGTACTTCCTCTTGACAAGACTCCGGCACAAATAGACGGTCACGGTATCTAACACTCGAGTCAGTATACACATTCAAGCCTTTCTCTACCTTTTCACTAGAGATCTTTTCCCAGAGGATTTCTACATACACATTCAAGCCTTTCTTTACCTTTTCACTAGAGATCTTTTCCCAGAGGATTTCTACCTCAAGATTACTCTTCTGTGCTTCTATCACTCAGTTCACAAGTGTAGGTTGCACAACTACCAAAAACAAAGCTGCAGTTCCACGGACTCGCCAAGATACAAGTCAAACTCACCAATAGCACCCAACATCTCCCATTCTCGAATGGCAATACTAGCCACAACATTGGCCTTCCCTAAATGATAATGTAACTCAAAATCATAATCTTCTATAAATTCCATCCATCTCCTCTGCCTCTAATTCAAGTCCTTCTGTGTGAACAGATATTTCAAACTCTTGTGATTAGAAAACACTTCAAACTTCTCACCATACAAGCATTGCCTCCAATTCTTCAAGGCAAAGATCACTACAGCCAACTTTAGGTCATGAGTAGGGTAATTCCTCTCATGTGTTTTCAACTTCCATGAGCCATAGGCTGTTACCTTCCGCTCTTGCATCAATACATAACCTAAACCTTCCCGTGAGGCATCATAATACACTGAATAGCCCAAACCCCTCTCCGGAATAATCAACACTTGAGTGGTGATAAGTTAATCTATAGTCACCCTCTCCCCAGATACCATATGGCCTAAAAACTTAACTTTTTTCAACCCGAATTCACACTTTTCAAATTTAGCATAAAATTTATGGGCTCTAAATATCTCAAGTACTACCTTTAAATGTTCCACGTGTTCCTCCTCAGAAGATGAGTAGAGCAAAATGTCATCAACAAAGACAACACAAAACGACTTAAGAACTCACGAAAAATTTGGTTCGTCAAATCCATAAACATGGCTAGTGCATTGGTTAGCCCAAAGGGCATCCCTAGGAACTCATAATGGCCATACTGCATACGAAATGCCGTCTTCTGGATACCCTCTTCCTTCACCCTCAAATGGTGATAACCCGATATCAGGTCTATCTTAGAAAAGCAACAAGACAGCTTTAATTGATCAAACAAATCATCTATACAAGGCGTTGGGTACTTGTTCTTAACAGTTACCCAGTTTAATTCCTGGTAATCGATACACAATCGCAAAGTGTCATCCTTCTTTTTGGCAAAGAGAGCCGGTGCTCCCCACGGTAAAGTACTAGGACAAATAAAACCCTTATTTAACAATTCTTGGAGTTGAATCTTCAATTCACTCAACTCGACTAATGCAAATCTATACGATTCCATAGAAATCAATGTCGTGCCAAGTACTAAATCAATAGAGAACTCGATCACTCAATGAGGTGGTAAACTAGTAAGATCCTAGGGAAAAACGTCCGAGTATTCATAAACCACCCTTGGCAACTCAACTCGGACTTCATCACACTCTCTACTCAAGAAGTTGGCCAGAAGGAAACTAAGTTCACTCCGCCCACACGGATCATACACCGGTAATAAGACTCTATCAACCCGATTCCCTAGGAAATAAAAGCAATCACCACTCAAGGTACATACAATAACCCTCTGACGGTAGCAATCTATGATAGCCCGATACGATGACAACCAATCCATACCCAGAATAACATCAAAACTAGACATGTCAATCAACACAAATGCAAAAGGAAGTCGGTGACCGGCAACCGTCAACCTCTATGTCACAACCCCGACACCCCTACTTCAAAACAATCCCACCACTAACAGGTGACTCCACACAGAGAGGAGATGCTAACCGAGCCAACTCTAACCCCAAAACTAATACAAATGCAGATGAGATAAATGAATGTGATGCACCCGTATCAATCAACACATTAGCAACTAAATTACAAAACAAGAAAATACCTCTCACTACTGAAAGAGTTGGTACAAGATCTGGCACGGTAACAGCATACACACACTCTGTAGGTTTCTACTCAACCTGCGCACCCCTTAAAGCATAAGCCTGATGTGCTGCTAAGCCGAAAAGGCCCCCTGATTGGCCCTCGAGGCCTGTGCTAACTATGCTAGCTTGTGGCTCTATGTCTACCTCGAACCAGACGCACTAGGTGTGCTGCCCAACTAAGGGAAAAACCTCCTCATGTGCCCCGCCTGCCCACACTAATAACAAGTGAGCGGCTGGGCCTCTCCCCTAACTCTGGCTCTGAGAACGAGCCAAAGACGATGCTGACCGCTGCTCTCCTCCTCTCTGTGGGCAAACTAGAGACTTATGGCCTAACTGACCACATTTGACACAAGTGACATCTCCTGACCACCTCTCCTAGAACCCAACTTGGTACTGGAAAAGTGGACCTCGATTGAGCTCCCTGGGACTGTTGTGGGTTAGAACCCCTCTCTCTCTTATTGTCTCCTTGAATATCCTGACTCCTCCTGGAGCCCTTCATTCTCTCCTCCTCCATCTGCATTACGGTCTCCAGATGAGCCGCTGCCTCCACAATGCGTCATAGTCTCTAATCATTGCCCCGACCACTTTGAACATGAGCCCGGTCCTTAATCTCTTCTCGAACTCTAAACAATGGCGCTCCTTAGTCGCCACGAGTTCTGGGGCAAACCTCGACAAGCTAGTAAATGTGGCCTCAAACTCGGCCACTAGAGTGTTCAACTGCACAAGATCGGATAACTGATCTCTCGATTTCTCCCAAACTGTGGAAGGCAAGAACTTATCTTAGAAGGCACAAACAAAAGCCTCCCAGGTCATCCCAATGCCCTCAATCACATGCTTCCACCACTGACCCCCGTATGTCCCTTTAGTTGAAAGGATGCCAAGGTCACTCTCAACTAGTCCTCCTCAATGCCAAGCATCTTGAACGTCTTCACTATTTGTTCTAGCCACTTATCCACCTTCAGTGGCTCCTTGGGATCACCCAAAAACTTATCTGGATTCGATTGGAAAAACTCCCGCTTCAAGAAAGACAGCCTTGCCTCAGCTACTTGGGCTGGACATGATTCTCAGCTCTGAGAATGTCCATAGAATCCCGTAATGCTCCGGCGATTTTGCGGGCTACGGTGCCCATGGCCTGCTGACCCACTAGTTCAGCCACATTAGCCAAACTAACCCCTTCTTCTTGTGCTGGAATATCATCCGATAAAGGCACCTCATGCTTCCTAGGCCTACCATGCCTACCACCACCACGTCCACATCCTGACATCCTAATAAAGGTAACACAAACATTTACAAATGTGCAGAAGCTAACTCACTCGTGTTCTAATGCGGTGGACAACAATAATTCACTCCACATAAGCATGTTGTCACATAAACACATACAAATTTCATTTCCAGCTAATGACCGTCCCATGGCGTTGCCAGAGTTCCAATTAGAAACAGCAGTGATCAAGCGCTCTTCTAATAGGACTTCTACAAACCCGTAGACTCAATCAACATTCTAGAAACTAAATCACATACACATACAACCACGTAACCATGTTATCATGTAAGCACATCGTACATAGTAAAGTCTCTATCAAGTGAGACAAACCCATTTTAGCAATGACCACTTCCCACGTACCCAAAGTATTCAAACTCGGTACGTTTTGATATCAAGTTGTAACGCACCGAAATAATTATAATGATTCAACCCGGGATAACTAGTATGAGGTAACATAAATGAAACGATAAGCTTCCATAAATCAAAGTTAATGTACAAAAGGTGACACATGCAATATACATTTATAAATAGCTCATCTTGGGTCTACAGCATGTGTTACAAGTAGTAAAATGAATGAAAACTAAACAGATGTTCATATGCCCTGAAGGCTTACATCTTTCCAAGTCATTGCTTGGTCATAGCAAAAATAAGTCTAGCTCAACACAATTAAAGCCATTGGCTATACAAAATAAATACAACAAAAAAGAAGCTCTTGCTCCAAAGCCCTCCAAGCTACTGTTTTGGAGGAGGCATATCACTGACACCTGAAAATGATTTTTCCCAAATAGGGAGAGTCAAAACCTAGTAAAAACAATCTAACACAATGCATGAATCTTAACAAAGATATAAGTATAATATGCATATCCAATGTCCATGATAAAATCATTTCTAACTCTTTTACAAAACCACGCCATGCCAAACTTTATATCTTAATTCATAAGCCATTCAACATTTCATTCAGACAACCAAACTGAGGGTACAAATCAATGGGTCTCTAACCCACATAGCCATTATATAAATACTTCTATTTTTCCATTTTACGGATATTTTGTCCACGGGAATCGGCACTCATGTATACGCACAATTTTCGAGACTTTCACCCTAGACACACAAGCCAACCTAATTCAATGGAGTCCATTCCCTTTCTTCTCCCAAACATGGAGTACATCTCCTTTCTCCTCCCAAACATCATACATTTAAAATGTATCAAAGGCATAGTTATATTCAATGACAACAGATAAGGTATTAGTTTCAATTCACCTAATCTTCATACAATTTCTACAACAAACATAGCTATCCTCCACCAATAGGCCAAATAGATATACAATCTCCAAGACAGATAAATTATCCAAATTTCCATGGGTGAGAGGTAACACATATCCAACTCCACCATTTATATAAACATTCATCCAATTTCATGTTCCCAATACCAATTTCATTTATTTACACGAAATAGTTATTTGAGACAATTTAGGGCAAAACTCGATTTTCTTCCAAAATCCATCCCGGTTATCAAAATCAACAAATTTATCACAACACAACCTCACATCTACTCCCATAACCATTTTTAATGCATACATTTGCAAACCCCTCTTTTGATTTTAAACCAAAACCCTAGGTTTGCTCAAAATCATCCCAAATTCCAATGTTATTTACACATCAACAAATAACGAAGTTAAAACTCATAGAAGAGTGTAGAAAGTCCCTACCTCGAAGCTAGAGATCAAGTAAGCAATGGAAGAACTTCAAAGATGCCGAAACCAAATTTTGTTCGGACCAGAATAAAGCTCTTAAGATGCTCTATTTTTTTAACAAAGGCACATGGGTAGAGAAACTACTAGATCTAGTTGAAAATGTAAAGAGAGTGTGAGTTTTAGAAGGAAGAGCTCTAGATCTACGATTTTGTGGGAGAAAGATATGAAAAAGCGATGTAAAAAGTGTTCTTCTTGGACTAATATACGCACAGTCCGCTCAAGTGCAAGAAGCAACGCTCGAGCGTCAAAGACAATAAGTTGTTCTGTTCAAGGGCAAGAACTGACGCTGAAGCGTAGATTACACACTTCCATTAGTTTTGCAAACAGCAGACCAACGCTCAAGCGCAAGAAAGGCCGCTCTAGCATAGAAAGCGCCGCTCGAGTGTAGAATACATTCTTCTAGTAGTTTTGCAAATCTGTAAAAGTACTGAGAGTTCACAAATCTTGCTTGAGCGTAAGAAGCAACGCTCGAGGGCCAAGACACAAAAAGATTACCGCTCAAGTGCAAGAAGTGACGCTCGAGCAAAGGAGTAAAATTTTAGGCAACAAACCAAGCAACCAACATGTTCCAAACGCAACCTATACAACCCAATAGCCAACTCAATGAGGGAAAGGAGAAATAAGACAAGAACAATAATACAAAATCATGAAACCTGTGTCTAGAATATCAAATAGGTCGGGTCTAAGACCAAAATCGCTATAGTTACAAATTATCAATTCATTCATTTTCCTATCAATTAATTGGGTTCAAATGTTTTTCCTTTTTCTATCTCCATGCAGATTATTTACCTCAACCATCAAAAAATAGAAACAACATATCTGTGGGTGTTGTGCTTGGAATCGTCCCTACAGTAGCTTTTGTTATCGTCTTGCTTTTAGGTATTCTTTGGTGGAGATTCTTCCTACTACGCAAAGACACAATGGAACATGGTCTTTGGAAACCTTAAAATTGTAGTAAATTCAATTATTTTGCCATCTCCATTTTCATATTTCTAATTTAACAATTAATTAACAGACATGAATGAAGGCTTAATTGAATTATTGTCGACCGCTTCTTCTACTTCTGCTATTGATTACTGGCCGCTCAATTTGAATTATGACTATTGTGCAAATAGAGAACAGAGAAATGGGTACAAATTCTCTTGTTTGGTTTTCATTTTAATATTGTCCCTGTAATATAACAGTCTACATTTTCTTACTTTCTTTTTTCTTTTTGGAATCGATTTACAACAAATGAACGGTTAGTACATCTATAGAATTTTTCAAATATTTGTGTTGCAAAATGCACATATAGTATATACGGTTAGATATGCCTCCTTAGTAGAGTATGGGACCTAATTGGTTTATTAAAATATTTAATTTGGTTTGGTATTGGTTATAATATATTTTCCATTTATTATATCTAGCTTTTGGAGGCCTAATGGGTATTTAATAATCTGTTTGGTAACAGATAGGGCTTTGATAAAAAGCCCACGAATCAATAATATTTTCACAACTGGGATTATTTTGCTTTCTTCGGGGGAGTGCTGCGGTTGTTACAAAATGAATTGGTGATTATTTGCGGCTGCTACAAATTGAATTGGTGATTTTTTTCAGTGGTTTTTGGTTTGTGTGGCAGCATATTTGGTGAAAGTTCAATTGGTGGTTTTCATTGGCATAGTAGCTATGTATTTTGCTTTGCTTTGCTGTGTTTGGGCATTTTGACAACTTCGATTCTACTTTGAAGGTACTGGTTTCATTTAGATTTGTGGTCTTCTACAACATTGTTTTGAAGATTTTTGTTCATCTATTTAGTGAGGTCTTTCCTCTTGATTATTTGGGATTATTTGGAATTCATCTAAGGGTGGTTTTGTGAGATCATTCGTGCCTCGTTTGAAAACTCTTGGTTGATAATGGAATCGAATTTTGATCCTGTGGACGTACCTCACATTGAGGGAACCACGTAAAAATTCTTGTGTCGTTGTTGATTTAATTTTTTTGTATTAGTTTTTATTCCCAATGATTGATTTACTTGTGAGAAATTATCTATTTTTCCTAACAGCTGGTATCAGAGCTTACAATTTATTTAGATATATTCATTTGTGTAAATCACTGTAGGGGAATGTGAGTCATATGTCTACCTTCAGTGAAAGAAATTGGGTAACTTGGAAAACTAAAATAGAGGACCTATTATTTTGTAAAGATTTGTAGGGACCCATTGAGGTGATAGTGGCAAACCCAAGGGTATGAAAGATGATAAATGGAAAAGTCTTAATCGAAAAGACTTCGGTGTTATCTGTCAATGGATTAATGACTATGTGTTTCATCATGTTGCTACTGAAACTTCGGCACATGATTTCTGGAAAAAAAATTAAAAGGCCTTTATGACAAAAAATCAGCCACAATAATGCCTTCCTATTTCGAAAGTTGGTTAATTTAAAATATAAAGATGGCAGCCCTATTCCGGAACATTTGAATGAAATAAAGAGTATTGTTAACCAATTTGCTTCTATGAAAATTGTTTGGATGATGAGTTGCAAGCTTTGATGCTACTTAGTTCTTTGCCAAAAGTTTGGAGACTTGGTTGCGACGATTAGTAATTCAGCACGTAATGGAATTGTCATAATAAGCCAAGTCACTAGTATCTTGTTGAATGAAGAAACTAGAAGAAAATCAGCGGGTTCTTCTCATTCGGATGCATTTGTTATGAGAGGCCGAAGCAAAACAAAGGGAAGGAGTAAGACTCCTCATGGTTGTGATCAAAGCCGTAACAAATCAATAGATGGTTCTCTTTTAAAAAAATACATTGAGTGCCATTATTACTATGCAAAAAGGCACCTGAAGCGAGAATGCTGAAAGCTCAAGAACAAGGAGAAAAGGCATGACAAAAGTGTGGATAAGAAGCAAAAAGACACAATGGCAATTACTACCAATGGTGATCTCATGGTCGTTTATGAAGATGATTGTGTAAATTTTGTAGGCCAAGAGAGTAATTGGGTGATTAATTTCGATGTTTCTTTTCATGTGACTTCTCGAGTTGATTTCTTCACTACCTACACCAAAGGAGATTATGGGTGTGTTCGAATGGGTAATGAAGGTTTGTCCAAGATTGTTGGCATGGATAATGTTTGCTTGGAAACAAATTTGGGCTGCAAGTTGTTGCTTAAAGATGTGAGGCATGTTCCCGACATTCGCCTCAATTTGATCTCTACCGAGAAGGTAGATGATAAAGGCTACAACAACAAATTTGGTGATGGAATATGGAAGCTCACAAAGGGTTCTTTGGTGGTGGCTAAGTGCAAGAAAACTCATACACTTTATTCGATGTAAGAAAAAATTTGTAAAGGTGTTGTCAATGCACTTGAAGATAATACTTCTACCGAATTATGGCACAAGTGGCTTTGGCACATGAGCGAAATAGGACTGAAAGTTTTATTCAAGAAAGAGCTTCTACCTGGTTTGAAAGGTACACATCTTAAAACTTGTGCTCATCATTTGGTAGGTAAACAACATAGAGTTTCTTTTTATAAAAATGTTGCTTCTAGAAAAGAAAATATTTTGGAGTTGATTCATTTGGATGTTTGTGGTCCTTTAAAAGTTAGAACACATAGTGGTGCACTTTATTTCGGTACTTTCAAGGAAAGTTTGGGATTTTGCACTAAAAACTAAATATTAAGTTCTAGATGTGTTTAAGCATTTTCAAGCCATGGTTGAAAGAGAAACAGGGCAGAAATTGAGGTGCATCTGAACAAACAATGGTGGCGAATACATTGGGTCATTCAATAAGTATTATCGCAACCAAGGTATTCAGCATCAAAAGACAGTTAAAAAGGCTCCTCAACAAAATGACGTTGTTGAGCGGTTGAATCGCACCATTGTGGAAAGAACAAGGTGTTTACTTTCACATGCTAAATTGCCAAGATCCTTTTGGGGTAAGGCCGTGAGGAGCGGTTGACGTGATCGATTTGTCTCCTTCCTATCCTTTGAATGGTGATGTTCTCGAAAGAGTTTGGACTGGCAAAGATGTATCTTATGAGCTCTTAAGAGTGTTTGGTTGCTGAGCTTTTATTTACATTCCAAAGGATGAAAAGTCCAAGCTTGATAGCAAGTCAAGATAAAGTATTTTTCTTGGCTATGGGCATGATGAATTTGGTTGTAGATTGTGGGATCCAGTCGACAAAAAAGTTATTAAAAGTCGTGATATTGTGCTTCTTGAAGACCAAACAATTAAAGACTTTGGCAAAGGTGATCAACTGAAGCTAAAAACTAGTGATCTCATTGACATGGATCTGTCTCCTTTATCTTCAGTAAATGATGAAAATAGGGGAGATGTGCAGCCACCTATTGAAGATGTGGAGGATGATGCTATGCCAAATAAAGTTGAGCCTGAAATTGAGGAAGAGCATCCAACTCAATAACTGCCCCCACAAATTGAGTTGAGGAAATCTACAAGGAATCAGCAACCTTCGAAAAGGTATCCTTCCAATGAATTTGTGTTGATATCCGATCAAGGAAAGCCCGAGAGCTACTATAGACACCCCATTTTTGACCGACCTTAAGACTCAGACGTCACCAACTGGGCACTCGGTGATGTTGCATGTTATGCTCGTTCTGAAGTTGTGGAGTTTCGGCTGCGAGCCTTGCCTCCAGACTTCGGAGCTCTTTTGTGCCTTGCCTCGGTTTGCGAACCGGGTCCTATTTTCTCTGTTTTCTCTTCCGAAAGGGAGGGAGAGGTTTCGTAGATCATCTCTCAGTGGCCGCAGGCTACGTTTCGTGGTCGCAGGCCATTTTTTCCATTTGGAGCCCGGTTTTTGGTTTTCGGAGCCGTCGGCCGTGTGTCTCGGTTCGGGACCATTTAACTACGTCCGTTTGCTCTGGTTTTTGGCACGCATCTTATTTCCTCCCTTTAGAGGGACACTGTGGCCCGGGAGACCACCTTCATGGTCATACGCCACTTCCGGTGCCTAACAACCTGTTTTCGAGGCCCCGAACTGCGCGCTTTGGCCCCGGAACCTTCGTTTTGCATCCGTTTTGGTCCATTTTTTGGTAGAGACCCTATTTTCATTGTTAGGAAGGTGGTAGGATGGTGGCCAGCCACCTCTTCCCCTGAAAAACCAGTTTTCTCATTTTCTCTCTCCAAAAGCCGATTTTTCTGACAGAAAGCTGGTTTTTCTCACTTTTGAGCCACATTTTCTGGTTTTTCATACCACCATTGTGATCTACTCATCTGGGAGGCCACCAATATGGTAGGCCGACCATTTTCCCTTTTGAACCTTGCTTAAAAGCTAGCTTTTCTCTCTCCTAGGTCACATTTTCTGGTTTTTCTCTACATATCTCTGTTCTACTCATTTGGGAGGCCACCTTTCTGGGTAGGCCGACCAGCAGTTTTGCTTGAACCTTTTCACCCCTGGTCGGCCAACCAGGGGGAGTGGCCGGCCGGCCACTTGAACTAGCCGGCCTGCTTCTTGCTTTTTGCCCTCTCTGAATACTTTACAGTCGTGCCAGCTATGGGGCATTTGATGCATCCTCCATACACGTGTATGGAGGATCTTTGAAGCTTCCAAGAGAAGCTTTGGCCTCTCTTCTCTATAAGAGAGGCCCTCCTCTTCATATCTAAGGGTTAGACATTTTGGCTTAAGGCATATAACCTCCCTCCTCCATTGTCACTATTCCAAGCTCCAAAACCCTAATTTTCTTGGTCCATTTACACTACAACCCTTAGCACCACACCTCCATCATCCATTCTAGCACCTTGGTAGTCATTTGCAGAGGTTGAAAGCTCACCAACTTGGTCCAAAAGCTGCTGGAGGTCGGCTCTTCAACGGTAAGTGTCCATTTCCCTTAAACTTGCTTTTTTTTTGCTTCATTACTTAGCTTCATTTGAAAGTATTTCTGGGCTTTTTCATAAACTAGAAAGTGTCATATTTTGAGCTCCTCTTAAACTTTGTTTAAGGGCACTTTGTTGTTTGAGGTCATCTACTTCCCCTTACCCTCTGTCTCTCTTTTAGGGCTATTTTTGCATCATACTTTAGCCTTACTTGTGAACATTTTCGAGATTTGTTATAAACTAGAAAAAGCCTTGTTTTGACCCCCTCTTTAAGTTTTCTTCAGGTCACTTTTCTGTTTGGTGTCATCTCCTTCCTTGCATGCTTCATTCCTTCATATTTAGGGCTATGCATTAGAGCATTTGCCTTGGACTTGTTTTGGCCTCTTAGCCACTAAAATCCAGGGGATTTTCAGTGTCTTTGATAAGGTTTTGAGCTTCGAAATCATAGAGGGGTGGCCCTCTCACCCCTCATTTTCTTTACTAGCATCATTGGCTTTCCAAAGGGGCTCTATTTTGCATACGTTGAAGTCACTTTTTGGGCCAAATTTTGTGGGTTTTAAGGTCTTCCTTAGGTCTTTCTGGGGCCCTTTTGATCATATTTTATGTCTATAGTGCATGTGTAGAACAATTCCATTCAAGGCCTTTTGAGGGGGCCTTTCATCGTATGCTTCCTTGACTGATTTCAGGGCCAATTTTGTGAGTTTTAGGGCTGTCATAACTCATTTCCAGAATTGGTTTGGTCATGCTAAGTGTCTATCTTATATGTGCTTAATAACCCCTTGAATGGCCTTCCAAAGAAGCCCCTCATTTTTGCATGCATTGGCTGCATTTCAGTGATTATTTGGGCATATTTTGTCATGTTTTATTCACTGTTTTTGGCTGGTTTGATGAGTTCTCATTTTCTTCATATACATACCATGTAAACCATGCTGGCTAGCTAATGTTGCATACTATTTTAGTCCATCATTTTAGCATCTTTTGGCCATGCTTTAAATTGGAAATGTGCATGTTTTGGGACTGCCTTGGCTCTGTCTTTTGACTTCATGATCAAATAATGCTTGCTTTGTATACTTGTGGTTCAATACATGTGTCTAGTTTTGAGTTTTGGGGCTTATTCCATGCATCGGGTGCCATATTTCCATATTTCGGGACCATTTAGCATCATGTTTCAGTGCTGAAATTTACATGTTTGAATGCCATGCTTCATCCTTGCCATGTTTTGGTAGAGTGGCATTTGATGCCTTAGGTTCGGTCCTCGGTTGTCTCATTTTCATCTAATGGCCACTGATGTGAGTGTGGCTGAGGTCCACTCATGTTGGTGTAAGTCCATCGTGCATTGTGTATGTCATTTCGGTCCATAGCATTGTGTATGCTAGATTGCATTTTAGAGCATTGTGTATGCCATGTTACATCGAGCATTGTGTATGCCACTCATAGCATTGCATATGCTAGGTTGTATGTTGTCGCATTTGTGTATGCCATTTCAATTGCATTGTGTTTGGATAGGAGTTAGCCCAATCACGGAAAACGAGGACGTTTCGTACTCGAGTGACCGGAACGTGTCTCAATTCCCCGTCACCGACACTCCGGATTTACCATGATGGAGTTTAGGTCTTGTTGTGTTTTTCATTGGCATTCATTTCATTTTGAGTCGTGTAATTCGACTCCTCGGCCATCATGCATCAATATGCGTGATTGGTGGCACGAGATCGAGGACTCACCCTGAAGAGTAGTCATGCATACATAAGTGAAATACTTTGCCATGCCCCTTTGTTGTCTCCTGTTGCAGTAAATCAGAAATCAATGGCCTTCTAGAGCGTTGCGCAATATTCCGAAAACAATAACAAACAGAGGCAAATCGGGGCATCGCAATGGATTTCCGTGCCAGGCAACTCAAGCATGCATCTCCCATCATTCGAACAAAGTTGAGGCGGTCCATAGGCTTGCATGCTAATTTACTCGCTTTCCTAGATTAATTTGTTAATTAATTAGGGCTTTGTAATATTTAATTATTCATTTCGGACTGTACTATTTATTCGGACTGTATTATTCTTTCCAAACCCTCCGAGTGAGGGCACAATTGTAATAAGTGTGCGTGAGGGTGATGTATGTCTTCCAACCTCACGTCTTTCTCCCTTTTATTTACCAGCTTATGATAGTTAGATTACGCATGTTTCAATTAGCATACAGTATGAATAGCATGTTTGCATCCATTCATCTGCCTTGCATGCACCGGGCTCGGCGCATCATACTAACTGCTCGTATTTCAATTCTAAGTTGAATACATGTTAGCTGTAGCATTTCATATGCCATCTTCGAATAGCCGAGCCTATCTTAGTTGCATTTTGCATGTGTTGCATTAGAATTTCTGTATAGTTTAGGATCATGCATAGATTTCTAACATAGCTTTGTTTTGGCTTGGAGTACTCGTTTAAGTGTTTATGTTTAGCATCCCTTGCAATGGTGTGAGTGACTGCCATGATAGCATGCTTACCATGAGGCTATGTGCTTATATGATATAACTGCCTGAATGCCTGTGGGTGAAGGTTGGGTTATTTGGATTGGAACAATTCATCAATTGTGAGTTTTAAGCCCACTTGAGAGTGGCAAATCATCTTGTTTTCTAAGCCCACCCGAGGGTGGCAAAATCTACATTTTAAGCCTACTTGCGAGTAGCAAACCATTTTCAAAACAAGCATGAGATGTTTTCTTCCAATTCAGTCGACCTAGTCCATACTTGTATGCTGTGCGCATCGCATAGTAAATCTAGGCTAATAACCGGAATAAGAGCACATAATGTTTTCAAAACTAGATATCATGGTTAGTAGAGGCCGATCTTTGATCGGGCGAGTGGGGGTGCTCACGAAGTGACCTTCACCAATCGTACCCAAGTTCCCGAGCCGAGGCAACTTTGGTGATGACGGACACGTGGCCTTAGGCAATGAGTCAGGATTTCCTAAATTACCCAAAATAACATATTTAGGTGGCGCCTCTGTATCTGGCAAAGTAGTCCATGTTTGGCACTTCTTTCAAAAAATCTGTTTTCAAAAATGATTTGTCGGATTTGGACTCTTTGATGATTTCATCGGTCTTGCATTGCACTCTGCAAGATTAGATACAGGACCGTGACATTGAGTCCTGAACTGTAGTGAGCCCAATTAACAACACGGGATTTCCCTCCCGGGACGTTCGGGGACGTCTATAGTTTCTGGCGACTCTGCTGGGGATTTAGAGAACTTGACTTGAATTTATGATATCTTGTTTTGATTACACTTATGTGTTTCTTTGCATTGCATTTGCATTGGTGTGCCTAGGATATCATGTTTTCCATCTGCTACTCTTGAACAGTTTGCAGGAGGCTTGCTTTGTCAAAGCATGCCATAAGGCTGACCGATTGCGGGCTCTGCCAGTATGGGAACACAAACCCCAGTTTTTACCGGGGCACCCTTTTGACCATTCAACCTAGTGCATATTCAGAATCCATAGTGACCATTCCAAACTAGAACAGGTTGCTTACTCGTTTATAGGTTGTTTGAAACCGCTGCGTGCATAGTGAAACCTTAGTTCCTGACAAAATAGGACAGGGAAACCTTACCCCAACATAGGGGTGTTTTGGCTCTTACTTGTTTGTTATGTGTTTTTAGAGTACGTCTCTATACGAATGCATGTGTCAGTTTGCAAGTCTGGGTATCAGGCCTGCGGGCACCAATTTAGTATTTCTGGGTATCAGGCCTGTGGGCACCAGTTCAGTATTTTCAGAATCAGTTATCTGCGGGTATCAGATTCAGCTTCGGGGACAGTGATTTGGGAATAGTGATTTGGGAATAATGATCAGTCTTTGAGAACAGTGTATCAATTGCGTGTTAATTATACCCGACTATGTGTTGTGTTTATTTACGCCGTTATGCTATCTGTTCGTTTGCTCGTTTATTTCCTTATTATTGCTTTATTTATCTTTTTGCTAGGTAGTTTAGCGCAATTGCTCCAGACCAAGCAGATATTCCCCAAGCACTCTGGACAAGAGGTCGCCGACTCAATCGATCTGAGGATCTGGTCGACGGATAACCAGTGTTCCACTCTCTACCCCTGGTTATCAGACGGAGGTTGAAAAGGCACAATGTATCTGAGCAGAGGTTGCCAGAGCAGCGAATTACCCCATCAGTGGACAGTCGGATTGAGATCCCAATTGTTGCTATAGAGATAGACCTGCCAGTAGTTCAGACATATCAGGGCAGTATGGCGGGACCGACAGGAGTTGAGGAAATGATGCGTCAGATGCAGGACACCATGAGAGCCATGCAGCAGGATGCTGTTCGCCAGGACGAATTTGCCAAACAACAGGCTGAGATCATGGCCCAGCAAGCAGAGTTAATTGCCAGATTGCAACAACAAACCGGAGCATCTGCTTCACATCCAGTTCCTCCCCCACCAGGAATTCCGGCACCCGAAGAGGCACCAAATGTCCAGGCAGATATAGACATACCAACGGGGCCAGCTCCGCCCCCAATTCTGCCCCAGCTGTCCAAGGCACCTAAGCCTGTTAATCAACCGAACTCTCCCTTCGAGTTCGAGGTAGACCATACAGCACTGAAATTGAGCAAGCTTGAGAAGTTGTTCAAGAAATCCCAAGGAGTAAAGGCTATCCCGGATATCGAGGATGGATATACCGACATGGCTGTTACGCTGCCGGATAGGTTTAAAATGCCGCAAATTGATCGCTTCGACGGATCTGGGGACCCCATGGTGCATCTCCGGCTATTTTCAGATATACTACGGCCAATGGGCCTCACCAGACCACAAAGGCTTTCACTATTCGGCCGGACCCTCTCGGGTGTGGCCGCTATCTGGTATGCGAAGTTAGAGGATGATGTCAAGCGGAGTTGGGATGAAATGGCTGAGGCCTTTGTCGCGCAATACTCTTACAATACCCAAATCGAGATTACGACCCGAGATCTCGAAACAACAAGGCAGGAGCCTAAGGAGAGCTTCTCCGATTTCGTAACTCGGTGGAGGGCGAAGGCTTTGATGATGACCCTGAGGCCTACTGACAAAGACCAAATCAGGATGATTGTGCACAATCTCCAGCCAAAACTGATGCAAAAAATGATTGTGCTCCCCTTTCCCACTTTTTCAGATCTACATGAAATGGGGGTACAAATCAAAGATGCAATGAAACAATGTCTGATTGACCAAGATAGAGAGCAACCCAGAAAGACCTTTAACCGCAACAACAATACAGGCCCAAGTGGCGCTGCAAATGCTAGAGCTTCAGAAGTTAGCGTGGTCACCACCATTCCCCATCCCCTTCCATGACCCATGGCAGCTACACCTTTCTCCGGCGCATCCGGAAGTAACACACAAACCACTCGATTCCACTCACCCCACTGTATATGCCCCTATCCAAGGCTCTAGGGGTATTAATCAAGAAAGGGCACTTAAAGCCCCTGGAGCCGAGGCCATTGCCAAATCCACTCCCTCCTTCTCATAACCCAGCAAAATACTACGCATATCACCAACAACATGGTCACGACACTGACTAATGTTTCAAATTGCGTCATGAGATTCAAGACCTCATTGACAAGGAGGTGATTGTACCTCCAGAAAAACCCAATGTCACAACAAACCCTCTCCCACCGCACAACCAAGCTTCACCTCCCAAAAGAATCAACTTCATCCAGACTGGGGTCGTGTCTTACGATCCCAACATATATATCACTCCTTCCCACCTACCTAAACCGGAGGTGCTCCTTCCTGCCTGCACTGACACTTTGTGCATATTGGACATCTCCAGAACCTAACCCGAGCCGATGGTGGTGACTGGCAGAGATAGAACAGAGGAGATTTCAGAAGAGGGTGGGATTGTTCAATCAGGGTTTGAGCCGTCTGGGAGTGTCGCTGGGGAAGCCTACGATTCGAGTGATTACATTCTGCCAGCAGGCCAGTTGGAGCCTAATATTGAATTGCCAGGGAAGGCAGAGCTGTGTGCGATCCGAGGAGATGGATTTGAGCAGGGGACAGATGGTTTGACAGTTGTGGAAGAGGACTTGGCCAACCTCCAGTTTTTCAACGACCAAGATCCAAGAGACGCGGCAATCAACTGGTTTGATTATGAGGAAACGGTAGAGGCTACTAGGTGGCTCGATGACTAGCCAGACGTTGCTGACGAAGCTCAGTTAGAACAGGGCCCGGCAGGGGCAAGTATATCAGTGGTGGCCAGAAGGGCCGGAAATCAGAATGAATCGCCGGAGAGCGCCGGTGCTAAGAATTTCGCTCGAGACTTGGGCATTATGAATGCGGGAATTGTTGAACAACCAGCTGTACTGACGTAGCTAGAACAAGAAAGGTTTGAGGATGCCGAGAGAATTAGGAAAGCTAAGGGCCCTGAGGGGACTGAGAGTGCTGTGTGCACGAAGATAGAGAATGCTGCGAGCATGTGGACGGAGAGTACTGCGAGTGCAATTGAACCGGAGCCAGACAGGTGTCTGTTGGCTGCCGACGGAATGTGGTGGGAAGACGATGATTTTTGTCTTGCCCACACGGATGAGGATTGGGGGAGTAATTAGCCAGATGATACCTGGTATATCGGTGAGGTCGATCATATGACGAGAAGCGGACGGTATTTCAAGCCCCCGCACCTAGACCAGCCAGAGGCATCTGGGAAGGATAAGGAAGTTAAGAGATAGAAAGAGAAGCAAGTCAAAGAAGAGGCTGTACTGAAGCAGTTAAAGAAGATACAAGCACACATCTCCATCTGGGGGCTGCTTATGGCATCGCGAGTGCATCGACAAGCTGTCTTATCCGCCATGGACAAGGCCAAGCTCTCTATAGACACCACACCCGAACAGCTGGTAGGCTTAGTTTTTCCGGGAGGAGCTACCCCGATGTTGACCTTTTCTGACAAAGAACTGCCACCTGAGGGTGCGAACCACAACAAGCCACTCTACATCTCCGTGGAGGGCAGAGATAAATGGATACCCGTGGTGCTTGTCGACATAGGGTCCGCCATCAATGTATGTCCAGCGAGGACTGACTATGCAATTGGCTTGAAGACCGCAGACTTTGTGCCAACAGCCCAGGTGATTCGGGCATACGACAACACAAGCAGAGAAGTCATGGGGACAGCGAAAATTCAGACCAAGGTTGGGCCGGGGCAGCATGAAATTGACTTTCACATCCTAGAGGTGCCCGCCACTTTTAATCTACTCTTGGGGCGGCCGTGGCTGCATCAAGTGAAGGCAGTTTCTTCTACCTTGCATCAAATGGTGAAATAACCCCCATGGAAAGGGAGTACCCATTTTTTTAGGGAATTCATTGATCCATCCACCGCCGGAAGTATCTACGCCAGTTTTGGAAATTGAGCACGGTATGGAGGATGTGTTCTTATCCGGTTTTACCCTAGCTGAAGCCCGGGTCATGCAGAACATCTTAGCTGTTAATGGGGGGTGTATGTCAGTGCTCAATCGATATACCTCATGAACAAGCTTCAACATATCCCCTGGATGGGATTAGGAAAGAGCGACCGGAAGGGCATCGCAGCATCGGCCGAGGTGCCACATAACCCACATACCTTTGGTTTGGGTTATCTGCCCACCAAAGAGGATTGGATAAGGAAGGGTAAGGAGATGGCTGGGAGAGCCAGAGCGAAGAAGGCGGGGAAGCCTTTTGACTTAATGCACCAGCCCATTCAGGGTACCCTAAACGCTTCGTCCGGGAGGGGGAGGACTTTCCGTTCTGTGGCTTCCTAGAGCCGTGGCTGAACAGGGAGAGGAAGCGCGTGCCGGGATTTGAGATCTTCTTTGACTTGCAGTTACCCGGGGATGACGTTGCCGAAGAGCAGACAGACCCATTAGCTGAGGTTGAGCAGAGCAAGAAAGTGGAGTCCGAGGACGTCGAAAGTGAAATGGGGGTAGCGCTGGCGTGTTTACTTTCAGATCCTCCGATCGAACAGAAGTGCTTGGGGGATAACTTCTCGGTATGCATGATCGGGAATGGAATGGCTGCGGGCCTACCAGCAAACATTTTGGATGCATCTATCGCACCCTTTCTCATTTGGCAATATAAAGAGGGATTTTTGTCCAGCAGCACCGGGTCAGGTAGTGAGCCGGAATCTGATTCCACCGAATCTTGTGAGTCGGAATCAAGTTCCAGCTCGACTGAGTCTGATTCTGGTAATCCTGGGGATGATAACCCGGATGCCACAGTCTTGTCCAGGTCGTCTTTTTCTTTATCTTTTGAGTCTGTTGTAACCAAAGAATCGAACGATTTGGATGTGCTTAATGAGAATCAAGTAGTTGTGATTTATGAGTACTTTTCTGTGCCCTTGATTTATTGCGTTAATTCAGACTTCAAAATTTTGATGAAAATGATGAGGAAGAAATTCCTCCGGTTTTGCAACGCTTAATTGAACAAGAGCAGGAAAGATTTGTTAAACCCTTAATGGATGAAATCACTACCGTGATTGTCGGTACTGAGGAGGACCCGCGGCTAGTCCAGATCGGGTCCACGTTGTCTTCAGAGGAATGCGAGCGCCTAGTCGCTTTATTAAAAGATTTCAAAGATGTTTTCGCGTGGTCCTATGAAGACATGCCTGGAATCGATCCTGAGATTGTACAGCACCGGATCCCTCTTGACCCCGAGGCCCGACCCGTTAAACAAAAACTCAGAAGGATCCGCCCGGACTAGGCTCTTAAGATTAAGGAAGAAGTCACCAAGCAAATTGATGCAGGTTTCCTGCAGGTATCTGAATACCCAACTTGGTTGGCCAACATTGTTCCAGTGCCGAAGAAGGGTGGTAGGATCCGGGTGTGCGTGGATTTTAGAGATTTGAACAGAGCTAGTCCGAAGGACGACTTTCCCTTGCCGCACATTGATGAGTTAGTGGACTTCACAGCGGGGCATGCTTTGCTTTCGTTTATGGATGGCTTCTCAGGCTACAACCAGATAGTGATGGCACCTAAAGACCAAGAAAAGACTGCCTTCACCACCCCGTGGGGGACCTACTGTTACAGAGTGATGCCGTTTGGTCTAAAGAATGCTGGAGCTACATATCAACGGGCCGCGACCACAATATTGCATGACATGATCCACAAAGAGGTTGAGGTGTACGTGGACGACATGATTGTCAAGTCCAAGGAAAGAGAGGGCCACTACACCGCCTTGCAAAAGTTCTTTCAAAGGATTAGAGAATTTCGGTTGCGGCTAAATCCTCAGAAGTGTACATTTGGTGTTATAGCAGGGAAAATACTGGGGTTTCTCATTACACAGAGAGGTATCGAAGTCGACCCTTCCAAAATCAAGGCCATCCTAGAAATGCCACCACCAAGGACTGAAAAGGAGCTGCGAGGCTTTCTGGGTAAAGTTTATCTCAAAATTAACCTTGACTTGTGAACCGCTTTTTAGTCTCCTGAAGAAAGAAAAGAAATTCCAGTGGGACGACCGATGCCAAGCTGCTTTTGAAAAAATCAAGGAATATTTACAGAACCCACCTGTGTTGTCACCACCAGAACCGGGAAGACCGTTGATATTGTACCTTTCGATAACTGAGACCACAATAGGCTGTATGCTCGCGCATGAATCAGAGGACAAAGTGGAAAGGGCCATCTATTATCTGAGCAAGAAGATGCTGGAGTATGAGACTCGCTACACACCATTGGACAAGGCTTGCCTAGCCTTGGTATGGGCTACCAGGAAGCTGCGACACTACCTGTTAGCTCACTCTGTAATGTTGGTTTCGAGATTAGATCCGATCAAATATCTCTTCGAGAAACCGGCACTTACGGGTAGGCTACCTCGTTGGTTGTTGTTGCTTTCCGAATTCGATCTAAAATATGTGACACGCAAGTCGGTCAAGGGAAGAGCAGTAGCAGAGTTCTTAGCCGATCATCCAGTGAAAGGAGGTGAAGCAGTTGAGTACTTATTCCCAGATGAGGCCATTTTGCATATCGACGACGAGTTTTGGACGATGTACTTTGACGGCGCGTCAAACCAATATGGGTAGGGGATAGGAGTGTTGTTGATAGACCCTGACAATTCCCGTATCCCTCTAGCCTTCAAGCTCCGGTTCAAAGTCTCGAACAACGAAGTAGAGTATGAGGCATGCATTGCCGGTCTAGAAGCAGCCCTAGAACTAGGGGCAAAACAGTTGGACGTCATCGGTGACTCGAACCTTGTTGTATCTCAAGCAAAAGGAGATTGGAAAGTCAAAGAAGAAAAGATGATGATGTATCAATAGGCCCTGGATTTGTTAATTCCTCAGTTTGAGAAGCTAAACTTTGCTCATTTAGTAAGAGAGAACAACAGGTTCGCAGATTCACTAGCAACTTTATCTTCCATGATAGACATCCCGTTTGGAGTCTGGATGCGTCCAGTCATTATTGACCAGAAGTTTGCGCCAGCTTACGAGTCAATTGCTACTATAGACGAGGTTCAAGATGAGAACCCCTGGTATTACGACATTTGGAACTTCTTGGAGAAAGAGGTGTATCCACCAGGGGCAAATGCCAAGGATAAAAGGGCAATAAGAAGAATGGCCGTTCAATTCATCATCTGCGGAGGTAAATTATATAAGAGAGGTCATCTGGGAATGCATAAGCTATGAGTTGAAGCTGAAGAATCAAAACGCCTGATGGAGGCCATCCATGGAGGAGAATGTGGAGCACATATGAACGGGGTGATGCTGGCACGAAAGATCCTCAGACAGGGTTACTACTGGTCCACTATGGAGGAGGATTGTATCGGCTTTGTTCGGTGATGCCACAAATGTCGGATCCATGCAAACCGCATGAACGTCCCGCCGTCGAAGCTATACAATATGACTTCGCCATGGCCATTTTCAGTTTAGGGAATCGATGTGATCGGGGTTGTCACTCCGAAGGGGTCTAACAGGCATGAGTTCATCCTGGTCAAGATAGATTATTTCACGAAGTGGGTTGAGGCTCAATCTTATGCGGTGTTGAAGGCTTCGCATGTCGCAAAGTTCATCAGAAACAACATCATCTGTCGTTATGGGGTCCCAAATGAGGTCATTTCAGATAATGGTTCCCACTTCAAGAAGGAAGTGATTGACTTGTTGGAGAAATACAACGTGGCTTTCATAAGTCGTCTACATATTGGCCGCAAACCAATGGAGGGGTCGAGGCCACCAACAAGAATATCAAACACATATTGTAGAAGATGGTGGAAACCAACCGGGATTGGCCAGACAAGCTGCCGTTTGCTCTGTGGGGGTACCGGACTTCAATAAGAACTTCTACTGGGGCGACTCCGTATTCATTAGTTTGTGGGATGGAGGCCGTTCTACCTATTGAAATTGAGGTTCTGTCTTTGCGAGTGCTGGCTGAGTGTCAAATAGCCGAAGCAGATTGGCAACAGAACAGATTTGAAGAACTCATGCTTTTTGACAAGCGTAGACTGAAAGCACTGTACCATGTTCAAGGCTATCAGCGCAGAATTGCCCAGGCTTTCAACAAGAAAGTTAAGTCCAGGAATCTAAAAGAAGGAGATTTGGTGCTCAAAGACAACCGAGCTCCCATCCACGACCCAAGGGGCAAGTTCATACCCAATTGGTCTGGTCCCTACATCATCAAGTCAATCTGGTCAGGTGGAGCTGTGGTTCCAATGGACCTAGATGGCTTGGAGTTCTCGCAACCGATCAACATGGACAAGTTGAAGAAATATTACCCCTGAGAGGCTCGCTAGGCCGAAAACCCGCAAAGGGCGACCGAGGCAAAAGTTAGAGCATTGAAAAATTGGAAAATATAAAAACTGAGCTCGCAAGGTTGAAAACCCGCAAAGGACGGCCTTGGCAAAAGTTAGAGCGTAAAAGGAGAGTGAAAATACTGGAGTGAACCTAAGCCTGAACTACGTAAGGCTTGATTTCCATCTTTGGGATACGTAGGCAACTTCATCCTGAAGTTCAGCCATAAACTTTTCTTCGATCAACTTTGTCCATTTGATCATCTCGGCCATCTTTGTCTATTCAGCATTCAAGAGTTCGGTTATGATCTCCGGTGCAGTACTCTTCAGACTAGGGGCAACTTTCCGTTGCTGTGCAGTGTCGCGGTTGTAGACACCCGATTTTTGACCGTCCTCAAGACTTGGACGTCACCGTTGGAACACTCGGTGATCATCCATGCTTGTGTTCGTCCCGAGTTCCCGGAGGTCTCGGCTGCGCGCCTCGCCTCAGGATCTCTCGACTCAACTTTTCAGTGTCTGGTTTTGCACCAAACACTTGTGTTTTTGCCTTGAGAGGCAGGGAATGGCTTGTTGGCCATTCCCACGCCCCACTGGCTGTCCCCTCACACCACCGGCTGTTTATTGGTGCCACCGGCAATTGTTTCTTGAAACCAATGGCCGGTCGGCATTATATTTTGCCGACCGGCACTTTTCTCTGTCTGGTGACTTTTTTTGCTGGCCGGTGTGACCCTTTTGCACCCTTCAGACTAGGTGCATGCCAGCTGTGCCAGCTGGAATGCACCCACACTCCTCCCCGTGCATGAAGTGGCTGTTTTGCCCCTTTTGCCCCCTTTTGGTCAAAGCTTCTTGAGGAAGCTTGACCCTTTGGTCAAAGCTTCCTCAAGAAGCTTGGCCAGCTGTCTTAGCTTCCTCAAGAAGCCTTGACCTCCTTGCCCCCTTTGCCCCTTTCATTTAGCTTCCTTGAGAAGCTTAAATCATTGCCCTTTGCCTTTTTAAGCACCTCTCTTCTTCCATTGTTGAGGTTGGAGTCTTTTGAACATAAAAACCAGAGCTTATACTCATATACATCTTATATACAAACTCTCTCTCTATATTTCCCTCTCTCTCCTCCCTTGTGTGTGTTTTCTTGGCCTAAAAGTGCATTTTGACCTTACTTTTGCACTAAAACACACACCATTACACCATGCTCCGAGATTGAGAGGGATTGAGGGTTGTTTGTTGAGGTTTTGGACTGATTTTGATCAGTAGAGAGTGGCTGGATCACCTGTTCTTCAAGGCTTCTTCAAGGGTGAGACACTTGCTTTAGTTTCTCCAATTTTGAGCTAATTTTCTACCTATCTTGCATGCTGATTTAGGCTTTGTGTTTAACATGAAAAAGTCTTGTTTTTTTGTGCTTAACATCTTTCATTAAGGGTGTTTTGGCATTGGGGGTCGAACACCTCCCCTTAGGCCTCTTTTGGCCTATTTTGGTACCCTTCTCTTTAAGCTTTGTTTACTTTGTTGTGTTGGTGTTCTCACCACTGAAATCCAGTGGATTTTCAGTGGTGATGGAGTGGTTTTGAAGTCTTGTGTAGGGGAGGGACACCCCTCTCCCCTTTGTCCTTCTTTTACCCTTGTTTTGGCTTAAAAGGGGAACATGCATGCTTGATCATTTTTGGGCCCATTTCAGAAGTTTTTTGGGTGTTTTGGGTCATATTATATCTCTGTCCGATGGTGGTTTGTTGGCCCTTAGCATGCATTTTATACTTGCTTTGTAATTCTCCATCTTGCCTAGAAGTGTGCTATGTGTTTAGCCTAGCATATCCTCTTGTTTTGGCTTTGCTTTGTGAAGTATTTAGCCATGTTTTGTCATGCTTAAAGTCTGTCGGCCACTGATTTTGTCATGTTTGGCATGCTTGATATAGTTGCTTTGCATTTTGGCTTGTAAGCCTTGGTTGTGTGGGTCACCAACATGCTTAGCATAAGCTTGTTATCATCATTTGACATCATGGTAGATCATATTTCAGTCCCTAATCCATGCTTGTATGTTTGTCTTCATCATCTCTTTCATGCTTTGAAGGGTTGTCCTTTTATGCCTTGGAAATGGTCATTGTGCATGCCCATGTGTTTAGATATTAGACTGCCATATCAGTGAGTTTTGAGGGCCTTTTTTTTGCATACTAGAACTCTGTTTTGTATTGAAAAATTCATGCCACGTTTGCTTGGGATAAGTATTGAGTGATGCTCCCTTTTGGTGGCCTTGAATGCCCTTGTTTTGGACTCATTCCTTGGCATGTTTTGACCATGA
>NW_021027711.1:1413753-1484831 GCF_004153795.1 Camellia sinensis
TCTGAGGTACAAGGCACGTCTTGTTGTGAAAGGCTTTGGGCAAAAGAAAGGCATTGACTTTGATGAGATTTTCTCGCCAGTTGTAAAGATGTCTTCTATTCGGGTTGTACTTGGCATGGCTGCAAGTATGAACCTTGAAGTTGAGCAACTTACATGAAGCGAGAATGCCGAAAGCTCAAGAATAAGGAGAAAAGGTGTGACAAAAGTGTAGATAAGAAGCAAGAAGACACGACGGCGGTTACTACCGATGATCTCATGGTTGTTTGTGAAGATGATTGTATCAATTTTGTGGGCCAAGAGAGCAATTGGGTGATTGATTCTGGTGCTTCTTTTCATGTGACTTCTCGAGTTGATTTCTTCACTACCTATACCGAAGGAGATTATGGTTCTGTTCGAATGGGTAATGAAGGTTTGTCCAAGATTATTGGCATGGATAATGTTTGCTTGGAAACAAATTTGGGCTGCAAGTTGTTGCTTAAAGATGTGAGGCATGTTCCCGACATTCGCCTCAATTTTATCTCTACCGAGAAGGTAGATAATAAAGGCTACAACAACAAATTTGGTGATGGAATATGGAAGCTCACAAAGGGTTCTTTGGTGGTGGCTAAGTGCAAGAAAACTCATACACTTTATTCGATGCAAGAAAAAATTTGTAAAGGTGTTGTCAATGCACTTGAAGATAATACTTCTACCGAATTGTGGCACAAGTGGCTTTAGCACATGAGCGAAAAAGAGCTGCAAGTTTTATTCAAGAAAGTGCTTCTACCTGGTTTGAAAGGTACACATCTTAAAACTTATATTCATCATTTGGTAGGTAAACAACATAGAGTTTCTTTTTATAAAAATGTTGCTTCTAGAAAAGAAAATATTTTGGAGTTGATTCATTCGAATGTTTGTGGTCCTTTAAAAGTTAGAACACATAGTGGTGCACTTTATTTTGGTACTTTCAAGGAAAGTTTGGAATTTTGCACTAAAAACTAAAGATCAAGTTATAGATGTGTTTAAGCATTTTCATGCCATGGTTGAAAGAGAAACAGGGCAGAAATTGAGGTGCATCCGAACAGACAATGGTGGCGAATACATTGGGTCATTCAATAAGTATTATCGCAACCAAGGTATTCAGCATCAAAAGATAGTTAAAAAGGCTCCTCAACAAAATGACGTTGTTGAGAGGTTGAATCGCACCATTGTGGAAAGAACAAGGTGTTTACTTTCACATGCTAAATTGCCAAGATCCTTTTGGGGTAAGGCAGTGAGGAACGGTTGACGTGATCGATTTGTCTCCTTCCTATCCTTTGAATGGTGATGTTCTTGAAAGAGTTTGGACTGGCAAAGATGTATCTTAGGAGCACTTAAGAGTGTTTGGTTGCCGAGCTGTTGTTCACATTCCAAAGGATGAAAGGTCCAAACTTGATAACAAGTCAAGTATTTTTCTTGGCTATGGGCATGATGAATTTTGTTATAGATTGTAGGATCCGGTCGACAAGAAAGTTATTAAAAGTCGTGATATTGTGCTTCTTGAAGACCAAACAATTGAAGACTTTGGCAAAGGTGATCAACCGAAGCCAAAAGCTAGTGATCTCGTTGACATGGGTCTGTCTCCTTTATCTTCAGTTAATGATGAAAATGGGGGAGATGTGCAGCCACCTATTGAAGAAGTGGAGGATGATGCTATGCCAAATAAAGTTGAGCCCGAAATTGAGGAAGAGCATCCAACTCAATAACTGCCCCCACAACTTGAGTTGAGGAAATCTACAAGGAATCGGCAACCTTCAAAAAGGTATCCTTCCAATGAATTTGTGTTGATATCCGATCAAGGAGAGCCCGAGAGCTACCAAGAAGCAATTGAGCTTGCAAAGAAAGATGATTGGAAGAAGGCCATGGAAGAGGAAATGAATTCCTTATTTGAAAATCACACTTACGGTTTGCTGAAATTGCCTAAGGAGAGGAAAATTCTAAAAAAGAAGTGGGTCTTCAAATTGAAGAATGATGGCAAGAATTTAAGATACAAGACACGCCTTGTTGTGAAAGGCTTTGGGCAAAAGAAAGGTGTTCACTTTGATGAAATTTTCTCACCGATTGTGAAGATGTCTTCTATTCAAGTTGTACTTGGCATGGCTGCAAGTATGAACCTTGAAGTTGAACAACTTGATGCGAAGACCGCATTTCTTCATGGTGATCTTGAAAAAGAAATTTACATGGAGCAACCGGAGGGTTTTGTGGAAAAAGGAAGGAGAAATTTGTTTACAAATTGAATAAAAGTTTATATGGCCTCAAGCAAGCGTCGCGACAATGGTACAAAAAATTTGACTCTTTCATGAAGAATAATGGTTTTTCTGAAGCCACTTTGGATCACTGTGTGTTTGTGAAAATTTTTCCAGATGGCAAATTTATTATTCTTTTGCTTTATGTTGATGACATGTTAATTGTGGGTCAAAATACTACCATGATTAACAAGTTCAGGTTAGAGTTGAGCAATTCTTTTGCTATGAAAGATTTGGGACCGGCAAAACAAATACTTGGTATGGAAATTGTTCTTAATCTCAAAAAAGGGTTGATTTGTTTGTCTCGAGAAAGCTACATTGAAAAAGTTCTTAAGAGGTTCAACATGGATAAAGCAAAGCCGGTTGGTTGTCTACTTATGGGTCACTTCAAGCTTAGTTTAGATCAATGTCCTGCAAGTGAGAAAGAAAAGGAAGAGATCTGAAAATACCTTATGCTTCAGCGGTTGATTTTTTGATGTATACCATGGTTTGTACAAGGCCGGATATTGCTCACTCTGTTGGTGTGGTGAGTCATTTTCTCTCTAATCCGAGTAAAGAACATTGGGCAGCGATAAAATGGATTCTAAGGTACCTTTGAGGAACTTTGAAGGTGTGTTTGTGTTTTGGGAATGGTAAGCCAATGCTTGATGGGTTCACAGATTTTGACATGGCCGATGATGTTGATTCTAGGAAATCTACTTCAGGGTAAGTGATGACTTTTGCAATGGGAACTGTGGCATGGCAGTCTAAATTACAAAAATGGGTTGCTCTCTTAACTACCAAAGCTGAATTTATCGCCATTACGGAAGTTTGCAAGGAAAAGCTATGGTTGAAGAAATTTTTGCAATAGTTGGGTTTGAAGCAAGAAATGTATGTACTTTATTGTGATAGTCAAACTGCTATTTAGTAGAGTAAAAATCCACTTTTCATTCGATATTGAAACATATTGATGTGAGATACCATTGGATTCATGATGTGTTAGATTTGAAACTGTTACAACTCGAAAAGGTTTACACGGATGATAATATTTCGGATATGTTGAGTAAGACTTTATCGAGAGACAAACATTTGAAATGTCAAACTTTCGCAGGTATAGTTGATGTCTCCAGCTAAGTCGATAGGGGAAGAATTGTTGGGTATACCTTCTTAGTGGAGTATGAGATCTAATTGGTTTATTAAAATATTTAATTTGGTTTGACGTTGGTTATAATATATTTTCAATATATTATATCAAGTTTTGGAGGCCCAATGGGTATCTAATAATTTATTTGGTAACAGCTAGGGCTTTGATAAAAAGCCCAAGAATCAAAAATATTTTCCCAACTTGCATTATTTTGTTTTCTCCGGGGAAGTGTTGCGACTGCTACAAATTGAATTGATGATTATTTTTGGTAGGTTTTGGTTTATATGGCAGCATAGTTGGTGAAAGTTCAATTGGTTGTTTTAATTGGCATAGTGGTTGTATATTTTTCTTTGCTTTGCTCCACTGTGTTTGGTCATTTTGACAACTTCGATTATACCTTGAAAGTGCTAGTTTGGTTTAGATTTGTGGTCTTCTACAACTCTGTTTTAAAGACTTTTGTTCATTTATTTGGTGAGATCTATCCTCTTGATTATTTGTGATTTTTTGGAATTCAGCTAAGGGTGGTTTTGTGAGACTATCCGTGTCTCGTTTGTAATCGTTTGAAAACTCTTGGTTGATAGTAGAATCAGATTTTAATCTCGGGACGTACCTCACATTAAGGAAACCACGTAAAAATTCTTGTGTCATCGTTGATTTAAATTTTCTGCATTAGTTTTTATTCTCATTGATTGATTTTGCTTATGAGAAACAATCTATTTTCCCCAACATATACTTGTATTTCTAAAACTATGTGTTTCAACTATATTGGGAAATCCTATGTTTTATCCAGTTTTGGCCTTTTAGATGTTTTTTGATCTCCTAGTTTCTCAAACTGGGTTGAGGATTATTGTAAAGTGTCTTGCATTTTTATTGTATTATAATTAGTCTTTTGTGGTGGAGGCATGGCTTACCAATCAGAGCTTACCATAAGTGCATTCTACCCCGCTATCACTACTGTAACTATGCATATGTGTCATTTAATATGATGAGTCAGAAAAGGTGATTATATTTAAAGGAAGGGTTCAATTCTATTATTGAAGGGTGATATTATATATTAACGATAATATGGTACCATTGTTACATTGAAATTTTTCATAGTAAGAAAAAATTATCAGAAAATTGTTTAGAATTTCAAATCAAAATGTAGATTTTAGGGCAAATTATAGTAGTTCCTGTACTTTACTTCTTATGTTATTTTTGTTTCTGTATTTTCAATTGGCTTGATTTTGATCTTGAATTTATGATTTTGTCTCAATTTAATCTAATTAATTATAACTCTTAGCATTTTTTATAGAAAATACGCACATAAGTGTCACGTGCCATATTTTTAAGAACAAAATTATAAAGTTACTCAACTTAGTTAGTTAACCTCAACCAATCTAGTAATAATATTCCTTAAAAAATACTGACAATATTATTAATTGAACAAAACTGAAACAAAATATAAAATTAAAGGTCAAAATTGAGCCAAATGCGAGTGTATTGATCGAAATGACACAAGGGATAAAATAAAGGGACCACCGGTATAATTTTCCCTATATTTTATTTGCAAAAAAATATTTAGAGTTTCATCCCTATAATAAAATAAAGGGACCAATAAGTCTCATATTTTGGACTTGTATTTTATATGGTCCCATATTTTTTATTGTGATTCATTTAGTTTTTTTGAATGTGTAATGACTCAGTTGCCCACCATATTAGAGTGTCACATTTGAAAAAAGTAGACTAAAGAGTTTGTTAGTATCACATCATACTCGTCACGCTAGAATCATATTCAAGAAAAGTACACTAAAGAGTTTTTAATACTATGGAGTTTTATTTTTATTTCTTTAAGTGTCACATCATACATGTCACGTTATCACATTTGGAAAAAGTACATTAAGAAATTTTTAGTTTTTTTTGAGTAAAAATTTTGGAGTGTCACATTATACTCGCCACGTTGTCACATTTGGAAAAAGTACACCAAGAAATTTTTAGTTTTTTTGGAGTGTCCTATCGTTAGAATGTCACATTAATACCTATCACATTGGAGTATCATATCATACCTGTCACATTAATAAAATGATAAAACTGTCCACCAAAATACTATCAAAATAAAAAAATAGGACCACATGAAAAGAAACTCTCCACTAATAAAGACTTAACAAATTATAATAGAAAAAACTTGGAACTAATTGTAGTGTTTGTTTATGAGATGAGATTTATTGGTAAATATCCCTAAAATGGACCCTCCACTTTTAATTTTATCAATTTAAGTCATAATCTTTCGATTTATTTTCGATTTAAACCGTTTGATTATTTTCGTTAAATAAAACTGACAAAAAATTATATTTTAGTCATTAAACTGAACAAAAAATGGTATTTTAAATATTTTATGTATATTTCATATTGAATTCAATGACTAAAATATCTTCTTCTTCTTTTTTTTTTTCTTTTTTTTTTGTCAGATTTACTTAATAAAAATAGGGAGATAGTTTGAATTGAAAACAAATTAAAATATTAAGGTTTAAATTGGTAAAATTAAAATTCAAAATTTATGTTATTATATGATTTAAATCCTAATTTTTTTAAAAAAATAAATTTTCTTTTTAATATTTTTGGCACGAGACGATTTTATGAATGATTCTTGGTCTTAGTCTCTTAGATTTAATTATAGTGTATTTATGAAATTTCTGTCCTCCAATTCTATGTTTGTGTCATCTTCAAGCTCTCTCTCTCTCTCTCTCTCATGATAAAACAATGGGAGCCCCCCTTCATCAGCCATTTGTAATGCAGCAATAGAATGGATGTTCAAATGCATAAGAAGCTCTCTTTCCTCTCATCATTATCATCATCATCTCTCAACATGTTTTTCCCACATATCTTCACTCCACTTATTCTCTTCATTTACTTAGCAACTTTTGCCTCTGCAGCCACTCTTCTCCCCCCTGATGAAGGTATGATATATATGTTCATGCGTATCAAAAATATGCTATATACACATAATTAAAACACAGAAAGTATACCCAAAAATAATAATAATAAAAGAAAATTTTGTGTGGTAAAAATTTATAATAATAATAATAATTAAATCCCTACTGTATTTTTATTTTTATTTTTTTGCTTAATGGTGTGAATTTAACATTATACTGTCTCTCTCTCTATATATGTATATGCATATAGATAAACAATAAAAAAAAAACAAGAAATTCTTTGTGTGATACAAGTACATAGACTGTGTGGTGTAGATTTAAGTACGATCCACTCATTTTAATTATTATTTTTTCATTAATGTAACATTGTTGAGAAAAGAAGAAATAAAAATAATAAAAAAAATTGTATATGCTTTTGATTTGTTTTCTTGATTTGCTCTATTATTATTTTGATTTATTATTGTTATTATTATTTACTACAGTGGAAGCTTTGAAGCAAATTGGGAAGACATTGGGAAATAATGATTGGAACTTCAGTGGAGAAGCAAATCCATGCAATTGGGCTGAGGGGACTGATAATAATGTCACCTGTAATTGCACCTCCTCCACCTTCTGCCATATTACCATGATGTATGTCTTTCTCTCCCCCCTCACCCTTTTCATAACTTATTAAATTTTTTTATTATTATTTCTTTATTTTTACCTTCTGAAAAATTCTAAACAATAAACTTGTTAACTCGGGTGAGTACCACCAGAAAGAATCAATGGCGTGGCCACAAATTTTGTTCAGCGGGGTCAATTATTAAATTTCACATAGCCTACAAATATGACGCATGAACACCCCTTCATAGATCATGTACTAGTGTTTGATACGTGTTTAACACAGTCATGTAATAAGACATGTTAGTAGAAGTGTCCTATTTTTATTTTTATTTTTATTTTTCAATCCGTTATGCTAAGGAGGACTGATGTCTCATTTATTATTATTATTATTGTTATTATTATTATTATTTATTTTTATTTGAAGTAGCATACTCATGGTTAATAAATTTAATAAAAATAAATATATATAATATTCAAATATATGACATTAAGGCCAAGTTTGGCATATTGCAAAAAAGTTAAAAAGTCAAAAAGTTACTGAAAAAGTTAAAAAGTTACTCAAAAAGTTAAAAAGTTAACACTATTCACCAAAAGTCAATAATTACAGCTCCACAGTTCCCAATTTTAATTTTTCCTACAAATCATTTTTTACAATTTTTTATTACACATTTTTCCATAAAAAGTCAAAAAGTTAACCGAAACATCCATATTTTCTTCCTCAATTTTTTAGTCCAAAAAGACAAAAAAGTACGCTTATTTAGGACACTCCAAACAACCCCTAACATTTACAAGAAACTTTCAAAATTTCATATATTGTCAATTACATTGAGAAAACTAATTACAAATAATTTACTGGGGTCCATTTATGAACAAATAAGAATTTATCAAAATTAACATATCGTTTCACTGGGGTCAATTTATGAAAATCCCAACTTGTTGTTAAAGTCCCATATATACTCTACAAAATTTTGAAACTTCACTGGTGTCAACTGACCCCAGTACATTAGGCGTAGCTCCGCCCCTGGAAAGAATGATAGGATTCCGTGTAGTTCTGTTCAAATTTTATATTTATAGAATTATTTATTTATTTATTTATTTTAGAAAATAGAGTGTTATGAGTTATGACTTTTTCATTTAAATTATGAATATATATAGTACTTCGGGCTATAAAAAATAAGTTGAGGTTAAAATAAATTATGCCATTTGGTATTTTTGTTACTTTTTGAGTTTTGTAATTATTCAAGTAAATCATGTTATTTGATAATTTTACCCATTTTTTTTGAATTTTTAATAATTTTTCTTTAAAATCTAGCTGTTTAACCTTTTTGTTTCAACTTATTTTTAGTGAGCTTTCTAAAATAAAGAGAAAAAAAAATAAGGCAAATTTTGAATTGAAGCCAAATGAACAAAGTATTTTTAGTTAAAACATGTTATTCGTTTTTAATTTTTTGAATTATTTTAAAATATATTGATTTTTTATGAGATTTTTATTGATAAATCATATTTAGAAGTGTTCTAATTCAAGAAGCACATGAATGAGTTTTTTAAACCACTTAGGCCTTGTTTGTCATAACCGAAAAAAGTCAAAAACTCAAAAAGTCACTATCCTATTTAAGTCACATCACTTATCTACTACATCACTTCAAACCCAACCTATACCCAATCTATATTTCATAAAAATTCAAAAAGTGTACTTAATTAGATCATTCCAAACTACCCTTTAGTCTCATGTATTTATACTTTTATTCCATAAAATCTTTTTTTTTTCTTCTTAATTTACACTATTTTCTTAGACTGTTATACCCTTATATTAAATATTGATATTTAATATTGGGGGAGGAGAGAGAAGGGAAAGAAGCAAAGCATAGGAAATTTTATACACAAATTAAAAAACCATTGATGTTATTATTTTATATTATTGTATAATGTGAATATATTTTTAATTGACAACACATTAAAAATAATGTGAACGTTTTCTTTCATCTGATGTGAACCTTAACATTAGGGGTGAGCGCGGGTCGGTTGCGGCCACAGAACCTTCAATCCGCCATCTGTCCGCCAGATTGGCGGATTGGAGAAAATCAATCCGCATCCGTCCGCCAATTCAGCGGATGTGGATTGAGCGGTTTGGCGATTTGGCGGATGGATGCAAATCGGTTTGGTGATTTGAAATTTTATAAATTTTCGACATAATTCAACTTGTGCACTTACATTCAATGACTTAAAAAAATATTACAATCATTGCATGTCTCATCCAAAGTAAGAAAGTTTAAAACTTTAGAATATTACAATCACTGCATGCCTCATCCACATACTACAATCACTGCATGCCTCATCCACATAATACAATCACAGCATGCCTCATTCCCATAAAGTATTACAATCTATGGTTCTTAAAATATAAAAACAATTCAAACCACTAAAACCATGAACATAGCAGTAGTAGAGATTATATGTCTTTTTGTTGTTACATCTATATCTGTTTTTGAAAACAAAAATCAACCAGCATATATCATATTTTCTATTTATTACTTTTGGAGATAGATTTAAAAACCAAAAAATGTAGATAAATAATACATTTATTTTTTTCAATTCAAAAAAGATATTCAAGTTGAAAACTTTTTTTCAACAGAATATTTAAATTCTTTTTTAATTAAAAACACAAACAAAATATTTAAACAAACTGAAAATACAAAATCTTATAAATTATTAGGGATGCTCGCGGTTTGGCGGTTCGGTTGCGGCCAAATGAATCTCAAATCCGCTATCCATCCACCAGATTGGCGGATTAGAGAAAATCAATCCGCAACCGTCCGTTCGTCATCACGCATTCGTCCAAAATATAGTGGATCGGATCGGTTCGGTTCGGTTCGGTCGGTTTTGGCGGATCGGTATATCCGCTGCTCACCCCTACTTAACATCACCTTTATGACAACGTCATCTGATGTGAACATTCACATTCACGTCACCACGTACAGTCTTGTTTTATATTCAAATGAAAGTTGAGGCTTGTGGTTGTATAATTTGATGCAATGCTGATGTGAACCTTAATATCACATTTATCACAACGTCATCTGATGTAAACATTCACATTCACGTCATCTGATGTGAACATTCGCGTCATCACTTACAGTCAACATTTTGATGCATAGAAACTATCAAAACATAATGGCAATCAATAAATAACAATGTTTAATTTTTTGTGTGTAATATATCAACATTAAATAGTGGTGTGTAGTTCATGCATTTTTTGGAGTAAAGATATTGGGAATAGAAATGGTCATGGGAAGTACCAAAACATAATGGCAGTCAACATTAAATATCCACCTACTAGGCCTAGTTTAGTTGGTCATCATACCTTCCTTAGGGCTTAATTCAAAGGAAGTTATGGGTTTAATTTCCCTTAAGATGATTGAATTAAGGTAGTGCAAGCACTTAGGTGCTTTGCCGAGGGTGGGGAGATTTTTTTCCATAAGTACTAATCTAACAACTAACAAGTAACATTTGTCGATCCAAAAAAAAAAAAAAATCAACATTAAATATCAAAATTAATGGAGGCATGAGAAATTTAGAGTGTTTTGGCCTTCTTACCTCAAATAAGACTTAATGGAATCGGAAATGATTTTTCCTCTGAAAATTCCCCTCCCACCGAACAGCCCGAAAAACAGATGGAGAAGAGAGGGAGAAGAGAAAGAGAGAGGGAAACAGAGAGAGAGTGGCCCCTACATTCTGCCCCCTCCATTCCGCCAATTGTCGTCGCAGCTCGATCGATCGTCACAGCTCGTCGCAGATCGCCCGCCCGATTGTCGCAGCTCTTCCGCCTCCGCCTCCGCCCGGCCCGGCCGCCATCACCTCCGCCTCTGCCTTCTTCTCTTCTTCTTTTTTCTTCTCTTCTTCTTTCTTTCTTCTTCTTCTGATTTTTTGATTGAAAAAAAAAATTTAAAACGACAAAACAACGTCGTTTTTCAATTCGGGGGATTCGAGCTCCTTGATTTCGAACTACCAATCACTACTGTAATAGAATAGTCAAAAAAAAAATATGAATTTGATGGAATAAAACTCTTAAAAAGAAATTTACCAAAAAAAACTCTCATTTTTTATACTAAAAAAATTAATATTTAACAAATGACAAAATTAACATTTGAATTTTTTTTTTTTATTAAGAGAGCCAAACTCAAGAATGCAAAAAGAGAGCTTTACCAGTAGGGCCCACGAAAGGGAGGAAGTAGCTATCCCAGTTCAATCAACCTTTTAAGGATTCTTGAATTCAAAAACTATCTATTATATTTTAAAAGGAACTACGTGTAGATGGAAAAAAAAGAAAAAAAATAACACCCACAACTTTTTATTCATTTTATTATAGACAAATTTGTATTTTTATGTGTTGTTAATTTTTTTCTCATTCTCTCACTTATATTTAATTTTTTTATATTTTAATATAAATTTATTAATAAAAAGAACACAAATTAAATTTTAAAATAAAATATTATTTTTTTTTTCATAATACAACCTAATCAATTATACATATTCTTCTATTCAAATCTCTTTATCTTATTTCTCAAGTTCAATTATTTTCTCTTCTTCTTTTTCCTTACTCTAAAATTTTAATTCACCACATCAAAACTCACCATTGTAATCAATATCACTATTTTTTGTTATATTGTTACCTGCAAATAGAAGAAAGTTTGAACAAAATTAAATAATGGATGACAATAATAATCCAAATAGTTTTTTGAAGGAACCCATCAAAGAAGAGGTAAGTATTCACATAAATATCAAAGTACAATTATTGATTTATGTTTTTCTTTTTTTTCTTTTTTTTTTTACATGAAAGTGAATATTTAACATATTTTTTTGTCTTTATTGTTCGGACTTTCAAAACTGATCAAATTCACCTTGTTTGCCAGCGTATAGCCGAACAAATGGTTCTTGAAATACGAACAAATTCACATTGTTCGGTTTCGGAAGTCTTAACGCAAAGTTCACCCTCTCCTTCTCCTTTGTTGTTCTCTCTTTCCAGAGTCGGATTCCCTGATCGTGTTCCAGTATGTACCTGAAAAAAAAAATTCAAAGTGTTTTTCAAAAGTAATTTGAATTTTTTAATTTATTTTATTTGAGTGTATCTCAAAAAGGTAATTTTGAAAGAAAAAAAAGAAAAAAAAAGGAATACTCTTAGAATAAATTGTAACTTTAAATAATTTAATAAAGTGCAGTGAAAAATTAGGTTCACTTAAAAAAAAAATTCTAAAAAAAAAAAAAAAAAAAAAAAATTGGATATAAATAGAGTTATCCTTTAAGGATGATTGGAGTTGGTCCAAGAGTCACCATGGCCACGCAATTAAAAGCATTGAGTTTTTTGTACAATTGAAATTTTATGTAGATTAAAAGTACAATAATACTAAAAAGCATTGATGGTCACTTTATAATTAAATCTTACTCATATAAAAAATTAGATCACCTTTGAACATGAGACTGTATAAGAGTTGAGATTCCCTTAAAAATATAAATTTAAGGGACCTTTATGGCTTGTCATAGGTCATATTTAGATGATCTGAATTATTTATATTATAGGATATTTTGTATATTTTATTTATAAAAAAATTAAGTTAATTTAATAACTGTAATTTTTTTATTTTATCGTATTTGTCTCTAAAAAATAAATAATTTATTTTTAAAAATATATTTATTATTCATTTTTGAAGACAAGTGCGATCCAATAAAAATGTTATGATTATTTGATGGTCTTAGATTTTTTTCAAAGTGCTATACACTAAGATTTCTATAAAATAAATAATTTAAATTATCAAAACAAGACTCGGGTGTCCTCAATTATTGGGTGTTCTCCATGAACCCTCAAATTCAAATTTAAATTAAAAAAAAATAAAAATCAACCAAATAAAATTACGCAAGCACACCTTCTTTGACTTGAATTGTCAACAAAAGTAGGCACCAATCCCATTCTTGATATTAAAAGCCCACCCACTTTTCACAATCACTCCCATTCTTCATATTAAAAGCCCACCCACTTTTCACAATCAAGCCCTACTTGAAAATCTCTATCTGAAAAAACAAAAATAAAAAAGCTTAATGGTCTTGGGCTAAGTTTGGAGTGAATTTGTAGTAACTCACCCCTATCCTGTGCAAGCCAAGTGACTCACTTGACCATTTATAATATTAAGAAAAAAATTATACAATAATTCTAGCATATTATGTGGCCATACTCACTTATTAATCACCATTTATTATGTCTCTTCATATTTTTCAATTGCCCAGTATAAATAATTTATACTCCACTTTTTGCACCAATCATACTATCATAGAGTACTATGTAGTCGTACTTCCAAACTTCCGAATAATTACCCGATACCAAGGGCTAGGTCAAAGATAAACAAAATATCATTGGACAAATTAATTTAAGAAAATATGTTTTATTACCCTATAAAAATCATCCCAAGCTACTCAGAATTAAGTAGGTGCAAATGTTATTATTTAAGATAAAAATAATTTGTCATTTTTATATTTCATTTTAAGAGAAGGTAATTTGAGTAAGTATAATACTTTGTATTTATTATCATGGACTTATTTATTTATGGAAAATTTACCCATAAGTCCTAGTTTCTGAAAAGTTGAACCATTGAGTCTTAAAAGTTTTCTTATGCTCCATTTAGTCCCATTTGCACATCAATCCAATGTTTGAAACATTAATCTGATGTTCGAAATCTAATGTTCGAAATATTAATCTGATGTTCGAAATCTAATGTTCGAAACATTAATCTGATGTTCGAAATCTAATGTTCGAAACATTAATCTGATGTTCGAAATCTAATGTTCGAAACATTAATCTGATGTTCGAAATCTAATATGGAAAAATGAATTAGATAATTGTCAAAAAATATATCCATTTTGTTTAGTTAATTTTATTTTACTTTCCCTAGATTCATTATCCAAAAGTAGCATAAATATGGAACACGAAACTTATTGTGAAGTTATTTATACAATTATTTTAAATATACGTGTATAAAATATATAACTTAAAATAGTTGTTATTTTCACTTATTTTTCAAATAAATTTTTTATTTATGCACAATTGATTGAAAATACAAAATTTATAAATTTTTAGGTAAATTTTAATATACAAAATCTAATTATTATCTAGGTAAATTATAAGGATACTTAATGCTAACTGTGAATCAATCCATTCATCCGGTCCAAGCTGTTCAATTAACAAATATTAAGGTCAAATTAGAGTTCTTATCTACTAAACATCTCCTTAGGTTTGAGAAATGTTTATAGATAGCATTAGATAGACTTGAGCCAAGAGAAGATGGCTTAAATTTATACCATTTAGTTTTTGCCAAACTAAAGTAATGTCTGACATTTGATTTATATTATTAATTATTGACCTAATTTTGACCTTGTCTCTACCCATTCAATTTCGATGATATTATTTATAAAGGATTAGTTTAGTTAATTTTTTTTTTTTTTGGGGGGGGGGGGGGGGGGGGAATGGGGTTAGATATTGGAGAAGTAGGGAAACTAACAAAGTACATTATAGGTCGACTCTAGGGTTAGAAGGCATAAGGGTGGCTGAGGGAGGGAATTGAAAATGACACTTGGAGATAGTCAGTAGGGCAGAGTGAAAAGATTTTGCAACGGTGCATGATATAGAGGATGAAGGACTTGATTTGAGATAGCTCGTTGAAGAGTGTCAGTGTTACTCCCTCTAAATTTTTTCCATTTTTTTCTTCAATTTGTTTTTTGATTTTAACAAATTTTGATTGAGTTTCAATATAAAATTAAAATTGGTAGTTTTAGGTTCTTATATGATTTGACAAACTCTAACATGAAATAATTGTAAGTGTAATTTTTGTAATTCACACAAATTTTTTTCTTCTAATATCTACTAATCACATGATGTCACACATATTTGTTAGTTAATATTTAAAATAAAACATTAATGAAAACATAATGAAAACATCACTTCAATATATTTTGAATGAAGACAACTTAATTTACATAATTTTTATTTTATCCTCTAAATTTTAAAATTGTTACTATTTAATTTTAAAAGTTATTTGTTTATTTATTTGAGGTCACGCATAGCACGAGTGTCATACTAGTTTTAGTATATCATAAAATACCAATTTTATCACTATTCCTAACCTCCCAAAACCTTAACCTTACACCATGCTTACCCAAGGCACCGCCCACTTCTGGCAACTTTAGCCCCTCTTTTGTCCATCTCTATCTCCGACTACCCTTACTATCCCTCCCCAACCTTGAGCCCCCACTTCCTCGTCTCTTTCTTTCTATGGTTGAGAATGGAAAGGGATTGTCGGAGGTGGGGAAATAGCAGGGAGATGTGGTGGTTGCCAGGAAATGGCTACCAAATATAGGAGTGGCAGGGGTGGGGTCTAAAGAAGCAGGGGTATAATCAAAATTATGGTAGGTGTTCAAAGCAAAATGAGAAACCAATTTTGATAGGTGAGAGTCCAAAGAAATAAAATGAGTGCAAATAGCATCACTCATATATATGCTATAATTTACAATAAAAAATTACTACTATATATATCCTCAATACTCAAAAATAATTTTCTACCACATGATCAAACAGGCTCCACCAACTCATTCCTCCTTCCTCTTACCCTTCACCTCTAATGCACCCCCATAGGGCATCTATCTATCTAATAAAACACTAATAGGTATCTTGTTTTTTCTTTAGAGAAAACATAAATGTTTTTTTTTTTTTAAATAAAAACAAAAACCATGTTTGGTTCACACATATATTCAAAAAAAATATATATATATATTTGATAAATTGTCAAGATGTGAGGTTGTTAGGAGTGGTGCCCGATGGGTAGGGATAGCCAAATGTGGCCATAGATGGTGGAAAAAGAAGGAGGGAATATAAATTTTTCAAAAAAAAAAAAAAAGGAAAAAAAAAAAAGCACATTTTTTCCCTTAACTTTTGAATTCTTTTTTTTATTTTTTTATTTTGTTGCAGCTCTCAAAACTATTTTCATTTACAATTTTTACTTTGATTGCAACTATGTTAAAACTTTCGATGGAGTTACTTATGGGTAGGGGGTTATTGTCACATTCACAACCCTTCTTGTTCTCAATTGACATATGGCCAATAATTTAGTTCTTGTCTATTATTTTGTTGGGTTTGGTTATGGTGTGCAACTTACACCTTACACCTTATACCTTACACTTACACCTTACACTTACACCTTTTGTAAAAAATTAAACCTTACACTTACACATTTTTTGAGGTTGCACACCATGTGCAACCCACTTACACCTTACACCTTACACTTACACCTTACACTTACACCTTATACTTATACTTACACCTTATACTTACACTTTTTGTGTAAGTGGCACATGGTGTGCACTTGCACACTTAAGAAAACTCCTATTTTGTTTTGTAGTTCTTTTCTTTACTTGATAAAAATATTCAATAAAGTCCACGAAAAGGATGTTTGGGAACCAGTAAAAACAGTTAAAAAGTCACTAAGATGTTAGCCACCAGTTAAAAAAGTTTAATATCATATCAATTTTTTCACTCAAAAAAAGAAAAAAAAAAAGTTATACAATTTTCAAACACAATTTTTTGAAGGGTGAAGCACCAAGAAATTCAAAATAGTGATCTTATAAACTGTTTAGTTCTTTTTTTTTTTCTTATGGACCCAAATGTTTCATTCTAGTGCGAATTATATAAAGGACCAAATATATAAACGCACGTATATTTTGTATTGAGGGACAAATATGAGTTTTCTCATAATGTTGAAATTATTAAATGTAACACTTCAAAAAAACTCCTCAATGTATTTTTTCTAAACGTAATATTGCAATATAACACGCTAAAAAACTCCTTAGTATACTTTTTTCAAACATTATAACACAACAATCCACAAAAACTCTTTACTGTATTTTTTTCAAACGTAATACTCCAATTAATATAACACACAAAACCTCTTTAGTGTACTTTTTTCAAATAGCACTCTAATGTAGCACTTCAATGTAACACCAGAAAATCACACTAACATAAATGTACATTTTCACGCTTGATAACCAACATCTTAGCCACCAATCCCTTCAAAAAGAATCTTCCATATCTCACATTTCCATTCTCATCCAAAAAACAAATCAAAAAATTGAAAAAATGGATCATAAAAGGGCATTCTTTTTTTCTTTTTTTTTTCTTTTTCTTTTTGAGTGATTATAAAAGGGCATTCACTTAATCTCAAATGGCCCCAAATCAAATAAGTACAATTTTCCAAAATAAAATATACTAATTGATTCATAAGAAAACTCTTAGGACTAAATAGATTAATATTCCTCCATATGGGATTTATGAGTAAATTTTTCTTTTTTGAACTGTTAAAAGGGCCAAAAAACTATTTGAAAAAACACCTAAATTTGATAAGGATAGTGTATGAGAGGGTCCGAGGATGTCGTGGAAAATTCGAAGGTCGTCGGAATTTTCGAATATCCGTTGGAAAATTTTGATGTCGCCTGAATATTCGAATTCTCTAGAAATGTAATGTAGAACAGGTTCAAGTTCAAAGGAAAATTAATTAATGGATACATTAGATACATTTCATTCGTTGCATTCATGGATACATTGGATTGTATTCATGTCTTTCAAACTCTTCAAGGTCTAAAGGTTAGGTTCTTTGTATTTGATACATTGTATTTGGTACAAGAGTTTAAAGGAGTGTTTTAGTATTTATTTCTGTATTAGGAAATTCACAGTTTGAGTATCTAGTAGTTAGTATAAATATGTTTGTAAGCCCTTTGGCAAAACTATAGAAAGAAAAAGAGTTTTTTTTTTTTTTAAGAATATAACCAGAATTCTCTCAATTTGCCTTGTGTGCAAGGTTGTTTATCTTTGCTCGTGAATTCGAGTTGTTACCGTTCGGAGAACGATATCTTCCCCTTTGTCTACTAGAACGATATCTAGTCATTCATTCCATTACAATGCTGCATCAAGTGGTATCAGAGCGAGGTCCTCCCTTGTCTCAATGGCCAACGATGGTGAGACTTCACCAAAATCTAACAATGAAGCTGTGTGGGGTGCAATCGAGAGGCAACAACAACGGTTGGACCAGATTCTTGGTCTTCTCAATAGATTGAATCTCAACGCCGAGAGAGCAACAACAAAGGATCCTATTGCGCCTCACGGTCAGCATGTTCGTGAACCAAGGGTAGGCAACAATCCTGGACGCTTAAGGGTTCCTCCTAGACGTGTTGTAAACAACCCAGTTTACGATGGTGATTCAACAGATGATGATCTTGAGCAGATCGCAATGTATGAGGAGCCCAAAGAAGGTGTTCGGTATAACAACAATAACTACCGTATGAGGATGGACCTCCCTTCCTTCAATGGGTAGTTAAACATTGAAGATTTTCTGGATTGGTTGAATGAAGTAGAACGGTTCTTCGATTACATGGATATCGAAGAAGAGAAGAAGGTGAAACTTGTTGCGCACAAACTGAAAAGCGGTGCTTCTGCATGGTGGGAGCAATTGCAATTGTCTAGGATGCGACAAGGCAAGAGTAAGATTCAGGCTTGGCACTGAATGAAGCAATTGATGAGAGCACGTTTTCTTCCTCCAAATTATGATCTGGTTCTATTCCATCAGTGCCAACGATGTCAACAAGGTGCCAAATCAGTCCATGAGTATTCTGTTGAGTTCTAGTGACTTTCCTCCCGTAACGACTTACCGGAAACGGAAGGACAATTGGTGGCGCGATTTGTGGATGGATTGCGTATAAATCTACAGGAAGTGGTTAGCATGCAACCGGTTCATATGTTGTTGGATGCCATTCAATTTGCAACAAGGGCCGAATTGCTATTAGCCAGAAGAATGGGTTTTCGAAATCAACCCTCTACCAGGATAGTCATGCCTTCACCAGTACAAAATCAGTCCGAGCAGGGTAAAGGAAAAGCAGCCACTGAAGCGGGTCAGAGTCAAGCTTCTCAGAATCAGAACAAGGCCCCATGGAAAGGTCAGACTCATACAAAGACGAGTACAAGTAGTTCAAGAACATAGAGTGACCCTTGCGCTCCATCACGAGGTGATAAGTGTTATCGTTGCGGAGAAGTTGGACACTATTCTAATCGTTGTCCCTAACAACGTACCGCCAACATAGTTGAGCATGAGGAAGAAGAAGGCAGACAAGAGGAGGTGAACTTCGAAGAATAAGATCCAACAGAATGGACCCATGAAGATGAGGGTATATCGCTTGTTGTACAGCGTTTGATGTACACACCACGGAAAGAGGATGTTCAGAGGTACAATATCTTTAAAACTCATTGTACCGTCAACTAGCGAGTCTGTAATTTGATTATTGATGGAGGTAGTAGTGAAAATATCGTGTCTAGGACTATGGTTGATAAGTTGAATCTTCCAACAAAGAAACATCCGTCTCCTTATAGTATTGGCTGGATCACAAATGTTGATGAAACAAAAGTAACAGAACAATGTGTTATTCCTTTCTCTATTGGGCCAAATTATAGAGATGAGGTTTTGTGCGATGTGGTCGACATGAATGCTTGTCATATGTTGTTGGGTAGGCCATGGCAGTTTGATTTGAACACTGTGCATATGGGAAATGAGAATACTTATACCTTTTACAAGGATAAAGTAAAAGTTGTCTTGGCTCCTATGAGGTGTGAAATTCGAGTAACAGCCTCCCCAACCAAGGTAGAATCTTTTCTTATAATACTAGATTTTATAAAATAAATCAAGGAAACGCAGTTGGTTTATGTTTTAGTGGTCAAGGGTGAAGAACAAGAAAAAGTTATCATTACGATACCAGAGCGAGTTAAGCCATTAATTACCGAGTTTCAGGGACTTGCGCCAGACGAGTAGCCAGCAGGGTTACCTCCTATGCGGAATATCCAGCATGAGATTGATTTTGTTCTCGAAGCAAGTTTACCGAACCTGCCACATTACAGAATGAGTCCGAAAGAGTTTCAGATTTTGCAAGACCAGGTTAATGATTTGTTACAGAAAGGTCTAATCAGAGAGAGTATGAGTCCGTGTGCAGTGCCAGCCTTGCTAACTCTGAAGAAAGATGGAAGTTAGAGGATGTGCATTGACAGTACAACCATCAACAAGATCACGGTAAAGTACAGATTTCCTATACCAAGGTTAGATGATATGCTGGATAAATTGAATGAAGTTTATCGAACCTGCCATATTACAGAATGAGTCCGAAAGAGTTTCAGATTTTGCAGGACCAGGTTAATGATTTGCTGCAGAAATGTCTAATCAGAGAGAGTATGAGTCCATGTGCAGTGCCAGCCTTGCTAACTCCGAAGAAAGATGGAAGTTGGAGGATGTGCATTGACAGTAAAGCCGTCAACAAGATCACGGTAAAGTACAGATTTCCTATACCAAGGTTAAATGATATGCTGGATAAATTGAATGGTTCGAAGGTGTTTTCAAAGATCGATTTGAAAAGTGGTTACCATCAGATTCGTATCCGCTCCGGTGATGAGTGGAAAACAGCATTCAAGACAAAAGAAGGGTTGTATGAGTGGCTTGTTATGCCATTCGGATTGTCTAATGCGCCGAGTACATTCATGCGATTAATGAATCAAGTATTCCAGCCTCTTGGAAAGTTCGTGGTTGTCTATTTCGATGATATCCTTATTTATAGTCATGATGAAGAAGAGCATATGCAACACTTGAGGAAAGTTTTCAATGTTTTGCATGAGAACAATTTATATGTGAATTTGAAGATGTGCAGTTTTTTGACAGACAGCTTGATCTTCCTGGGCTATGTTATGAGTGCCGAAGGGATCAAGGTTGATGAGGCTAAGGTTAAAGCCATTCGAGAGTGGCCAACCCCAAAGTCCATTACCGACATACGCAGCTTTCATGGTTTGGCAACTTTTTATAGACGTTTTGTGCAGAATTTCAGTACCATTGCTGCCCCACTCACAAATTGCATGAAGCATAAGCAATTTGTGTGGACTGATGCTGCAGAACAGAGCTTTGCGGTTTTGAAAGAGAGGTTGACCACAACACCAATTTTCGCTATGCCAGACTTTGATAAGTTGTTTAAGGTTGATTGTGATGCTTCCGGTATTGGCATTGGAGCTGTTCTTTCTCAAGAAGGCCGACCCATAGCCTTCTTCAGCGAAAAACTTAGTGATGCTTGACAGAAGTAGACAATGTATGAGCAAGAGCTGTATGCAGTAGTACGAAGTTTGTACCATTGGGAGCCATATCTGATTCAACGGGAATTTGTGTTAAACAGTGATCACCAAGGTCTCAAGTATCTTCAGAATGCTACCAAGCCAAACCGAATACATGCCAGGTGGATTGCTTATATACAACAGTTTACCTTTTCTCTTAAGCACAAATCTGGTCAATTAAATAAAGTAGCTGATGCGTTGAGTCGACGAGCTTCTTTACTTATCATTGTGAAAAATGAGATTTATGGTTTTGAATATTTGAAAGAGCTTTATGCTGATGATGAGGATTTTAAAGATGCATGGGCACAGTGCAATTCAGGTTTTCAAGAATCTAGCAAATACCTGCTACTTGAGGGATTTTTATTCTTCGATTATCGTCTTTGTATTCCTTGCGGGTCTTTGCGAGAGCACATTATTCGAGAAACTCATGGTGGAGGCTTAGGAGGGCACTTGGGGCGAGACAAGAACATCGCTATGGTCGAATCTTGATATTATTGGCCTCAGTTGAAAAGAGGTGTGGAGAGGTATGTGAAGCGTTGTTACACATGTCAGACTGCGAAGCGTCAAGCACAAAATACTGGATTATATACGCCTCTTCCTATTCCAGAATTTCCTTGGGAGGATCTGTCCATGGATTTTGTTCTCGGCCTTCCGCGAACACAGCGTGGTGCGGATTCTATTTTTGTTGTTGTTGATAGGTTTTCGAAGATGGCGCATTTTATTCCTTGCAGGAAAACACATGATGCCAACAATATTGCTCAACTATTCTTTCGCGAGGTAGTTCGTCTCCATGGTGTGCCAAGGTCTATAGTTTCCGATCGCAATAGCAAGTTTCTGAGTTATTTTTGGAAGTCTCTTTGGAAGCGGCTGGATACAACTTTGTAGTATAGTACTACTTGTCATCCCCAAACCGATGGTCAAACAAAGGTAGTGAATCGTACATTGGGAAATATTTTGTGGAGTTTGTGTCAAGAAAGTCCAAGGCAGTGGGATTTTGTTATTTCTCAAGTGGAGTTTGCTTATAACAATGTGCCAAACCGTTCGACTGGAAAGTCTTCGTTCGAGATTGTTTATGTTCGATCCCCGCTGCATACCTTAGATTTGGTTCCTCTTCCCAAGCTTCCAGGAATGAGTATCATTGTTGATCATATGGTGGAAAAGGTGGCCAACATTCATGCAGATGTTCAAAAGAAATTGGAAGAATTAGCTGCGAATTATAAAGTCGCCGCAGATGTACATCGACGAGTGAAGACTTTTAAAGTTGGTGATATGGTAATGGTTCACTTGCGCAAAGAGAGGTTTCTAGTGGGCACATACAGTAAGCTTAAACAGAAGAAGATTGGTCATGTTCGCATTTTGAAGAAGATCAATGATAATGCTTATGTGGTGGATCTTCCAGAAGATTTAGCCATCTCCAAAACTTTCAATGTCCAAGACTTATTTGCGTATCATACGACTCCAGATATCCCAATTCCTTTAGTTAACTCGAGGACGAGTTCTTTCAAAGAATGGGAGACTGATGCAGAACAGGTTCAAGTTCAAAGGAAAATTAATTAATGGATACATTGGATACATTTCATTCCTTGTATTCATGGATACATTGGATTGTATTCATGTCTTTCAAACTCTTCAAGGTCTAAAGGTTAGGTTCTTTGTATTTGATACATTGTATTTGGTACAAGAGTTTAAGGGAGTGTTTTAGTATTTATTTCTGTATTAGGAAATTCACAATTTGAGTATCTAGTAGTTAGTATAAATATGTTTGTAAGCCCTGTGGCAAAAATATAGAAAGAAAAAGAGCTTCTTTTTTTTTTTAAGAATATAACCAGAATTCTCTCCATTTGCCTTGTGCGCAAGGTTGTTTATCTTTGCTCGTGAATTCGAGTTGTTACCGTCCGAAGAACGATATCTTCCCCTTCGTCTACTAGAACGATATCTAGTCATTCATTCCATTACAATGCTGCGTCAAAATGATAAGAGATTTAGATTCTAGAATGGTTGCAACTAGAAGCACAATGCCAAAGAGATGATAGAGATAAGAGATTGGGTGAAGAAGAAGACAAAATAGTTAGAGAGAGAATAATGGCAAAACTCTCCTATGGATCTACCACTTTCACTCTCAAGGTAGATAATTGAGAAGTGAAATTAGTTCTTTCCCAAAAATTATCTCTCCAAAATCCATCTCTTGTAAAGTTATGGGTAGGTGCTATTATATAGGAATCTCATGATTTAGGATGGATCCCATGTGTAAAGCACATGAGGAATATTTCCTCTAACTACCTTGTCCAAGGAAGTGACCTCTCCAAGGATGAGGCAAACCACCGAAGAGGAGATCAACCTCTCGGCGAACCCTTCTTCTTAGCTACGCCTAACCAATGATCCCCAATCATCCAAAGGGTTAGGGGTAGTCCTAGAGGATGTCCTATCGTAGAAGGGTCAGGGGTAATTCAAGAAAATATCTTGCCATAAATATTGCCGAGTCTCAAGAACCCTCTAGATCGTGCCACATGGACTCGGGTATAGACTAGTTTAACTAAAGAGTGAATTTATCTCCACTCACCATCTTCGGGATCAAGTCCTTTGTTCAGACTCTGTCCCACCCCTGGTTCTAGTGTGCAGATCCCAGAAAGCTCTGAGCCTGCATGTGTTCTAGGACTTATTAATGGAGCAACTTCTAGATTGCGTTCGAATCTATTTGAAGCCAAGCGCTTCGGATCTCTATATTCGTGGATCCAAACCTTTTTGAGTCTGAGCTCAAATAGGTCTCTAGGTTCATGGTTCCGAACCCTTTTGAGACTAAGCAAATATCTCGGAGAATGGATCTTCTCCGAGGGTTTCATCTCTTCTAAAAGCAACGATCAACTTTCTTGGATGCCCCTATGATCTAGACCTCCTCAGATGGGCTTGTTGGACTTTGTCTACAGATACAAGCCCAATAGGTTTTCCTTAGCCCAATTTGTTGACTTTCCTGCGAGTCCTTTCAATAGAATTCATTTGAGGTTACTTGGTGACAATTTCTCCGAACCCATTAATTTGTAGGCTTTTCGATTGGGCTCCGATTGGACCGAATTAATTTAATGGGCTCAAGTTAACCTCTCTTATATTTTGTACCTTGCATGTGTGGAAAATTTTGAATTTATCAGACATTCATATTTTCACTTCTTCAGCCATGCTTTGCTTCACTTCCTTGGGCATGTCTTGTCTCATTCCATCAGAAATATTTTGTCTCCATGTGATTTATGGATAAGATTGACAACTTATAATTATTTATGGATAAAGTTGACAACTAATAAAGATAAGAAGAAATTTTTTTTTTTTCCTCTTGTGCCATTTTTGGTCAACACACTTTTATACCTTTTGATTTATTTATTTATTTCTTTTGGTATTATCCTGTACCTTGCTTGGGCGTATGCAACCTTTCTTTCATTATTTTGATTCTAGTTTTTCTTTTGAAAACAAATAAATAAACATCAATAGCCTTGATCCCTTTTTTTTATTCTGAAAAGGTCCAACAAACTAGAGGCTCATTTCTTTTTCTTTATTGCTAGAATATTTGAGGGTTGTCCTTATCCTATTTCTAGAAAAGTGTGAACCCATTTCTTTGCTCTGAAGAATACTCAAATTGTTTTTCTATCGCTAGAAAAGTGGAGGGAAAAATGTTTGGGACCTCTGCAAAAGAGGATCCCGTGACCTCCATTGATGTATTAGTCATTGATGTGTTTGAATTTTTTTTGAGAATTTTGTCTAACAGTGACATGAATGGTTAAAATAATCTTAAGGGTTGTGGGGGTTGTGTCTTGTGAGAGTCCCTACCTATCGTTACTAAAAGTGATGGCCGGTTTGTTTTGTTTTGGTTAAAACGTGGAAACCCACTTCTTCTCTCTAGAAAATTGAAAAAAATAAGGATCCAAACTTCAAAAACTTTGGAAAATGTTTGAGGGCCACAATTTTTGTAGCTCAAATGGCTCAAAATTGCCAAAACGACGTCGTTTTGGCAATTTTGAAGTTGTTTTGTACTCAAAACGACGTCGTTTTAGCAATTTCGAGCCATTTGAGCCACAAAAATTGTGGCCCTCAATCATTGCTGTTTCCTTAACTACAAAAAAAATGAACCAGAGCTCCTGCAGCAACTCCAGACACGCCGACACCGCAACCCAAGTCGCCACTAGGTCACACTAACACCATTCCAGCTCGCCAATCATCACTGTCTTTGCCAACCCACTTGTCGACAGCGCGCAACTCGCCAATCATCCCTCATCAACTCGCTCACTATAATCAGTACACTGCGTCGTTAAGCTACTCTAGTCGCTACTGCGCTATGATTCAGCTCACACCTTCGTGCTCCTCCTAGTTTGCATCGCTTTGCCACTTTCAGCTCGATCGGGGGTCATCCACGCCGACCTCAAACCACACCAATGCTCACCGGTGCTACTTTTCACCCAACTCCCTCGTGCTGATTTTAGTTTGTGCTTATTCAAACCCTTCATTGATTGCTCCATTTTCCTTTTGTTGCTTGTAATTCTGTGCATAAGTACTTAAAACCCCCTGTCTTAAACTCTACATCTATACTCAGAAATAATTCTTGATCTTATGAAATCCCTGCTCTGGTACACTCTATCTTTGTGAACTCTGGTGGTAATTTTGATTTCAGTCTTGAACTAGTGCTCTTTGTTAAATCTGGTCTTATGCCTGTCTGATTCGTTTTGAGGATATATATTTTAAAACCCTTGCTTGAGATTTGTGCCTCCTGGAATTTCTTGATAGTGCGATCCATGAATCTTTGTTGTTGACCATTTCATAAAACAAATCGTAGTTGTTAATCTCATATAAGTTTAGCCATTGATGTTTGGGATTGTTTTTTGAACATTATATCCCTTAAATTTGATGTTCAGAAAAGAAGAGACCTATGCTGAATCTTGTTGATTCCATCGAAGATATCTGGGTTTTGTTGTCTTGAAATCCATGCAATTGAATTTTGAACCTGTGTTGATAATCTTGACATAGATAAAGGCTTGATGTTGAAAATAAAGGATTGGTGTTGAGAGAGAGAATGTAATCATAATTCGAACTTTGTAGCTTTCGTTGTTGATAATTTTTTTTATCGTTTCATGTTGATAGTATCGAAAGGAATAGAACAAACAAAGATTTTGTTGTTGTTAATGCCCGAGGGAGTGCTTTCAGTGATGAAACTCATAATGTTGACCATAAATTTTGTTGTTGAGCATTGATCATTGTAGTTTCGAGGAAGATATTGCTATACTCAAGCCATGTATATTTGATAAATAATACCCCCATACTTTGGACTTTGTGAACACTTTACTTGAGAGAATCAAAAGCCACAGTATAGAATAGGGCTTTATATTGTTGTTTATTGATCTTGTGAATTCTTGAGGAAATGAATTGTTGATGCTAAAATTTCATTTGAAAATTTGTTGATATTATGTTGACTTGCGAGAGACAAACCCAGAAAGACCAAATTCTTGCTCATTATCAATTATGAATTGGGTTAGAGAAATAAAACTGTAGTAGTATAGACAAATCATTACCACTTGTTTGATGTTGACTCAACTTCGATAATCTGAATTTGATATTGTCCTTATTGCTTGCTGGTTTTATTATTTTAGCTAAATAGCTTCCCGTAAGAAGTCCACCACCTCTGGGCCTTCAAAACTTGCTTCCCATAAGAATTCCACCACCCTGGAACCCTCGAAACTCGCTCTAATAAAGACAAGGGTTCTTCTTCGGAAGTTTGAGTGGAAGCACACACTTTACTTCAGTGAGAAATATCCTTGAAACTCGTACTATCGGAAGCAAAGGTTGTCTTTTGAAAGTCTAAGTGAAAGCACACACTCTACTTCAGTAAGAAAGATCCTTGAAGCTCGTACTATCGGAAGCAAGGGCTATCTCTCGGAAGTCCGAGTGAAAGCACACACTCTACTTCAGCAAGAAAGATCCTCGAAGCTCACACTATTAGGAGCAAGGGATGTCCCTCAGAAGTCCGAATGGAAGCACACTCCCTTCTTCGGCAAGAAAGATCCCTTATGGTTGGCAACCGAGTCTACTACTCCTCTTTCTTCTTCGAGGGGTGACAAAAATTGAAAACTGTCTCAAGCAACATAACACAATGGAGATACACAATATAGGGAAAATAAACTTCTAATGGAGATACACAATATGGAGGAAATAAATTTGTTCATAACATTAGAAAAATAGAACTTCTTGGACAATGCAGTAAATACAAATTGTAAATGTCATAGACAGACTTCTTCTACTTAGAGTTGCGAGGTCATTTGGAAAGCTTTCACTAGTTGCTCGGGTTATGGCTTCGGTCCATCTTGCATACATTACTGGAGCCATTTCGGGCTTTATCACTATGTCCTCGTCGAGAGGCTCTTCCTTCACCTTGGGGCCAACTATGGAAGAAATTGACCCCCCACACCTTCATGAGTAGTACAGTGTCTTATCTCCCCCTTGGACCTTTATCACCTTCCGAGGGACAAGAGTGTTTTTGGTCAAGGAAAAAAGCTGGGACAACAGTCATTTGCTTGACTTGGCCTTTGGTTTGGCATTCGAGTAATAAGGCTCGTATGTATCAAAGAGTCTTTTCGAAGCCTCTATAGTCACTGTCTCATTTCCCCACTAGGCTTTGACACATTGATGATAACTTGAAGGTACGGCACCATACTTGGCTTTGATATGAAATCTGGTGTCCAAGCGAATCACCCCTACAGCCAAATCAACTGTCACATACCCCAGAGTAACTCTCTCTTCTCCTCCGAAACCTGTGATGACTATTTGTTGTTTCACAATGCGGTCTTTAGAGATCTTGGCTTTCTCTAGAGTTTCATGGGTCATGATATTGATGGAAGTTTCATTATCTAGTAAAGCCCTCTTGAATTCAATCTCATTGATGTAAGTTGCAACATCGAACGGTCAATTGTGTGAAAAAGGGTACATCCGGTCTGCCTCGAAAAAGATTATAGCAGTAGCTTGCTCCTTTGCTTTTATCGGAATAGATCCCTCAACTGTCATGCCCCCATCATGGTGTGCCTCGACAATGTTGATAATGGACTTGGTAATTTCAATTCTCATCTCCTTGAAAACCCCAAGCTAATCGAAGAACTGTTTAAACTTAATGTTAGTTTGGAAAGTCTTTGCATAGTGATCCGGATCTTTCTCTACCCTTTGGTGGCTCATAGTTGACCAACTCTTCGGTCTTATTGAAGTATGATAGCATACAAACATAATGATTTCTTTTTGGATTGAAAGGTGATTCGTAACCAACTTCTCCTTCTAGATCGAAGGGTTCACCATAAGAAACTTCCTTGCCGTTTGGCTCAAGGACTTCTTCAAAGAAGTGCTCCTTATCCTCTTGTTTGGGGGTGTCCTCAGGGAAACACACCTCACTCTCTAGCTCGAGGACGTCTTCAAGGGAGTGCTCTTTATCCTCTGGCTCGAAGGCGTCTTCAAGGAAGTGCTTCTCATCCTCTGAGTTTTCAATTGTTTCAATCATTGGCCCGTTATATGCCATCATAGCCACGTTTTCTAAAAAAACCTAGGGCCCCGTTCTTAGAACCTTAGCTCATCTGCTTCAACTTTCTTTCTAAAGATCTTCTTAAGTGTCCGACACTTTTTTGTAGCGGGTCCTAGTAATTGGTGACAAACACGATAATTAGGGCCCTCACATCTTTCTTCGGCAAAAACTCTTCGATATGAGATAACTTCAATTCTTTGTCTGTCACCCATTCTTTGACTAAAGGCTTCACCTCCTCAATATTACATGGAAAATGAGTGTCATGTTCGCAACTCTTCCTCTTCTGACCTTTGAATCCCTTCCCTTGCGACTTTCGGGTAGAAAATGCGAAAATCGCAGTGACAGAAGGTCCTTGGGGATGACTTAAAGTTGGTTTTATAACTAGTCTTGAACCCGATCTATTGAGACTAAGTTATGTTGATATTTTAAGCTACTTCAATTAGTACCGAGAAGGTGGGTAGCTTGTGATTAACAAGAAGCATCTTGTACCCTTCAATGCCGCTTCAACACAGATTTGGACCAAGTAGCTTTCTTCCATAGCCTCATGACAGTCCACGGCTTTGTCTTAGAACCACTTGACATATTCGAGGATGTCTTCACCTTCCTATTGCTTTTTCTTATAGAGTGAGAGTGGTGATCCTCTCGGCTACTTGAAAGAATTTAGCATGAAATTTGTTGGTTATCTCCTCCTAACTCTTGGCAAGGCTAAGTAGACATAGCAGTTGTACTCTCGCTCAGTGAAAGACTTAGAGAATTCAATCTGCCAGAGGACGTGATTTGAACCATATATGCCAGAGTCTTGATGAACCGAACAAGTTCCCAAGCATTTCCTTGTTTACCGTCATACTTGGTGAACTTGGGAATGATTTTCCCCTCCATGTATAGGTAATTCAACACTTTGACTGGGTACGGAGATTTGATGTCCAAGTTGGGCAAGGAAGGTAGAGTTCTCTTGCGTCATTCTAGCTCGAACATGGCTTTCACATCTGCAAGGTTGAGAAATTGTTGAGGGAAATAACTTGAAGGTGGCACCCCGGGGACTTGACCTATAGGCCCATAGATCGAGCCCGATGCAACTTGACCATTTTGGTGTAGAGAATTCATCACTGGTGCAGGTATGTGGTGACATTGACCATTAGCATATATGGATATGACATTTGGTGATGAAGTGTTGAATTGATTTCCATAAACTCCGTTTCACGCCATGGATATGTCGAGTTAGGCTTGGAAAGCCGTTATTGGAGCCAAATGAGGCCCACTCGGTACATGGGTTGAAGTTACAATTGGTGGAAAAAAATTAGGCATGGGTAGAGCACCATTTTGTAGAGAAATTTCTGTGGCCCTTTCGTGAACACCCACTATCATCGGAACACCATTCATTGAGTCAGACACTCCTCCAACGACCACTAGACCGTGGCTCGATCCATTAGGTGTGTGATTCTTCGCTTCATGGGCAAAATGTTGGCCATGGCTTGTTCCTCCTAGTGCTTGATTTTGCACACCATTTTGAGCAACTTCAAGGTGAATTGGGGGTGGGCCTTGATGGTTTTGACTATTCCCAACATCACCATGAAGTTGTTGATGCTTGTCTATACCGGTTTGACCTCTATTTGCTGCCAGTGGTGCAAAACTCGAACCTATCACCAACATGGTGCAGGTGAGATTTTGAAGGGTCGTGGGAATCACTTGTTAAGTGTGTTGGAGTCCTTGAATGGCTTCGAGGATGAGAGGTGGGTCTTGAGCTCGAGTCCTTTTATCGCTACCATTGGAAGAACCTTGCTGGTGAGTTTCATTATCTACCATTTTTGCCGATGTTATATGTTTTTCGGATCATGTTGCCACCATTAACCAATCTACCTCCCCAGCAGAGTCACCAAAACTATATGAGAGGATCTGAGGATGTTACTGGAAAATTCGAAGGTCGTCGGAATCTTCGAATGTTCATTGGAAAATTCAAATGTCACTGGAATATTCGAATTCTCTATAAATAATGAGAGGTTTAGATTCTTCAATGGTTTCAACTAGAAGCACAATAGCAAAGAGATGATGGAGATAAGAGATTTGGTGAAGAAGAAAAAGGCAAAGTAATTAAAGAGAGAGAATAATGGCAAGACTCCCCTATGGATCTTCCACTTTCACTCTCAAGGTAGATAATGGAGAAGGGAAATTAATTCTTTCTCAAAAATTCTCTCCAAAATCCATCCCTTGTAAAGCTATGGGTGGGTGTTATTTATAGGTACCTCATGATATAGGATGGAAGGCATATGGGGATATTCTCTCTAACTATCTTGTCCGAGAAGGTAACCTCTCCGAGGATGAGGAAAACTCCTGAAGAGGAGATCAACCTCTCGGCGAACCCTTCTTCTTAATCACACCTAACCAATGATCCCCAATCATCCCAAAGGGTCAAGGGTAATCCTAGAGGACGCCCTGTAGAAGGGTCACGGACAATTCAAGAGAAGGTCCTGCCGCAAATATCACCGAGTCTCAAGGACCCCCTCAATCGTGCCACATTGACCCAGGTATAGACTAGTTTAACCAACGAGTGAATGTCTCCACTCACCGTCCTCGAAATTAGGTCCTTTGTGCGGAATCCATCGCACCCATGGTTCTGGTGCGTAGATCCTGGAAAGCTCTAAATTCGCAAGTGTTCTGGGACTCATTAACGGAGCGACATGCACTTCAGATCTCTAGGTTCGTGGATCCGAACTCTTTCGATTCCAAGCTTAAATAGGTCTCTAGGTTCGTGGTTCCAAACCCTTTCGAGACTAAGCAAATACCTCAGAGAATAGATCTCCGAGGGTTTCATCTCTTCTGAAAGCAACGATCAACCTTCTTGGATGCCCGTATATCTGGACCTCCTCATATGGGCTTGTTGGACTTTCTCTAGAGATATAAGCCCGATGGGTCTTCCTCGACCCAATTTGTTGAGTTTCCCGCGAGTCCATTCAATAGAATTCATTTGAGGTTACTTGGTGATAATTTCTCTGGACTCATTAATTTTTTGGCTTTCCAATTGGGCTCCAATTTGACCTAATTAATTTAATGGGCTCAAACTAACCCCTCTTACAGATAGTTAAATTAGTCTCACCTTTGTGAAGGCGTGGGATAGCATCATACATGGACAGCATTAACCATGAAAAATGTTCATTCATTACTTGACAACTTGGAGAATTTAAGACTTAATTACAATTTTTGTTTCAAATTATGGGTCATGTATTATTTTAGTCCTTAATATTTAAATTGTATAACTTTGGTCTCAAATGTATAAAAGTATTTTCATTTGGTCCCCATTATTTAAATTATGCCAATCTGATCTCCAATGTATAAAAAATGTTTCTATTTAGTCTCCCATTTAATTATGTTAATAGACACCAAGATATGGACAAAATTTAAGTATTTATGGGAAATTTTCCAGTGTGCACCCCAACCTATCACAAAAATGTGCAATTTTATCACAAAATTTTGTAATATCAATTACAAAATACGTAACTTCACTACAAATTGGAGTAACAAAAATGTTGTAACCAAGCCACAAATTTTTGCAAAATTCACCACAAATTTTGAACATTTTTGTTACACCAATTTCTGACGATGTTACTCATTTTATGGTTGATGTTACGAAATTTTATGATAAAATTACATATTTTTATGGTAAATTGCACATAGTATGCACCCTAAAAGGACGCACACAGGAGCATTTCCCTAAATTTATACATGCTTCCAAAAACAAAAAAAGACAACAGCAATTTAAAAAATATTTTTCAGTGTAATGTTTTGCTAGTAATTAGTAAACATTCTTTATTTTTTGGGTGCAAATATAACTCAATTTCTATTGAAGTGCAGAAGTAATGTAAGGCCTTGTTTGGTTAACACTCATTTGAGAATTCACTATTTTAATTGATTTTTGTTTTTACAAAAAGACATGTAAAAAAGTAAAGAGAGTGATGTAACAACTTATAGTATTTTTTTGGCTTTTTGGATATTTTCTCCCCTTCCCAAACAAGGAAGTAAAAAGAAAAGTCTTAGCTGATTAGTTTAAATTTGTTTAGCTAACAATTGAGAAGGGGAAAAAAAATTATAAGATACATCCCAGTTTGAAAATTGTTTAAAAGAAATTTAGAAAACAATTACAAAAAAAGAAAAAAAAAATCAAAGTTTGACCCTTGTAATAAAATGAATCTTAGATTTTTAATTTCATCAATTTAAATCTTAATATTTTGATTTATTTTCAATCAAAACAATTCATTTATTTTTTTAAGTGATACTGACGGAAAAATAATATTTTAGCCATTAAACTAAATGTAAATGTACACAAAATGTCTAAAATACATTTTGTTGAGTTTAATGACAAAAATATCATTTTTCTGTCGGTTAGTAGGCAAATTGTTTAGATTGAAAACAAATAAAAAGATTAGGGTTTAAATTGATAAAATTTAAAAGTCATGATTTATTTTGTTACAAAAATCAAATTCTATTTTTTTTAATATAATAATTTCCCCCCAAATTAAACTTTTTCTTTTTCCAAATTTTGAATAACAACAAAGCTAACTTTTTTGACATATATCAAATGTATCAACTTTTTTAACAACAATTTTTACTCTATAAAAAAGTTTTTAAAAAGAAGGAAAGAAAGACAATTAAAAAGCAATACAGTTGCCAAACCAATCCTAAATATCTTTATATTAATTTGTATAAGATTTTTTAAATACAAAATATTATAATATATAGTGGATGGAATGAGAAATTTAAGAAATATATTTAGAAATCCCCTAACCCCTACATATGTACAAGTATTTCTCTAAAATATAAGAATAATAATGTATATGCTACTTTTTATTTTTCACTAGTTAAAGTATAAAAGATATACACATTTTATGTTACTAAAATATACAAATTATCATTTTATTTAATTTTTATGAGGATCAAATGTTAAAAAAATATGAATAATTGGTGAAAACTCCATACCCATGAAGTCGTATGTTATTTAGTCCAATGTTTGATATTTTTTTTTTTTTTTTTGTTATTTTTGGTAGCCAATTCCGTGACTTTTGGCGACTAAATTAGTTTTGGTAGCTAAAAGTGGTCGGCAAAAATGCTTTTTCTTGTAGTGATTGTTCGAATGTAATTTTTTGAGCAATAATAAAATGTTCGGATATAATTTTATAAACATAAAGCAGTTGTTCGGATAAAAACAATTGAATGGAATGTATATTTGAACAATTTATGTTTCTTCAAAACTTTAAATTTGAACATTTGACTTTTGTTCAGGAGTTTATATCTGAATACCTTTTGTGATATGTACTGAAAGTTTGTATGGTGTACAAATAGAACTTTCCTTAATGAAATTGATTAGTGTGAAAAACAAATTATTATTTTTTTTGAAGAATTTTTTTCCAATTATATCTCCATTGTCAGACACCGCTGGACCACCATTGGACAGTAGAAAAAATTTTCTACACCAAAAAATGCATTGGAAAAGTCAACAGCAGTGGATGGTGATAATATGGACAAATAAGTGACATATGGACAAATAGTGGGATGACACATGGACACATATGTGGATAAATAAGAAACGTTAACAGATAGGTGACACATGGACACATAGGTGGACAAATAAGTACCGTTGATAGATAGGTGACACATGGACAAATAGTGGGATGCCACATGGACACATGGGTGGATAAACAAGTAACGTGGACAAATAGATAGATAGGTAGGCAATGAACAGATAGACAAGTAGATAGTGGTAAAATGAATTTTTAAATTATAATTATCTTTTTGACCATAAATGAATAGATTTTAAGTATATTAGCCCAAAATTTTTAGAATTAGACTTTAGAGTTTGAATACCCAAAAAATAAAAATAAATGAAATAGATGTTGAAAATAAAACTCAAGATGGTGCCATGTTCGTAAAATCTCTAAATTAAATGGGTAAAAAATAATTGAAATAGATGTTGAAAAGAAAACTCAAGATGGTGCCACGCTCATAAAATCCCTAAATTAAATAGGTGTGTTTAAAAAGAAAAACCTCTATTTCTTGCCCTCATCAGTTTTCATTTTGCCTACTTTCAGGTTTGCAAATCCATCATTGAATTGATAAAATATTTTAAACTATTTTCTTCCTACAGTGACCTCACTCGTAACTACCTTAACGGTACAATCCCTCCACAATGGGGTTGCCTGCCACAAGTAACGCATATGTATGTCTCTGTCTCTGTCTCTCTCTCTCTCTCTCTCTCTCTCTCTATATACATATTTATATACACTAGAGGTTCTGCACACCCAAATGGGTGTGCTTGAAATTTCCATGCTTTAAAATTTTCATGTGGGTTGAAAATTGAAATTAGTTGTTAGAGATTGAACAGGTAGTTTTATAAAAAAATAATAAATTTTTTTAAAAAAAAAATTGTGTTTCAATTCTTAGTTACAAGAGGATACTTTGAGAATAAAATTTTGTGACACAAAAGTGTCAAACACCAACTTAGCCCTTTACATGTATAATAAAATAGGTAATAGAATTGATATACTGACATATAGATATGATTGAATTTAGCAGATACAATGGCAGGCAGTTAGAGAATTTTGGGAAGGTAAAACTGTGACATTCATGCCAATTCTAGTGTTTGATTTATATATATTGACGGTCCGCACAAGCGACGCATGTGCATCTCAACAAAAAACAATAGTATAAGAACTTAAGAATAATGACAAAGAAGAATGCACACATAGTATGTGTTGCTCAAGTGGTTAGGATCTTATTTGCCAAATCCATGCTCTTGGTTTCAAGTCTCGTCCTCCACTTAATTATAATTTTTACATAAATATCAACTATAGGGGTATTTTAGAAAACTCAAAATATGAGACATTTTACGTCAATACCATCTCAAGGCTTTAGTATAGATATGGCATCTTGGAGATTTTATTGTTCTTAGTTCCTTATGGCTAATGATGTCACTGCAGTTCCCTCCTTGGAAACCGATTAACGGGTTCAATCCCAAAAGAAATTGGAAACATCAGCACACTTCAGCATATGTAAAATTACTACTACCCTATTCTTTCCTATATATGCATATGATTTTTGTTTTTGTTTTAATCACTTTTTGTCATTAAGGGTTTGAATATTGATGTTTTTAGTACCCTGGAGTTCAATCAGCTATCAGGAGCCCTTCCTCCAGAGCTTGGGAATCTTTCTCAAATAAACCACATGTAAGACCCCGTTTTTGTTGAATCATTTACGAGTTCCATGAATAGAAACAATCCCTCCACATATAGGGATACGATTGTGTACATTTAACCATTCCCATATCCTATAGTGATTAGAGTCCTTGCATTGGGATACTTTTTTTCATTTACAAAAGTTCCATGTCTTTTGGAATATATAAGTATGTTAAAGTTTTGGATAGTCGATCAAAGCATGACAGTTTTGTGCTTGAATCATGTTGCATTCCTAATAATACAATTTTGGTGAAGTGGAAGGCTTATTTACTATATCTAAACATGAAACTATTGTTGAGAATTATCTCCATATCCACCTCTCTCTAACAACTTAAGCTTTTGGAGAAAATGTACCTTGACACCAAAGTTTAAGGTCAATTGATTTATTAGTTCAGTGCATTTTATTGTTGAAGACATTTGACATCAAACTAGTTTACTGGGGAGCTTCCGGGAACACTTGCAAAGCTGATCACTTTGACGGAATTGTAAGTTTCTTTTCCTTTTATGGGTGATTTTAATATTATTAGAATTAGTTACCCTTTTCCATTTTCGGTGAATTATCAATTAATTAGTTTGAATAATGCAGCCGGGTCAGTGGGAACCAATTTATTGGAAAGATACCCAATTTCATCCAAAAATGGACAAATCTCAAGAAATTGTGAGAGCTTCACATGTTTTGTTGTACTCAATTGTTGTTTAATTCTATAATATATTTTTTTATCATTTACATTTCAATTTCTATTGTACAGAGGGATTCAGGCTAGTGGTTTAGATGGCCCAATTCCTCAAGAGATTGCTTCTTTGAGAAACATGACTGACTTGTTAGTAAAGCCTTCTAATTCCATGGCTTTTAACTATTTCACAATAATGTATGTTTAATTTTGTTCTTTTCTTGCAGGAGAATTAGTGATTTAAATGGAATGGAATCAACTTTTCCACGTCTTAATAATATGACAAACATGAATAGACTGTAAGTTAAGTTGATTGCTTCTGTAATACTATATTTTAAAGAATATATGAATGTGTTACTTGCTGACTTGAAGTGGCATGTATTTAATTGCGTCACAGGATACTGGGGAGTTGCAATATTACTGGACCCTTACCTAAGTATCTTGCAGATTTGACAAAGTTGCAAACCTTGTTAGTAGATTTATATCTCTTTCCCCTCGTCTAGTTGCATTTACATTGGTAACTTTCTGTTTAAAGGTTTTCCCATTGTGATGTGACAAGTCAATTCAATCATTAAATATTTTTGAAGTACATCATAAAGTGTTGATAGATGGTGTACATCGCTCTCCATTTGTGGACAATGCTCTTAAAAATTACTAGGCGAAACAATGGAGGCAACTGACGTGTTGTGATCATTTGAACATGACTATAAACACTTCTTAGTTGGAGGAGTTAGAATTTAAGTCATTTTGAAATCTTCTTACTTATTATTTCTCTTGCAGAGACCTCAGCTTCAACAAACTCGATGGAGACATACCAAGCAATTTTGTCAATCTGTCAACCGTAGAATACATGTATGGATACTGATATTTTATACAATTTTTTAAGTTTTAGTTACTACTTTTCACTTGCTGATTAGTACTATTCTAGTTGGATCACCAGTAACATAAATTATCCCAATGAGATATTGAAATAGAAAACCAATCAATGGCCCAAAGCACCCTTAGAAAACTAGCAAATTAGATTTAATCAAGTGCTAAACCTTCGAAGATAGTTATCTCAAATAAGATAAATAAAAGTTAAGCTAAATGGCCAAAGGAGAGGAATATGTTTCATAGTTTAGGGCAAAAAGTAGGATTCCATTTTACGATGTCAAGTCGGGATTTAAATTTCAATGAGATAATATTTGAGTTTGTGGGTGCACGTATTAAGTTTTTTCTTTTTGAAATGCTTGAATTAGTGTCATTGCTATATATTTGTGTAAGATTGTTGGCTGTGTTCGAAAATAAAAAACAAGACTAATTTAGTGATATTGGTGTTGTTTAGTTTTCTAACTGGGAACTTCCTAAGTGGACTTGTGCCTAAATCGATGCTGCAATATGGAAAAAACATGTAAGTTATCTTCTAAAACCACAGTTTTGTACCAAGTTATCTTCTAAAACCATAGTTTTATTACGTAATATTTATTTCTTCTCATCCTGTCCTCAAAAAATAAATTATAATTGTACTCTTATAATTCATCAAAAGAAACATCGTTGACACTACTAGATCATTTCAAAACAAAAGGATTGGATCTTATCCCCTATCCAGTATCGGTAGCTGTGTCAGGTCGTGTTGACATGGGTACTTCAGAAAAAACGGATGCATGAAGTATATATAATTCCTATAATGTGTGATATTCAAGAATAGGGAAAATCATGATGTGAATTTTGCATGCAGTGATCTTTCATATAACAACTTCAATCCTGGGCCTCCAGGTTGTCAACAGAAGAATGTGTAAGATAACTAAATTTATTGTTGTAATATTTTAAAAATCGCTTGGATAACCGACTGAACTCTTCACCTTAGGATTTTTTTATAGGAACTTGTTTGCAAGCTCTTCAAATGGTAATCCGTCGCAAGTTTCTAAACCTCTGTAAGATTCTTGATCATAATATTTTTGTTTCTTTCATAATCTGTTTGAATATTGCTTCTGTTTCATTCTTTGTTAAATGACTCAAATTATCGTATGGTATGATGTTGACTAGTTCATGATCTCACAATGTTTTTGCCAGTGGAATTGTGTCCTGCATGCGAAGCTTTCAATGCCCACAAAGTAAGATAAATATTTTTGTTTTCTTTACATTTCTATTTTGGTGTAATAGCTCTAAGTAATTTATGCTGCTATGAACTATAATAAAAATGTTGGAGCATGCATACATAAACAAGGCATCCACCTGACTTCAGATAAATATAGGGAAACAACAAAATCCTAAAAGTAGATGTCGTACACAGTGCTCTCATCGCCGCTTCATGCAACTAAGGTCTTGCTTGATTATTATGGTTTGGATGTCATGCTATCTACTAATAATGAAAAAAAATAAAATTACGAAGTTTGTATATTCATATCTTAGTTATCGGTATTCATTGTAGTTCAACAAATTTTGCTCAAAAACTTGAAATGGTTTTTGGTGGTGATGATAGAATTGAAATCCAACTATACAGTCGCCTATCCAGTCTCTTATGGACCTACATGAGGTCCTACAATCAAAATTATGGTGCTTAATGCTTTCATGTGTGTAAAACCATGTTTGTTATGGATAATTTCTCATTTTTCTTATTAAAATTGTCTCTTTTCTAGAACTTTTGTAGTTGAATATATGATTTAGACATTGGGGGAAAAAAAATTAGAGTAATGCTAAGCCATCACAATGGGTACCTGAAGGGAGAGGTCTAACGTAGCAATGCATTGATAGTCTCTCTAAAATTAAAGTATATCTCAAATTGGATTGGCAACTATTGATGTTCGGGTGAAGGGGGAAAGGTGTTTGTAAGGATTCTTTTTAATTTATATTTCTTATAGGTTAGGTTTTGGACCTAATCTATTCCTTCCAGACCCCATTCAATAGGGACTAAATTGGATATATTTTTTATTCTTCCTAGTAACACAAAAAGTGCACCGAACAGACAACTGTCCTATGTGTGTCTTTCCTATGCGTTTTTTTTCCATGCCCCTAGAGTTTTTTTTTTTTTCTTCAAATCATTTACTTTCTGATCTTTTTATTTTTTCTTTTTCCGTACATTTAATGATGGATAATATCGCTATACTTTGTGACAGATTGGTCTTCATTTTATATAAATTGTGGTGGACAAGAAACTTTTGATGGAAGTACCAAATTTGAAGATGATTTGGATTTAGGCGGGGCTGCAAAGTTCATCCAACATGGAACTAACTGGGCATTTAGTAGCACTGGTCGCTTCTTCGATGACGATAGTCAGGATTCCTGGATTTCGACAAACATATCAAGGCTCTCTATGAGAAATTTTGAGTTGTATATGACAGCACGACTTTCTCCTATATCTCTGACTTATTATGGGTTTTGTCTGCTAAATGGAAAATACATTGTAAAGCTTCACTTTGCAGAGATCATGTTTACTGATAACGAAACATTTAGCAGCCTTGGAAGGCGTATATTTGATATTTATATTCAGGTGACTTTAACACCCATGAAACTGTTGTAGGAAATTGATTTCCATGTGATTTAGAATTTTAGTTTTCATCAATGCTCAGACACCATTTGATATTTTTCAAATTTTATGAAGGCTTACCAAAGCAAAATCATGACTTTCTAAGGAAATTGTTGCAGGGAAAGCTTAAGCTTAAGAATTTTAACATTGAGATAGCAGCAGGTGGGGTTAATAAGGAAACCATACAAACATTTACTACAGTTGTGACTAATAGTACATTGGAGATCCGCTTGTATTGGGCGGGTCAAGGAACGACTGCTATCCCTAGTAGAGGAGTATATGGTCCTCTGATTTCAGCTATTTCTGTGTTCAACCTTGGTAAGCTATCCTCATTCGAACTCCACGTTTCTTGTGTTAATGATTGGGAGTCGAGACACCAAATGTATTCAAAGTTTTTTATGTGTTAGGATTTTATTGCTATTAAGAAAATCGATATAATATGCGCTCAAGTTGGCCTGAACATCTGGTTATCCCAAAAAAAAAAAAAAAAAAAAGAAAGAAAAAAAGAAAAAGAAAATCCCTACGGGCTTACACATTTCCAAGATATCACTTGATTACAACAAAAGGAAGAGTCCTAGCTCTATACATATAAAGCCCTCGGCTTGAATAAACACTTAACACAAAACAAAATAACAAAATGCAGCCTTCATTCCCTAAACCTCCCAAGCTATGTCCTTGGAAGTGGCATATCACCTGTACCTGAAAATGGTTTCCCAAGTAGGGAGAGCCAAAGCCCAATAAAGATATGCTAAAACATTATATGAGATTTAACTAAGATATAAGCATCAAATAAATGTGCAATATTCATAACCAACACATATTCTTTCCAAGACCATTCAATATAGATAACCATACCTCAATCCATTTCCATTCATCCATTTCGGATTAATCTATTTACCAAATTCATTATCATCTAATCAACCGAAATGAGACTACAACTCAAGGGTTTACAATTCAATACATTCATCAATCCAACACTTCTATTTTCTTGCCATTTTACGGAATTCACATCTGAGGGAATCGGCACCCATATATATATATAAGATTTCGGGACTTTCACCCTAGACACTCCGACTAACTTAGTTTTCAATGGAGTCCATTTCCTATCTCCTCCCAAACAATGGTGTACAGCCCCTATCTCCTTCCAAACAATGATACATATATAATGTATTTAAAAGCGTTGTCATATACAATGACTAACCAAATCACATATTTAATAGTTTAATCAAACTATCATATTCAATGACATAATTCAAATGATTAGTTTCAATTCACCTAATCCTAATGCAGTTTCTATGACAATCATAGCTATCCTCCGCAGATAGCCCAAAATAGATATACAATCCATCAAACAGATAATTTATCAAATTTCCATAGGCGAGTGATTTAACAAATCCAATTACATGATTCAATTATACACCCTTCCAATTTCATATTTCCCACATCAATTTCATTATTTATTCAAAATAGTTTTTTGACACAAAATTAGGGCAAGTTTTCCCTTTTTCCAAATATTAACCTCAAGACCCAATCTCACCATTTATTTTCATATAACATCATAATCAAGTCCTCACCTACATATATGAAGCCAACTATAGAAAACCCCTCTTTCAAAATTCAAATCCAAACCCTAGCTTCACCCAAAACCTTCTAAGTCCACCATTTATACCAAATGACCAATACTTAGGTTAAAAACCATATCAAAGAGTAGAATATCCCTACCTCAAGTGTAGAAGCTCGAAGAGGAAGAAGGAGAATCTCAAAAATGCACAAAATCAAGCTTTACTCGGATAGAATAGAAGCCCAAAAGATGCTCTACCTTTTTCTCAAAGGGAGTAGAGTAGAGACCCTTAGATTCTAGGGAATTTGTAGAGAGAAGTTGGATTTTTAGAGAGAGATGGAGCCGGATTAGGGTTTTTTGTAAAAAGAAAATCATAAAGTGACGTAAAATGACCCAGCTGCAAACTGATATACGCGACCGTCGCTCGAGCAAAAGAGTTGTCGCTTGAGCGATCAGACACAACAAGTGGCCTCGCTCGAGCGCAAGAAGCCTCATTCGAGCGTAAAATGAAAAGCTTCAGAAGTTTTACAGATGCACACGCTCGCTCGAGAGCAAGAAGCCTCGCTAGAGCGAAGCACTTCACCTTCCTAGAAATTCTGCGTTTGGGATAGAAACCTGAGGACTCTCAATTCTCGCTCGAGCACAAGAAACCTCGCTCGAGCGAAGAAGCAAATTACAAAAAGCTCGCTCGAGCGTAGGAAGCCTCGCTCGAGCGAAGAGACCAAAATCTGAGCAACAACAATCTAAACCAACTAACAACCAACCTGTTCCAAACTCGCCCAACAAGTTCCAAAACTCAAATACAAAGAGTTAAAGGAGGAAAAACAAGACATGGATACAATATTAAACCACGAAACCCGAGTCCAGATAAAGGTCGGGGCAAAATCGGGATCGCTATAACCTTCCCCCCTTAAAGAATTTTGTCCCCAAAATTTTAGTATAAGTTTCAAAACCAAGATTATCTAATTTTCAAAATGATTGCAATTCAACTCTCATCATCATGACCCACCCACCGGTCATGGAATCTCTTCACAAGAGGACAATTCCACAATATGTAATTCAACATGTTTTATCAATAGGCATTTTCCATAATTCAACTACTTCCAAGACGTATATCTCATATTTCCAAAACATATTCAATGTTTATGATAAATTTGCATTTCCAAAACTTGAACAACATATACAATGTTCAAATTAAACTTGCGTTTCCGAAACATATTCAACATTTACAATGCTTTCATAATCCAAAACATATACAATGTTTTTATAGTTCATAAACAAAACTAAAATTTCAACATATACTCAAACATCAACAAATAAGTCCGGATATTTCTCTCGGACTTCTAATTCACGCTCCCATGTTGCTTCCTCAACCCTATGATGTTTCCATAATACTTTGACCAAGGAAATTGTCTTGCCTCACAAGACTTGGTCTCGCCTATTTGAAGACTCTCACTGGTCTCTCCTCATATGTGGCATCCTTGTCTACCTCTAAGTCGATCCAATCCAACACATGCGATGGATCTGGCTCATATTTTCGAAGCATACTAATATGAAACACGTCATGCACTCCGAAAAGTTGCGGCGGCAACGCCAAACGATAGGCAACCTCCCAAATCCGCTCAAGGATCTCAAAAGGGCCAATAGACCGAGGGGATAACTTCCTATTCTTCCCAAATCTCATCAAACCCCGTCTAGGTGATATTTTCAAAAAGACGTGATCACCCACCTTGAATGACAAAGGTCTCCTTCTACAGTCGGCATAACTCTTTTGGCAACTCTAGGCAGTAACCAACCTCTTATAGATAAGTGTCATTTTCTCCGTCGTTTCCTGAACCAACTCTGGACCTAACAAAGGTGCATCACCCACCTCGGCCCAACACACTAGAGATCTACACGGTCGGCCACACAAGGCCTCAAATGATGCCATGCCAATACCTGATTGGAAATTGTTATTGCAAGCAAACTCCACTAAGGGTAAGTGTCTCTCCCATGACCCTTTAAAGTCAAGGACACAGCCTCGAACCATATCCTCAAGGATCTAAATAGTACGCTCAGACTGCCCGTCAGTCTGAGGATAGCAAGCAATACTAAAGGTCAATCTAGTGCCCAAGGCACTCTACAAACTTTGCCACAATCGAGCTGTGAAACGCGGATCTCTATCCGAAACAATCATCACAGGCACCCCGTGAAACCTCACTATGTCCCTAATATACAAGTCAGCAAGGTAATCTACAGAATCTCTTACACACATAGGAATAAAATACGCTGACTTGGTCAACCAGTCAACTACCACCCAAATGGCATCGCTAGCCCGTTGAGTCCTTGGAAGACCCACAACAAAATCCATTGTGACATGCTCCCACTTTCACTCAACTATAGGTAAGGGTTGCAACAAACTCGCCAGCCTCTGATGTTCGGCCTTCACTTGCTGGCAAATAAGGCACTTCGATACAAACACTGCCACAGCCTTCTTTATACCCCTCCACTAAAACTAGCGACTCAAATCATGGTACATCTTTGTGCCTCCCGGATGCACCGCAAGGTGTGAATGGTGAAACTCTCGGAGTACCTCCTCTCGGCAAGACTCCATCACAAACAAGCGATTGCGGTATCTCACACTCAGGTTGGGATACACAATCAAACCCTTCTCTACCTTCCCACTGGAGATCTTCTCCCAGAGGCATTCTACCCCAAAGTCACCCTTTTGTGCTTCTAACACTCAGTTCACAAGTGTAGGTTGCGCAACCACTGAAAACAAGGCTGCAGACTCAATAGACTCTCCCAGATGCAAGTCAAACTTCCCAAGAGCACCCAACATCTCCCATTCTCGGATGGCAATACAAGCTACACTGCTGATGGATTTCCTACTTAGGACATCGACCACAACATTGGCCTTCCCCGAATGGTAATGTAACTCGAAGTCATAATCCGCTATGAACTCCATCCACCTTTTCAGCCTCAAATTCAAGTCCTTCTGTGGAAACAGATTCTTCAGACTCTTATGATTAGAAAATACCTCAAATCTCTCACCATACAGATGGTGCCTCCAAATCTTCAAGGAAAAAATCACGACTGCTAACTCTAAGTCGTGAGTAGGATAATTCCTCTTGTGGGTTTTCAACTGCCGTGAGCCATAGGCTACTACCTTCCATTCTTGCATCAATACAAAACCCAAACCTTCCCGCGAAGCATCACAATACACCGAATAGCCTAAACCCCTCTCCAGAATAATCAAGACTGGAGCGATGGTAAGTCTAACCTTAAGTTCTTGGAACGACTTTTCACAAGTCTCACTCCACATAGATTTGGCCCATTTCCTTGTCAATCTAGTTAAAGGCGATGCTAATTTGGAGAAATCCTTCACAAACCGACCGTAATACCCAGCCAAACCGAAGAAACTACGAATCTCGAAAGCATTCTTAGGCTGTACCCAATCCTGCACTGCCTCTATCTTGAATGAATCTACAGTCACCCCTTCCCCGGATACCACATGGCCTAAAAACTTAACTTCTTTTAGCCAAAACTCACACTTACCAAACTTAGCATACAGCTTATGGGCTCTAAGCAACTCAAGCACTACTCGTAAGTGTGTCTCGTGCTTCTCCTCAAAGGGTGAGTAAATCAAGATGTCGTCCACGAAAATGACCACAGAGCGATCTAAGAACTCTCGGAAGATTCGGTTCATCAAGTCCATAAACACAGCTGGGGCATTAGTTAGCCCAGAAGGCATCATAAGAAACTCATAATGGCCATACCGCGTACGGAATGTCGTCTTCGGGATATCCTCCTCCCTGACCCTTAACTGGTGGTAACTCGATCTTAGGTCTATCTTGGAGAAACAACGAGACCCTTTCAATTGATCAAACAGGTCATCTATACGAGGCATTGGGTACTTGTTCTTAACCATAACCCAGTTCAACTTTCGGTAATCAATACAAAGTTACAAGGCTCCATCTTTCTTTTTAGCAAAGAGAGCCGGTGCTCCCTAAGACGAAGTACTAGGGAGAATAAAACCCTTACCTAGTAATTCCTAGAGTTGAATCTTCAGCTCACTCAACTCAGCTGGCACAAACCGATACGGTGCCATGAAAATCGATGCTGTGCCAAGCACTAGATCAATAGAGAACTCGATCTCTCGGTGAGGTGGTAAACTAATAAGATCCTCAGGAAAGACATCTGAGTACTCACAAACCACTCTTGGTAACTTAACTTGAACTTCATCACACTCACTACTCGTAAAGCTAGCAAGAAGACAACTAAGCTCGCTCCGCCCACGCGGATCATATGCTGGTGATAAGACTCTATCCACCATGTCTCCAAAGAAATTAAAGCAGTCACCGCTCAAGGTACATACAGTAACCCTCTGATGGTAGCAATCTATAATAGCCTGGTATGACGATAACCAGTCCATACCCAAAATAACATTGAAACTAGTCATATCAAGCAAAACAAATGCAAAAGGTAATCAACGACCTACAACCTTGATGTCACAACCCCGACACCCTTGTTTCAGAATAACCTCACTACCAATAGGTGACTCTACACAAATAGGAGATGCTAACTGTGCCAACTCCAATCCCAAAACTGATGCAAATGCAAAAGAAATAAAGAAATGGGATGCACCCGTATCAATCAACACATTAGCGACCGAATTGCAAAACAGAAAGGTACCTCTCACTACTATGGAGCTAGTACAGGATCTGGCACAGTAACAGCATACACGCGCCCCGTAGGTCTCTAATCTACCTACACACCCCTCGGAGCATAAGACTGCTGCACTGACTAAGCCAAAGAGGCTCCCTGATTGGCCCTCGAGGCCTGTATTGACGGCGCTGGCTTGTGACTCTGTGTTTGCCTCGAACCAGACACACTAGGTGTACCACCCAACGGTGGTCAAAACCTCTTCAAGTGCCCCGCCTGCCCACACTGATAACAAGTGAGCGGATGGCCCCTGTCTTGACTCTGGCCCTGAGAACAAGCCAAAGATGAAGCTGCTCGCTGCCCTCCTCTCCTCTGTGGGCAAGCTAGAGACTTGTGGCCCAAATGACCACATTTGAAACAAGTGATGTCTCCCTAACCACCTCTTCTAGAACCCGAACTTAGCACTGAAAAAGTAGATCTCGAATGCGCTCTCTGGGACTACTGAGGGTTAGAAACCCTCTGCCTCTTACTGTCCCCCTGTCCATCCCGACTCTTCCTAGAGCCCCTCATCCTCTCCTCCTCCGCATGCACGATAGTCTCAAGATGGGCTGCAGCCTCCACAAGGCGTCCATAATCCCTAATCATGGATCCGGCCACTCTAAACATGAGCCCAGTCTGCAATTTCTTCTCGAACTCCAAACATCAACGCTCCTCAGTCGCCACCAACTCCGGTGCAAACCTAGACAAGCCAGTGAAAGTGGCTTCAAACTCAGCCACCGGTGTGCTCAACTATTTGAGTTGAGAAAACTAATCCCTCAACTTCTCCCTAACCATAGCCAGTAAGAACTTGTCCTGGAAGGCATTAACAAAAGCTTCCCAAGTCCCTCCAATGCACCCCCCGTACATACTTCCACCACTGACCTGCGTCTCTCTTCAGCTGGAAGGACGCCAAGGTCACTCGCAAGCCCCCGTCCTCGATGCCAAGCATCTTAAACGTCTTCACCATCTGTTCCAATCACTCATTAGCCTTCAGTGGCTCCTTAGGATCACCCAAAGACACGTTCGGATTCGACCGGAAGAACTCCCTCTTTAAGAACGATGGCCCTGTTTCAGCTACATGGGCCTGGACTTGATTCTCAACCCTGAGAATGTCCATGGATTCCCTCAATGCTCTTGCCATTTCACGGGCTAAGGCGCCCATGGCCTGTTGATTTACTGGCTCGGCCACATTGGCCTGACCAACTCCTTCCTCGTGCATCGAAATCTCATCTGGTATAGGCACCTCATGACTCCTAGGCCTACCACGCCTACCACCCCAACCTCTTCCTAACATCCCAATGAAGGTAACAAGGAGATTAGCACATTTACAAATGTACCAAAGCTAATTCACTCACGTCCTAATACAATGGACAACTGTAATTCACTCCACATAAGCACATAATCACGTAAACACATACAAATTTCATTTTCGGATAATGACCGTCTCGTGGCGTTGCTAGAGTTCCAGCTAAAAACGACAATGATAAAGTGCCTTTCCAACTACACTACCAGAAACCCATGAACCTAATCAACATCCTAGAAATTAAATTCCATAGCCATATAATCTCATAAGCATATTATCATATAAGCACATAACATCATGCATACGTCTCTAACAAGCGAGACAAACCCATTGTGGTACTAACCAATTCCCACGTACCCAAAGTATTCAAACCCAGTATGCTCTGATACCAAGTTATAACGCCCTCAAAATAAAGAGCATAAACCAACTCAGGAGATTCATAAATATGATAGAAAATGTTATACATTCATTAATTAGAGTTTATATTATAAGAGACATTACATGCATTATACTTTCATAAATGTTCATTCAGAAACTACAGCATGTAAAACTAGTTGATTACAACAAAATAAACACCCTACAGGTTTACACCTTTCCAAAATATCACTTGGTTACAACAAAAGGAAGAGTTATATCTCTATACATATAAAGCTCTCGGCTTGAATAAACATTTAACACCAAACAAAATAACAAAATGGAGCCTTCAATCCCTAAACCTCCCAAGCTATATCCTTGGAGGTGGCATATCTCCTGTACCTGAAAATGGTTTCCCAGACATGTATCAACGTCTTGTTCGATGACCCAGACATGTATCAACGTCTTGTTCGATGCCTCATTTATTTGACCAATACTATATTTGACTTGACATTTGTAGTTAGTGTTGTGAGTTAGTTCATGCATGCACCTCGTAAAGAGCACCTTGACGTAGTTCATCATATTTTGAGGTATCTAAAGACTTCTCCTAGCTTAGGGTTGTTCTTTACAGCTGGTCTCCAATCTAGGCTCTCTTGTTTCATCAATGTAGACTATGTAGGATCTAGGATTAATCGCCGTTCCACTTCTGGTTTCTTTACTTTCTATGGTGATCATCTTATCTCATGGAAAAGTAAGAAACACACAGTTGTTTCTAGGTCTTCTGCAAAGGCTGAGTATCGGGCTATGGCACATGGGACATGTGAGATTCTTTGGCTTTGCTCTATTCTGGCAGAGTTGGGTTTTAAACAGATTGTTCATTCCTCTTTATTTTGTAATAACAAATCTTCCATTATGTTATCTTCTGATTCTATGCTTCATGGGCGTACAAAGCATATCGAGGTTGACATACATTTCATTTGAGAAAATGTTCGGACTGGCATTATGCGTCCATCTTTTGTCTCTTCTTCTCAACAGTTGGCAGAGATGTTCACAAAGTTTGTGGGACCAACTTTGCTCTAGTCTTTCATTGACAAGCTGCGCTTGTTGAATATCTTCAAGCCAGTTTGAGGGGGGGTTGAATATAGAAACTAGAATATTATGTTTAGAATAGGAATTAAAATATTTTTTATGTTGATTATAGGAATCTCTCTTCTTGTCTATATCGTTTCCTAAAGTTGTATCATGAATATGTTATATATATACATGGCCTCTACCTTATTCAAAGGTAAGCCAACTAATTCTCTCCATCCTATTGATGTAGGCTAAAATGGTTTTGCATGTCTTTTGTAATACAAATTTTGCTGGGACTATTAATGATAATGATCAATTCATTTATTTTCAAGTGTTACAAATTATCAATTTATTCATTTCTTGTCAATTAATTAGGTTCAAATTTTATGCAGATTATGTATCAAAACACAAAAATAACATATCTGTGGGTGCTGTGGTTTGGATCGCGGCTGCTGTAGCTTTTGTTATCATCTTGCTTCTAGGTATTCTTTGGTGGAGAGGCTACCTACTACGTAAAGATACAATGGAACATGGTATTTGCAAACCTTAAAATTGTAGAAACATTCAACTCTCTTTCAATCCCCATTTTCATATTTATTATAAGCGCTATACAATATTATATTCATGTCATAATGCATCTCAATTTCTTAAAAAATATTTTCTTGTTCAAAATTTTTTTTAGATATCAAGCTGTTTAACATACAATACAAGGCATTCTCTGCTGGGACACGAAGTGCAGATATTCACTTCGTGGATCAGGTGTTTAAATCCTTCTTATCTAACTTGGTTTCTTCCACAGATCTGAAGGGTCTTGACCTGCAGACTGGTTCATTTACCTTGCGGCAACTTAAAGCTGCCACAAACAATTTTGATGTCGTTAATAAGATTGGAGAAGGTGGTTTTGGTTCTGTTTACAAGGTACCCTACACATGGATTACTTAAATTATCATAATAATGCATGTCGTTCCATAAAAAACATCCTTCTAATGTACATTTTATCTTAAATTCTAGGGACTTCTGTCAGATGGGACTATAATTGCTGTAAAGCAGCTTTCTTCCAAATCAAAGCAAGGAAATCGTGAGTTTGTGAATGAAATAGGAATGATTTCTGCTTTGCAACACCCTCATCTTGTAAAGTTGTACGGATGTTGTGTTGAAGGAAATCAATTGTTGCTAGTATATGAGTACATGGAAAATAATAGCCTTGCCCGTGCCTTGTTTGGTAAACTTCAAAGCTTTATGCAACTACTTTGCATATTAGAGCATCTATGCACACACATATTTAAGCATGTATGATTTAACTGACTAGTACTTCTACATGGGTTGTTCATTTCGTGATTTGAAGGCCTAGAAGAGTGCCAGTTGAAATTGGATTGGGCAACAAGGTACAAGATCTGCATTGGTATTGCTAGAGGTTTGGCTTACCTCCATGAAGAATCAAGACTTAAGATTGTTCACAGAGACATCAAGGCCACTAATGTGCTGCTTGATAAGAATCTCAACCCTAAAATTTCGGACTTTGGTCTGGCCAAACTTGGTGAAGAGGATGATACCCACATAAGCACTAGAATAGCTGGAACCTAGTGAGTCCCCATGCTTCACATTCACAGTCATTATCATTATTTTCATAGTTTTCGCTGTTTAATTATTTTTTCTCTTTTTCTCCATTATTATTGTTCATAATTACACCGGTCTTTACCACGGGCAACCTTATGGAAACAAAGTTGAGCTACCATGTTTTCAACTAAATTAGAATGAATATGACAACATTTCATTCATATAGCAAATGTGATATGATCATTGTGAATATGCAGTGGATATATGGCACCTGAATATGCAATGCGTGGTTACTTGACTGACAAAGCAGACGTTTATAGTTTCGGAATTGTTGCATTGGAAATTGTCAGTGGGAGAAATAACACTACCTACAGACGAAAGATAGACTCACTTTATCTCCTTGATTGGGTATGTTGAACACCTTCCTTTCTTGCTCTTCTTGTTAGTCCTACATCTCCTTTTCATCTATCAAATTGAGCTTGATTTTGGGACAAAAAAGTAATAGAAAAAAAAATCAAAATGCTACTAATTGCGACTCTATAAATGTTATTGATTCTTTTGTGAAATAACAAATAATAATTGTCAAAACTAGAGGAGTGTAATTTATGGCATACACCTCTAATTGACACAACATAAGACTAAAAATCTTAAACAAGTTGGCATGTGAACCCAAAAAAATTTATAATACACTAATACAGATCTATAAAGTACTCAATTTTCTTTGAAGCAAACAAATCTTGTTCAAATCAATATTCATGGATATTGATACTTGAATTCAATGGTAGCAATGTGTTTCTTTTGCTGTAGGCACTTGAGTTAAAGGAGAAAGGGAAATTGTTGGAGCTAGTGGATCCGAAGTTGGGACCAGACTTCGTCGAAAAAGAGGTCATTGTCATGATTAATGTAGCTTTTCTGTGCACAAATGTTACACCAACAGTTAGACCTACTATGTCTTCAGTTGTGAGCATGCTCGAAGGTAGAGCTGTCTTCGAGGAGTTGGTTTCAGATTCAACTGTTTTTAGTCCCAAGATGACGCTCAAAGGAATGATGGCCGATCTACAACATAGCCATGAAACAGATATGAATGACAACTTAATTGAAATGCCATTGACTGCTTCTTCTAGTTCCGTTGCTGATCTCTACCCACTAAATTTGAATTCTGATTATTGGGCAAACAGAGAATAGAGAAATGGTACAAATTGTCTTGCTTGGTTTACGTGACAATATTATCCTTGCAATATAACAGTGTGCATTTTTTTTTCTCTTTTTGGAATATCTTCACAATAGATGAATGCTTAGTACATCTAGAGAATTGTTCAAATATTTGTGTTGCAAAATGCATATATATATATATATACATATATTTAAAACCATGTGTTTGAAGTATATTGGAAAATCCTATGTTTTATGTAGTTTTGGCCTTTTAAATGTTTCTTAAACAAGAATTTTTATTGTATTATAATTTGCCTTTTGTGGAGGAATGATCAAGGCAGTTAAGCATGTGACGTTATTTTTAAGTAGCCAAGTTGAGAGGTTCGAAGTGTTGATGGTATGCTCTGATACCACTTTTGAGTAGTGGGAAAGGAGTTTATACCGGTTGTGATAGTATACAAAGAGAGGAAAACAATTGAATAAACACTTCTTTTATTCAATCACAAACAAATTATACAAATAGAGTTATCTCTCTATAAACTCTCAAATTCTCTTAACTTTCTTAGAATTCTCTTTATCTGGTGTCACGACCTAACTCCCGAATGCTTAGGGCTGGAATCTCAACTTATTAATTCTGATTGAACAAATTAAGTGGCGCAAGCAGAAGCGAAATAAAAGCAAGGAAATAATTAAATAGATAATTAACTTCATTAATTATCCTACTATTTAAATGAAAAAGAAATTCATTCATCGACTTTTATTATTTTATTATTCGGTGACCGACAATAACAAAGAAAAAGTAAGAAAAGAAAAAAAAAATTAAAAATATCGGCAACAAGTTCCATACTAGTCCACTACACAAGGTCATAATCCTTCCTTATATTTTATCACCTGAAAGGGGTAACAGCTATAAGCACACAGCAGAGTAAGAGATATTATGTCAAGAGCATAAGGGTGCAAAATAATCATGGATAGTTATTTAAACTAAAACATTAAACATGACTTAATTTGAATAACAAATATTTAAATGGCAGAAACTGAAATCTAGAAATTATGTAGGCAAATAACCATAACCATGGTACATAACAAAACAGAGGTCACTAGAGTGACAATCAGAACAGAGGTCAATGGATCCATGACAAACAGAGGGCCACAAAGTGACCAATCAGAGGCAAATAATTATTTAAGTCCCCCAAAGCATGGGACTCCGGTGGTGGTACTTACCAAAAATAAATATTTATATAATCATTATCAAATAATTTTTAAAATTTAAACAAACATATCCATAGGTTTTAGCTTAAGCAAATGGAGTTCAGAAAATAATTAACGTACTTGAAATCTAAATATAAGTTATAAAACATAACTTGTATAAAATAAATTATGGTAATTCAAAATATACGTAAAATATGTTATAGTAACTCAAGGTGTAATACAACTCACCTTAACTTGTTTGTAATGTATCGAGCATCCAAACACTATTTGATGTCATTAACTTATTTGTAATGTCGTTGCCCATTATTGGTTGGATGAATAACATTATCCTCAATCACAGTTGTCACACGATCAGACCCTTTGTTGACATATTTGTACAAATATTTCATCAACTTCGAGTGCGCACATCGTTCAATATTAATGTGGCAATCATATCGCACTAAAAGATCACAATTATATGGAATGACCCATCTGTTATCAACTATAAATCCATTTATGTTTATTATGTTGCCCTTATCCCATCTGCACCTGTATGATGCAAATCCATTATCATCAATTGTTGTTTCATTACAAAATTTCTTTGGATAATGTTTTGTACACTTTCTATCTACCGTGCATGGGGCATTGGGATTAGTAGCACCATAAGGTCCATGCATCTGACAAAGGTCTCATATGCCAATGGGTTTATATTTTTGTCAGGCAATTCAGTACATATAAAATCATCAATTTGTCCAAGCATAATTGGTTTATTCTCCGATGCCAATGTGATTGCAATATAAGAATGTGGCAATCCCTGTTTTTGAAACTCGATGACGTAAATAACTGTTCATAAAAATAATTATTAATACTTTAGACATTTAAGAGTATTTGTTATATCATAAATGCATAGGTGTTAGAATAATAATATCTGAAAGTACTTCTCCAAATATTTTATTTTCCTTCAAGTTGGTTAGTAGTTTTTTAAACTTAATCCGAAAAACTCTAGCAACGATACCAGGTCTATCTTCTGTACATTGATTCGGTAGTCTTGGAAGATAAACTTTTATTTCTGGCTATATAGGAATGGATATGAACGTGACAAACAAATCATTAGCTCCAATAGTTCTACAAATTGCCATAGCATCTTGATAACTTTGGATCATGCTACGTGGCCCCTCAAAGAATGACGAAGGCAACACAAATCTTCTCCCTACTGCTGGCGCATCTACATCTCCAGCAACTACAACATCTTCTATTCCTTGATATAGATCTGCACGCAACTCAACTTGATGGGTCTTGATGTAATTCAATCTAGTTTACTCAATAGCAGCATAACAGTCAACGACAAATTATTGAAACAAACGCCCTTCTCTTAAAAGTGTTTTACCTTCAAATTCTCTATGTTGGAGTCTAAATGCATGAAATTGTCTAATTGACACATTGTTTTAAGATCTGCTTGAGGATGTATTAAAAGGGATGCCGATCCTCCATCTATTTGTACCATATGGAAATAGTAATGCATACTGTAATGGTACATATGATGGATGTATTTCACTAATTCTTCTTAATATGCCATTATTTTGCCCTAAATGTCTCAAATATTTATTTTGTACAAATAAATAGAATTGATATTGGAAATGTGAAATTGGATGGATATTGACATGGATGGTGGAGTTGGATATGTATTATCGCTCACATCTTGAATTTTGAAAAGTTTATCTATATTAGGGATTTTATATCTGTTTAGAAATATCTATTTTGGGCTATCGCTGGAGGATATCTATAATTGTTGTAGAAATTGCATGAGAATTAGGTGAATTGAAACTAATTTCTCACCACTTACTACATTGCAAATGTATATGATTTAAAAAAAAAGGGTGAATGTGGGAAAGATGTGTGTATCACCAAATCAAATTAGCCTGTGTGTCCAGGGTAAAAGTCCCGAAAAGCACGCTTATCCATGGTTGCCAGTTCCCATGGATGAAATATCTATAAAATGGCAATAGTAGTGCTTGTATAGGCTACGTTTACATGGGTGTTTGACGATTTCTTGCAGACAAAATATCCGTGAAAGGTTGTACCCGCTTGAGAATTACCCCTTGTTTTCTATTGCAAAGGTTATGATTTGATAATTGTGATATAAACTGAGCATGGCATGGTTTTTGGGAAAGAAATGTAAGACATTTTAGTCATAAGTATTGCATATGCGTTTCACCCTTATATCTTTATTAAGCTTCATATATTGTGTTGGATTATTTCTACTAAGTTTTAGCTCACCCTACATGGGAAAATCATTTTCAGGTGTTGGTGAAATGCCTCCTCCAAGGCAGTAGCTTACGAGAATTGGAGCAAGAGCTTTATTTTGTTTACTTGTTGATATTATTTTGTACAAGCCTAGGCTTTATCTGTATTGGATTTAAATCCATTTTGGTGTAACCAAGTACATTCTTGGGAAGTTGTAGCCTTCAGGGCATTTCAATTATCTGTTTAACTTCTATTTCATACTTTTGTTGTTGACACATGCTATAGATTCAGGGTTAGGACTTATGAATGTATATTCGCATGTGTCACCCTTTTATACAACTGAGGCTTATGTAATGGAAGGATATTATACTCTGATTTATATCGTTATTTCTTTATCATCATGGATGGTTTATTGCATTTATTTTGGAGTGTTACAAAAAAGTACATTGGGGGGGCAAAAATGCAAAACAATCTCGAACCACTCTAGGAATTGTACAGGTAGCTTCCTCATGCCTAATAGAACATATGGGGACATACGGCCTGTGAGTAGGACACATAGGTTGGGAGCTAAAGCTGAAAATGCCTTAAACTTAACTGAAAAATTGCATTTTGGGTGGGGAATACTTGGGAGAAACTTGTCCGGACATTTAACATATGATTACGACTATAATTATACAATTTTGAAAAGATTATATACATTTAAGTTTTATATAATTTTCTTTTATAATTTGAAAGGATAATGTTATTCAATCAATACTAATGGTTAATTTTATTTTTACAGATGATTTTTTGTGTGAAAATGTGAATATTCCTTATTTGTATGCGAATGATATTGTTTTTTTATAATCCATTATTATGCTGTCCTTTGTTTTTTGTGGATTACTATTGTTTGTATAGATAACTATTGTGAACATATTACAAATTACTTTTGGCATAGAACATATTACAGTTGGTGTGGTATAGATTACCATTTGACATTGTGAAAAATCTAAATCCCCGAGATACTGATTTGCGATTATGTATCAATTTAAGTAGTAAATAACAATCCCAACCAAACAATCAAGACAAATTGACACAACAATTTTAACGTGGAAAAACCACAATTGGAGTGCCTCTAATTATGAAAAAAAACCACGGGCAAAAGCTATAAAACAATCCACTAAGAAGACATAAAGGAATTATACAAGTGTACTCTCAATTACCTGGTGAATCCACGCCCCCAATCGAACTGACCCCTATGTGCCTCTTCTAGGCCCGTCTTCACCTCGGAATTGTCTTGCCCCACGTTGAATCCACAACGCCGATGTTGAATCCACGACAATGAACCACTATGGAATCCACCAAAGCTTCAGGCTCAAGTTCTACGGAACCCATAGAAGAACAATTCTCTCTTTTGTGAATAAATCAAACTAAACAAATCCTTTGATATAATCCACTCAATTCACTGTTAAACTCTCACAGATATCAAAGGAAACAAGCAAAGAAGCTCCAGATAAAAACCCAAATACCCAAGAAGAAGATCTGGAAGCTGTAACCCTAAACTCTGATGGAACCACATATTTATAGAAAACAAATCTGCGATCTCCGCTCGAGCACAAGAATGGCCGCTTAAGCGGACTGACGCTCGAGCGGAGAAATAGAGTGGGAAAAAAATTTCATAATTTGGTAACTACCTGGTACGGAGATGACATGTTTATAGACATACCCATGCTTCATAGTGTCAAGATAACTAGGTGAGATTATTGTTGAATTTTTTTGTTCCGAAAGATAGAAATACAAAATTAGAAACGGAATAAGTTCAGCAAAAAGGAAGTCTTGTTCGATATAGATTTTTGACATCAGCTAGTTCAGGTAATAATTTTTTTTAGAACTTTAACAAGTTTTACACTTGGCTTACCATTGCAATACTCAACTAATTTCACAATACAAAATTAGACTACAAGCATGAGAACACACATTCAAGTCATAAACCATTTTGTTCCACCCCTGTTTCTCTAATCTCTACTAATATGAATGAACCACTTTGATTATTTTCTTTCCTTTGTTTCGATTGCTAGATTTCTATAAATCATTTTATAATATTTCATTTCCTATTGCTGCAGTTCATCAATTTTTGCTACAAGTGGTGTCTTGATATGATTAGATGGCAAGTGATGTGTTGGTATGACTGGATAGCAAGTGGTGTCTTGATATATACTGCATCATGTGGACAACAAACATTAGTTAGTAGATTGTCCACAAATGTTGAGCTTAAAACTTGTATTCTTAGTAGTGAACAAACAATATTGAATTTTAGATGTTAAATTGAGTGGGTTTGTGGCTTAGGAACAGTTTGAGGGAGTATTTGAATTCAATAGAGTTAATAATAATTGGTGACTAGCTTGGTTTGGCTTAGATTTTTGCATCTTTTTGTAAGTTGAATGAATGATAATAAATAAAAGTTAAAAATACTTCTCTCCACTTTGAAGATAATTTATTTATTTACAACTTAATGGATTTATTATTCTCTAGTAAGTTCCAAGTAAAATTGCACTAAACTGTTGAAACATAGATTTGAAAATAAAGAATAATAAATTGCACCAAACAGTCTTTATATTGGGAAGTGTCATTATTCGCTAGTTATATATATATATATATATATAAATTAGCCCTATATCTTTTCTTCTTCTTCTTCTTCTTCTTCTTCTTTTCTTTTGTTCAGAACTTAATGCATTTTGCTCTTGATACCTAAGGGGTATTTCTTTTGGATTGGCCATTTGGCCAAACATGCATAACCTCAATCAGAGCAACTCCAATGGTTCTGCCAAATGCCTTGCCAAAGCCAAAAAATTAGCTTCAGTTCACAAAATCACTCTAATGGTGAGGATCACGGTTTTGTTGGTGAGTAAGATACTTTTAGGTTCTGTCATTGTATTTAAAGTTCTCTTATTTCTTGCTGCTACAAAATTTTTTCTTTGGAATGATTTTGACATTTATATTGGGAAGTACCATTATTAGCTAATTTTTTTTTTTATATAAATTAGCCCTAGATTTTTTTTCCTTTTCAAATTTTTTTTTTTTCATTCAAAACTTAATGCATTTTGCTTTTGATACCTAAGGGGTATTACTTTTGGATTGGCCATCTGGCCAAACTTGCTTAACCTCAATCAAAGCAACTCCAATGGTTCTGTCAAATGCCTTGCCAAAGCCAAAAAAATTGGCTTTGGTTCACAAGATCACTCCTCTAATGGTGAGGTTCTGTCATTGCATTTGAAGTTCTCTTATATTTAAAATTTTCTTATTTCCTGCTCCTGCAAAAAATTTTCTTTGGGAAGGATTTCCTCCTGTGGATCATCCTTCAAATTAATGGACCAACCAAATCTAATAAAGAGAGATTATTTGGAGAACATTGTGCATAATGCTTTAGATCAAATGAACTCACTCAATCATGTGCATTGCATAATTACAAAATGATAACTTAGACTGAACCCAAGTTTTGCAGTATCATTTTGCAACATTTTAACAATTTTGCTAAACCGGTAACAACATTCATAACTAGATTTCTTTCCCTCAGAAACACTATCATTTTGATCTGCACCAACATTAAAATAAAAAAAATTAAAAAGAATTTAAAAAAAAAAAAACCTATCAAATTTACAGCGACCCCAGATTATAATACACCACTGGAGGCATGATTCACCGTCCTGCGGTTCCCTGACAATCTAGATCTCTTGTATTTAGCAGGTCTCTAGAAAGGGATCTACAAAGAAAACAAAAGTTCAAACATAATCGTTGCCATTTAAAAAAATTGCATAGCTTAGTTCTAATAGCAGTTTAATTTACACAATTCAACAAACAAATTGAAAAGGTAGGCAATAGTCATAAAGGAAAGAAGCTCTTCATATGAAAAAAAACCCAACTAATAATAGAGACCAACCAAAATACTCTTGTTTATCTTCTTCCCATAAGTAGTAGGTACGCTCGTAAACTATGCCTATACTTTGATATAAAAATCAAGCAGCATGATAAACACTATAAAATGTAGAACAAGGCTAATAGTTTAAAAAGACAAGTTCAAATAATCAAATGAAAATAGCAGTATCGTAATACAACAAAATGCACTCACAGATGTCCTATAGATTTCTACACACAGGCAACTAGACAAGCATTGCACCAACCAAAAGTGTAACTACTTGGGGGCCAACTACACAAACTCTTTCGACAGTTTAGCTCAATGTGCCCATACCATTCATTAAATCATTGCCTATTACCTTTTCTAAAAGTCCAAATGCAAATTTCTATTGGATTTCCTATAGTCTATATCAACCCATCCTTTCCAGAGTATATGCAACCTCAATTTGAAATTAACATAAATAAATAAAGAAAATGTGCTTTCCTGCTGGTTTCCTATGGCAGATTTGGAAGCAATAAGAAGGCCAAAACATTGTGGTCTTGCATTATCTTTGCTAGCTTTTGGACCATTTGGTTGGAAAGAATGGATAGAATTTTTAATGAAAAGGAATCTGAAGTTGATGCTTTGTTGGACAAGGTGAGGCATCTCACATCAGTTTGGGCCTATGTGTCTCCCTCTTTCAAGGACATACCCTTTTTTCGATTACTAGGGATTGGGCTGTTGTTTGTTAGACATAGGTGGTTTATTTTATGTTTTAGTTGATGCTTCTTAGGTTTTTGTATAGATCTCTCGACTTTGTACAAGGGCATTTTGTCCACCCCTTGTTTTCATCTTTTAGTTTAATAATATTGTTTTGTTACTGTTCAAAAAAAAAAAAAAGGACAAAAAAAGAAGAAAAAAAAAAGTGCTTTGTAAGTAAATTTTGAAACATCTATGACCTAACTTTTTAGTTTTAGTAAGATAATGTATAGGATACAACTACAAATCAATTCAATCTCCAAATTTGTTTCACTGTTTCCATACTTGTTCATATTATTCAACAACCACATAATAGAAAAAGAATCAAAATCTCATAGCCCTCAATATATCTGGGGACTACTAGAAATTATTTATAAAAAAACAAATTCATAATTAAAATTGGAACAAGAATGATTTTTCTTTTTAATAATTAAAGGACACACGCAACTAAAAAGAGTGGGAATATATCGCCACGACAAGGTTAACATGGTTCCTGAAAAATAGAATCAAGAGTATTCTCAGCAATCTTAAACCACATGTAACTAATCCATCAAGCTTCTATCAGAATTCCTTGTGAAGAAAAACAAGAAAAATAAACTTCTAATATCTTTGATTAGGGAAAAAACTAACAAACAAAAATCTTAAAGGTTATAGCACATTCATCAATTGACATATATACTTAATGTGGGAATTGAAAATATCCTAAGACATCTAGGTTGTACAATACATTCATCAATTGCACCACATGCACACATGAATGGATTTGTTGAATAATAATCTAGTTAACAAACACTTGGACTAAGTTTCCAATGTAAAAAGACAAACACTAAAAAAAAAAATCTAATAATAAGCAAAAAATGATACCCCAACTACGTAGGTCGCATTACCTTAATAAACAGACTAAAGTTTGAATCTCCCTACCTTACCTAACACAAACATGACAAAGGAAAAGAAAATACTATCAAAACATTTTATAAAAAATTAAAAAAAAAAAGAAAGAAAAAGAAAAAGAAAAAAATGAAGCAAGAAGAGAATAGAGACAGAGGACAGTATATCATGCAACACTAAACTCAGGATGCTATCCAGCTCAATTCCCCAAGGTTTAGTTTGGAAAGCAAAGAGCATGCAGGTCGGGCCTCCACCAAGGAAACACAGCCACTATAGCACTTGTTTATCTATCCTAATAGATGTACTTATCAAAAAATTAAATAAAATTGAATTTCATGAAGGCAGTGTCATCTTACTAAGTGAACAACCTCAACCTCATCATAGGGCACAATCAATGCTAGAAACTATCTAGTTGTGCTAGATACAGTTTAATTTATGAATTAAATTTTACCTTTCATATGGACTAATGAAAATTCATAAAAATCTAAATTGAATTGCCTATTCACCATTGCTCCACGAGCATTGAATAATTTCTCCAATTTACCAACTGAATGAAAATCAAAATCATGTTACACAGACAATTTAATCAATTAAAAATATAATAAGTTAACTACAATGGATACAGAAATAATCCCAACCCCAAACCTAAATTTTTCAACCCTTATTTTTCAATTGAAACCCAAGGCCATGAAACAAATATTACATTCAAACTGTAAATAGGCAAGAGACGAGATAAAATATAGAAAACAAAAATTAAAAAAAGAACAAGTAAGACAGTAACCAACTAGGCAAAGAATCCATCATTAGATATGATGTATCAAATTCTACCAACAAATTTTTCCCAATATATCTTATAATCAAGTTGTGCAATACAATTTGATTCATGGAATTGCCTATTTATCGAGAAATGGGGCTTTAGGGATTTCAAGCCATACCTCTTCAATGAGAACTCTTTTGAACCAATAAGCTACTTGAGAAGACAGAGATCTTCAAGAAGCCTTCGAAAGCAAGAGATAAGAGTAAGAGATGATAACAAGCAAGAGAATTGACAGACAAATCAGAGAGAGAGAGAGAGAAAGAGAGAGAAACCATAGATTCGGAGCAAGGGGGAGAAAATTTTAGGGATTTTAGAGCCATACCTCTTCAATCCTTGCAGAGCCTGCGACTTCGATCTCCATTTGTGGAAGACGGCTAGAGAAGAGAGAGAGGGGAGTCCTGTTTAGCCAAACCACACACACACGCACACACACACACATAGGGGTGACTGATGAAAGTAGAGAGAATGGCTAGGAAAGTTTCAACAGGTTTAGCAGGTAAATGGTATAAACTGTATAAAATATTGAAGGGTTTAGATTAATTTGATCAAATCTAAGGGCTGAGAATTAACTTGAATATGGTATGCAAGTTTCAAGCCTTGCACACTACAACACTTTAATAAGATAAATTACAAACATACCTCCTGACATTTGTTAAAATAACAATTTTTTTCATTAGGTTTGAGAAATTGCATCCCACCATTTGATATAACTACTAATTATTAATAAATAAAACAACTAGGAGCCTCCAAGTTCAACCAAATTCCAAATTATGAAAATAGTAATCTGACTATCTCTAGTGTTTTGAAAGCGAACTACGCAGTTCAGGCGAGTTTGACCCTATGAGCCAACTGTAAGACTTATTTGGATAATTTCATTTTTTAATATTCTATTCTAAACCCTTATATGTAAATCATCAATGACAAGACTAACATTCATTCAACAACCGCTATTATCATGGAGTAATACTACGAACCCACCTTATCAACTCATAAATTATTTAGAATTATTACTTTATGGTTACAATTTATTTCAAATATAAACCTTATATTACATAAATTTAATCTCCACTACACAATCGTTAATCTCAAAAATTCTAGGTTGATAAATTTGGAATCACTTATCTGTTATAATATCAATTACAAGACTCATACTGATATAATAACTGAAATTAGAAGTGTCAACATATTTATTTACAAAAATATTAAATGATAAATATAAGGAAGAATTATAATTTAGTGTATTTTTTCAAAAAAAAAAAAACATTCAAATCATTGATAAAGTTTACAAATATTAATAATTAAATTCATAAATTTTTTTACTAATTTGTAATTTTTTTATAAAAATTTCACTGATGTGTAATTTTTCATAAATATAATTTGGAGATTTTTCAAAAATATATATATATATGGTTAAAATTATCTATTTGATTTATTTTTTATTATCTTTATGAATAATTTATATGTAGTATAGCGATCCCGGTTTTACCCCGACCTTTATTGTGTTAAGGACTCGGGTTCCGTGTTTGTATGTTGTTCTCTATGTCTTGTTTCCTTCCTTTAACTCTTTTTATTTGAGTTTTGGAACTTGTTGGGCATGTTTGGAACAGGTTGGTTGCTAGTTGGTCTAGAGTGTTCCTGCCCAGATTTTAGTCTCTTCGCTCAAGCAAGACTTCTTGCGCTCGAGCGAGCCTTGGGTAACTTGCTTCTTCGCTCGAGCGAGATTTCTTGCACTCGATCGAGAATTGAGAGTCCTCAGGTTTCTTTCCCAAACGCAGCTTTTCTAGGAAGGTGGAGTGATTCGCTTGAGCGAGACTTTTGCGCTCAAGCGAGCCTTGCGAAATTGTTTCTCCGCTCGAGCGAGATTTCTCGTGCTCGAGCATACGTGTGCGTCTATGGAAGACCTGAAGCTTTGCATTTTGTGCTCGAGTGACGTTTCTTCCGCTCGAGCGAGGTCACTAGTTGTGTTTGGTCGCTCGAGCGACAACTCCTTTGCTCAAGCGAGCCTCGCATATATCAGTTTGCAGCAGAGAGTTTTTACATCACTTTTAATTTCATCCCATCTCCAAACCCTAATCTAGCACCTCCTCTCTCTAAAACTCTCTCTCTCTACAAATCTTCCATGATCTAGGGTCTTTCTACCATGCTCCCTTTGTTAAAGAGTTAGAGTTTTGCGTGGGCTTTCATTTGATCCCAAAAAGGTGGAGTTTGGTCATCTTCAAAGTTTCTTCCTTCTTCTCCTTTGAACTCTATACTTGAGGTAGGGATATTCTACTCCTTAATATGAGTTTTAGCCTAGGTAGTTGTCATTTTGTATGAATAAAGGGATTTGGGAGTGATTTGGGTAAAGTTATGGTTTGGGCTCTAAACGAAAGAGGGGTTTTCATGTTGATTTACAAAATAACTTTGGGGGTTTGTGTATGAGGTTCTTTATTGTTGAAATTGTGAGATTTAGACCTATGGGTTGATGTTTTGGAATAGGGAGAGAATTACCCTAATTTGTGTTAAATAATTATTTTGTATTAATAATGAAATTGGTATGGAAAATATGAAATTGGGAGGATGTGTAAATGAATGGTGTAGTTGGATTTGATAAATCACTCACTCATGGGAATTCGAAAAATTATTTGTTGATAGATTTATTTATCTATTTAGAAATATCTGTTTTGGGCTATCGGTGGAGGATAAACATGATTGTTGTAGACACTGCGTAGGGATTAGGAAGATTGAAACTAATTAATTAAATTATGTCATTGAATATGACGGTTTGATTAAACAATTGAATATGTGATTTGATTAGTCATTGTATATGACAACGTGTTTAAGTACATTGTACATGTATCATTGTGTGGGAGGAGATAGGGGATGTGTAACGCCCTCGAAATTAACCCATTATATATCATTATCATGCATTATTTTAAGAAAACAATTTATTAATTCATTCATCAGAGTATTACTAAATAAAGCATTACATGTAACATCGAATAAAATGCCCTACAGGCTTACATCTTTCCAAGCCAACACTTGGATACAAAAATATGAGTTCTAACTCAATACAAGAAAAGCCCTAGGCTTGAATGTTTACATGTACTAATAAATAAAGACAATTAACTAAAGATAGTCTTCTTCAAAATCCAGAAGCCAAACCCTCCCAAGCTAATTCCTTGGAGGTAGTTTATCACCTGAACCTGAAAATGATGTTCCCATAAAGGGTGAGCCACAGCCCAGTAGAAATATACTAAACCACATATAAGAAATGAATAAAGCAATAGTATTTGACAGATGGTTAACCAAGATAATCAATTACTTCATTTTACAGTCTCATGACACTATTGTCTAAAATACAATTTACTTTCCAATTTTATCAACATGGCTCAGAACCTGGCCAAACTTACAACAGTGAATTACATATACCATATTCACATCCTTCCAATATCAACAAACAAATGAGACTCAAGCTCAAATCAAAACACTTCATACTTCCAGATTGATACACATTTTAGTGTAAATGGATAGAAGATGATGCAATGGCAAAGGCAACTATGTTAACCTCGGTTTCGGGTCCACAGCCGAGCTGCTCCACGGCACTTCTCCAGCCGCACTTGAAGAACAAATCCTTTGCCCCCTCGCATTGCGCAATGTATAGGCCCTCCGCCTCTTTGAAACCTTGGGCATTGGCATCACTGGCTTTCTTCTTGAGTTCAGTTATTTCGGCATCTTTCTTCTTTTCAAGTTTCACCAACTCATGCAGATACTTATCTTTTAGAGCGATGGCGGCCTTCTGCTTTTCTACTTCGGCCGAACTAACCAGTCCGGCTAGTCGGCCATTCTCAGCTTGTAGCTCGGCCATTTGCTTTCTGGCTTCTTCTAGCTTGGCCACCTTCACTTCAGCTTTCCAATTACCCAATTACGCCATTTAATCAATGAATTCCCCAATTCCATGAATTTAACCCTCTTTTCCCAATTCCATGAATTACTTATACAAATTAATTCAATAATACAACTAGGGTTTTTCCCAAAATTTACCAAAGTATCCCCAACATGTTAAAATACCAAAACTTAGAACAAAACCTATATAATGGAGTAGGAAATCCCTACCTCAAAGAAAACAACCCAAATGATGAAGACAGAGATGAATGCCCAAATTCCAATGTGCTCCAAATCACCAAATGTTCAGATTAGAATGAAGCCCAAGCCGCCCTCTATCTTTCTTACAAAGAACTTAAGATGGATTCACTCTAGAAGTAGATGAACACCTAAAGAGAAGATGAGTTTTGAGGGAGAGAAGTCGGACCTAGGGTTTAGAACCAAAAAGAATAAGAAAAGACTGATCAAACCCCGCTGCTGCGTATATAAACTGGACAGGCTCGCTCGAGCGAAGACTTGGTCGCTTGAGCGACCAGACTTAGAGAAACTACGCTCGAGCCAAGGAAGCCTTGCTCGAGCCAACAACTCAAAAGCTCGCTCGAGCGAAAGAAAGCTCGATCGAGCGAAGAACTCATTTGTATTAATAATGAAATTGGTATGGAAAATATGAAATTGGGAGGATGTGTAAATGAATGGTGTAGTTGGATTTGATAAATCACTCACTTATGGGAATTCGATAAATTATCTGTTGATAGATTTATTTATCTATTTAGAAATATCTGTTTTGGGCTATCGATGGAGGATAGCCATGATTGTTGTAGAAACTGCATAGGGATTAGGAAGATTGAAACTAATCAATTAAATTATGTCATTGAATATGACGGTTTGATTAAACCATTGAATATGTGATTTGATTAGTCATTGTATATGACAACGTGTTTAAATACATTGTATATGTATCATTGTGTGGGAGGAGATAGAATCTACGGAACCTAAGTCCGGATACAATAATCAAGTGGGAAAAGACCGGGGTCGCTATAGGATGGACTCCATTGAGAATTAAGTTGGCCAGAGTGTCCAGGGTGAAAGTCCCGAAATCTTATATATATTTGTGGGTGCCGGTTCCCTTGGATGTGATTCCGTAAAATGGCAAGAAATAGAAGTGTTAGATTGATGAATGTATTGAATTGTGAACCTTTGAGTTGTAGTCTCATTTTGGTTATTTTGATAATAATGAATTTGGTTAATAGATTTACCCAAAATGGATGAATGGAAATGAATTGAGGTATTGGTTATCTATATTGAATGGCCTTGGACAGAATACGTCTTGGTTAAGGATATTACAGATTTATCTGATGCTTATATCTTAGTTAAATCTCATATGTTGTTTTAGCATATCTCTATTGGGCTTTGGCTCACCCTACTTGGGAAACCATTTTCAGGTACATGTGACATGCTACCTCCAAGGACATAGCGTGGGAGGTTTAGGGGCTGAAGGCTCTGTTTTGCTATTACGTTTTGTGTTTATCTGTTTTCTTTTTAAGCTGAAGGCTTTAATTGTAAAGAGCTTATGACTTTCTTTGTTGTAACCAAGTTATCTCTTGAAAATATGTAAACTCGTAGGGGATTTATAGTGTTGATATTGACTAGTGTTACATGCTATAGTTTTATGATGAACATTTATGAAAGTGTAATGCATGTAATATCTTTTCTAATATAGATTCTGATGAATGAAAATATAACTTTTGTATCACGTGCATAGATCGTACGAATGATTGATTTATGTCATGTTTTGAGGGCGTTACATGTAGAGAATTATAAAAATGGCTTGATTAAATTATTAAAATGATACATGTAATGTAATGGGCCCACAAAACTAAACTGGACAATTAATTGCATAGTGTTCCCATGAAAATATAAAGGATAAATTATACTGACTTTGTCTAAAATATTGAGAAAGGGCATTGCTAAAGTCACAAAAACTAATAAAAATAGTTTTAAATCACAATAATAAATAAAGAAAATTATAAGTTCCGATTTATTAAAGTTTGAGAGTCCGTTTGTTTTGGGTTATAGGAGATGTGATTGAATTATGATGGATATATGGTTTACTAATATTATATTTATTTACAAAATGAGAAAAGAGATTCACAATACATTGGGACTATAATAGGCCTCCATGAATGGAATTAGTAGTCTCCCATAGGGAAAATTTTATTTTCGCACACTTAATTAGCTCAGGGCACATACTTAATAAAATATTAATTTAATGACAATTATATCCTAAAACAAAATGACGATAATAGACATCTAACAATATTCATAATATTATATGAAAAAATTCTCTGTACATATCTTTTAAGAACAAATAATCATACATAATAATGAAACCCACTAATTTAGATTCAATAAATCCAAATAAACTAATTCAATTCAATTAATTTTTAAATCTATTTAATTTATATATATATATATACATGAGAAAATTATGAGTTCCGATTTATTAAAGTTTGAGAGTCCGTTTGTTTTGGGTTATAGGAGATGTGATTGAATTATGATGGATGTATGGTCTACTAATATTATATTTATTTACAAAATGAGAAAAGAGATTCACAATACATTGGGACTATAATAGGCCTCCATGAATGGAATTAGTAGTCTCCCATAGGGAAAATTTTATTTTCGCACACTTAATTAGCTCAGGGCACATACTTAATAAAATATTAATTTAATGACAATTATATCCTAAAACAAAATGACGATAATAGACATCTAACAATATTCATAATATTATATGAAAAAATTCTCTGTACATATCTTTTAAGAACAAATAATCATACATAATAATGAAACCCACTAATTTAGATTCAATAAATCCAAATAAACTAATTCAATTCAATTAATTTTTAAATCTATTTAATTTATATATATATATATACATGAGCAATTCTTCCATGTCCAAGACACCCACTGCCTATGCAAGCACTCAAAAGGCTAGTTAGCGTAAACTCATTCCGTTTCGCAATTGAATTTCTCATTTGATAGTAGAGTTCCAAACACAAATCAATCTTCCACTCTTGTGCAAACCCAGTAATCATTCTTTTCCATGAGACTACATTTCTCACAGGTATTTCGTTGAACACTTGATATGCACTACCTAACTCGTTGCATTTGCAGTAAAAACTGATCAAAGAACTCCCAATATAGAACATTAGTGAAAACCCCAGTTTTAATTGCCAAACAATGAACTTGAATTTCAAAAAAGATAGTGTTTGGACACCCATAAGAACTTGAAGCGTGAGATAGAGCAATTGGGTTGGCTCTCAATCCTTCCCGGTTCAACCTAAACAGCATCGAAATAAGACCCTCTTTTGAGTTCGAATCAATTGGTACATGTGAATTTGTTCGCAAAATGTTTTGAATAAGACGAAGATGGATTTGGCAACCACCGTGAATAACACTTGGTTCAGACCCATCAGTCAATCTTCCCTCAAAAGGTTACGATTTTTCTAGTGCAAAGAGACCAAAGTACCAGCAAGAGGAAAAGCCTTGATTTCAACAGATCTAAGCATAGCAATTTATAAGTTTTTATTTTGAATCGTGGGTTATCGTCAATGGTTTTCAATAGAGGTCTTCGATGCAAGTCTTCAATGGAGCAAATTTCACTTCTGGCTAAAGTCTTTTAGGTGTGGGGGTCTACAAATGTGAAAGTAAGGTTAATCAAAAGTGTGTGGAAATGAAGGTTAGTAGTGTGTGTACAATGGTTAAGAGTGAATGGTATAAATGTAATTTTAAGTGTGTGAATTGAGAAAATTAATTAATAATCAAATTAATAGGTCTGTGTATTAAGAAAAGATGTGCCATGAGCTAATTAGGTACGTGGAAATAGAATTTCCCCTCCCATAGGAGATGGTATTAGAAAAACAATTCCTTGGGATTAGAGGTGGATTTACTATTTTGCTCTCTATTATTCTACCCAATTTATTCACTCAACTTGATTAGTATGATCTTTTCTCTTATCATTTTTTTAAATTATTTCATCATTTTTTACTCCACTATCCTTTATGTCAAAATAATTTAACATAAAAATATAATTGTATAATAATATTTAAAAGAAATTATATTAAAAAAATAAAATAGTACCAAAAAATATATATTTATGAAATATAATTTTAATATTTATAAAATATTTTTTTTAATATTAAAATATGTAATGCATTTATTAGTTTGTATAAGTCCAAATTCGATAGTAATGCAACAAATGTATTTGTGTAATTTTACATCCTTAAGTCCACTCATATCTCTCAAAATAAACATGAACTATTATTAATTCACTGATTATCAAACAAACACAATTTTTTTTAGTCCCCTCACTAAAGTTGACCCATTATCGAACAAACTTGAACTCACAGAGAATGTTTGGCATTTGCTAAAATAGCACATGTTATTTTTAGCACATTATCCTATTTGAGTTACAATCATTTTATTTAGTTCACATCACATCACCTCTACCACATCACTTCAAATTCAACCCATATTTTTTTTTTCGTAAAAATTTAAAAAGTATACTTATTTAGATTATTCCAAATACTCTCTCACTTTTATGATCTAAATCGTTCATCTTATACAACTAATTAAAAAAATTATCTATATAAAAATCAAGTTAATCTAATATCGATTGTCATACTATTAGATCGTTTTCATCTATATGACCTATATGTTCGTAAGAATAGATCACTCACGTAATTACTTATATTTGATCAACTTATTTTTTTACATGTATGTTTTTTCCTAACTTGTCATATGAGATGAACAGTTAAGATCATTGACATGAGTACGGATTAGTCCCATATTAGACCAACTTTGCATATGAAGTGAGATTTTCAACTTAACAAATCTAAACTCGAAAAATATACATTTTAGTGTAAAAAGTTATGACATTTATTTTTCATTTATATGACTAACAAATATTAGTGAACTAGGCTTAAGCATTTTGTCAATTAAAAATTTTAAAAAGATCAAAACAATTATGTTAATACTGTGAGACTTGCTATATTTTCACCACATTCTAAGAAATTCAGTACAATTTATCTAAAAATAAAATATGTCAAACTTTTTAATAGGACAATTATTTTCATAATCTTTGATGATCTGTTACTCAATTATGAGGAGATCAAATTGGTCAACTTACCAATAGAAATACACACGCCACCTTTAATAATTATTATTGGCACATTATCACTAGTAATTTTCTATGGCAAATAGCATTGGCTTCCGATTTTAATGTGGAGCCCTAGAAATAATCACATGCATCCAGGATTATGATATGTCGCACAGGTCCCACTTATCTAACGATCAAGATTTGATCTACAGATTGTGAAGGTGAGCAAATCAATCCAGTTGGCAAAATCCCCATGATCTCCTATGGCATGTGAAGTAGATGATAATATCCACAGCTTTACCAGTTTAGCAAATGAAAAGTATATCCCAGCAGCAAGATTTCACAACACAAAATTAGGACCTCAAAAGTTCTACAAAAAAATTGAACAAAACACTCCTAGTGTGGGCTCTATATAGGTATATGATCCCACACTACAAGAAAAAGCAAAATTGGCGACTAAAAATAGAATTTTCGTCGCTGAAAGTAGCAGAATTGGCAACTAAAATGGAATTAGTAGCCAAAAGTGAAGACTTTTGGGGACTAAAACAGTTT
>NW_021027712.1:0-27791 GCF_004153795.1 Camellia sinensis
TTCGCATGAAAATGCCTAGCAAAAATCGTAAACTGTAGCAATACATAAAAACTACTAAAACAAAAAGCTATAACAAAAAATGTCACCCTAATTAATTCTCGGAGTCAGACTCTAGCGGCTCAACATCCACTTGCTCGTATGGAATCGGCATAGCAAATGTCACATCAGCAGCAACAAGGGCTTTGAGCCAGCTGTGTTTGAATCCCCGATTTTCAAATTTAGGGACTTCTTCCACATAATTGTCGAGAGCGGCGCTTTGCCCGGCCTCATATGCTTTGGAAGCCTTGGAGTCGGCTTCTTCCTTCGCCGCCTTCAATCTTTCCAATTCAGCCTCCAGTTTGGATTTCGCCTCTTGGGCTAACTTGAGTGCATCATCGCTTGCGTCTGCCCTCTTCTCAGAGGCCAATCTCAGTTGGTCTGCATTTCGCGCCCTCTCCATCTCAGCCTCGGCCCTGGCGGCTTCCATTTTTGCCTTCGCCGTTTCGAAATCGGCCCTGCTCCTCTGGCCCTCTACTTCTGATTGTAAACATCCGAGTCGTTCGATGGCATCATGCTGGCGACGGCCTATCTCGGTTATTCTCCCAACCGTCTGCAAAACAGGAAATTAAAACCAACACAATATTTGCATAAAAGGGAAAGACAAGGTCAATGTATATACAAGAAGAGCCGATTGAGCGGCTAACGCTATCGCCAGCAGATCCGTCTCCGCCCGGAAAGCCGCCTTGTCAGCCGGCAATGAGACAGACGTAGCCATGCTCAACGCCATGGATGGGTCTTTAATAACCGACGCGTCAGAGGAGATTGGCTTGTTTTTTATTTTTGGTTGAATGACAAAGGGCACAATCACATCCGACTCCTCTAAACGGGGCCGTTTGTCAGCATGGTTTTCTTTAGAGCCGGCCGCGACCTCGGCAGGATGCTTCTTCGTCCACTCAGCCTTTTCATTGGTTTGCAGAACTGCCTCGGACTCGGTCTGCAGAACCGCCTCGAACTCGGCACTTCGAGTTTGAGCCGTTTCCTCCTCGATAACAGGCAGAGAGGGTTGATTTTCGGCAGCAGGTGGCACTTCAGATCGAATGGTCTCTGCTCTTCGCCGCGCGGCCATTCTTTCCGCGTTTCTCTTTTTGGCGAGTTGTGTGAGGCTTAACCCAGCCATGTCTTCAGGATATGCGCCGGGAAGGTCCTTTAGACCGGTAAAAATGTTGTCAAACGGAAGATCCCCTCGGCCCGAAGTGGACGGATGATAGGCTGAATTGAGGCCGGCTTTCTTAAAGGCCAACTTCAAAGCCTCGTCTACTTCGGCTTCCAACTCGTCTGACTCAGCGGCCTCAACTACTTCCAGCCGCTCCGAATCGGACCACTCGAAACCAATTTGCCGCAAGTTTTTGAAGTTGGTCAAAATAAGGGCCGTAAGAAACTCTTCACCCTTCGGAATTGGGATGTTTTCTGCCGCCGAAAATGTCGTATATGTCGGCTCGTACCGAAGGAGAACGTGAGCCGCCCTCCCTTGTTTGTGAAGACTCGGATGACCGAAATACTTGAGCGTGACTTTAATTTCTGAAAGAACGGCGTCGTCGGTTGAAGGCAAGACTTTCTTCAAATCGTTTCCTGCACAAGCAAAACCATGAGATCTCAAAAATGAAGCTTTATATATATAAGAAAATAAACGCAAAAAACTATACGGCCACCTGGTTCACCCCTCCGTCTGGGAATAGGATCAAGGCGATCCTCGCCTTTGCCAAATTCCCAGTTGCCTCAGACAACGACCATAACATCATCGACTCACTTCCCAGAACTAGAAAGCATAGTCACTAATTGATGGTTGGTGTCCTTGGCCCTAAGGAAATAACGTCCATGCTGACCAGAAGACTTGGCCAAGGCATAATAATGCCGAGGTTATTCCTAAGGCGACGGTTTAGCTCTATAATCCCCATTACGATTCTAAAAAAGTTAACGTTGGCTTGGGAGGGGATTAGACCCCAATGGCGAAGGACAGCTCTAAGAAATGGGTGAAGCGGGAAACAGACTTTGCCCTCATCAATTGATAAGAGGGGGAAGATGATTGTGCTTTCATCAACCCTCTCCATATCGAGGGTGCCGTCTGTCACAAGCGACAGACGAACGTCATCAGGGATGGAAAAATGGTGTCGAAAGCCAGAGATTCGGTCCGCGGAGAGGAGGTCTTTCAGATGCTTTGCCATTTCGGTCAGCCTATAGGAGAGTACAAAACTAAAGGCAAACTAGGAAAAGGGATTCAAAGTAGAGAGGAAGAGAACTTACAAGAGACGGAGAGGTCCGTGAAGGATGAATGGAAGTTGCAGAGTTGAGTCGGAAGGCAGTCCAAAAACTATCATCCAAAAATGTGTGTTTGAAAAGACGACAAGATTTTAAATCATAATAAATGGAAGCGTACGAAGGGGCGGGAAGTTAAAATGATAACCAAGAGGCGTGTGATCTGACATCTGCGTTGGAAGGAGGTCCACTGCCGAATTTCGGTTCTGACTTTTTGAGTTCGAAACCAAACACCCCAGCTAACTGTCGTTAGTGGAGTGCTTGGGGGGCAATTGTGGGGGCCGAATATTGGGAGTCGTAAACAGGCCGAATGATGGGACCTGGAAAGTTAAATATTTACATCGCATTCGGCCCCGTCTTATACATTTGAATCCTGACTTATTCGGCCAAATAGTCGGTTGAGTAAGGGGTCGAGTGGAGAGGTTTGCAGCAAAAGAAGCCGAGTAAATAGTTATACAGCGAATCGAAAGTGGGCCTAGCCCTGAGGCCCAAGAAAGAAAAGATATAAATAGAAGAACATCAGCTAGGAAGAGGTATGTGAGAACTAGTATGCTTAACTTAAGATACAAGCAATTAGGAGAGTATACACTGACTTGTCCGTCGAAGTGCTAATTCCGGCACCCCTGACCGGAGTGTTTATTTCTTTTCAGGTGACTAGCTGAGGATCACGAGCGTCCCTAGGATCTGAAGAGTATTTCCAAACCACTTCCCCACAGACTTATTTTCACAATTGAGTTAAAAGTCAATTTTTTAGGTTACATCATCTATCTACTTTTTGCATTTTTTAAAAAAAAATCTAAAAGAAGCCATAAAAATTGACTTTTAACCTATTTTCTAAAATAGACCTTATTTTCAACATTGTTATTTATTTTTATATATTTATTAATTTAAAGAGTCTCATAATACCCTCCAAATATAATTATTCTTATAAGAATCTTGTATTATTTTTTTAGATAAAGAATCTTGTATTTGAAGCTTTAATAAATAGCAAAAAGGCTCGGTGCAACTAAACTATATTCTTATCCAAAATTAATACAAGATTAAAAGTTGATTAAAAGTTAATTTTTTGACTTTTTTAACTTTTTTATCTTTTTGTGAGGAAGTCATGTGAGAAGTGATGTGATTCAAAATGGGTTAAAAGCTGGAAGCTGTCTTTTAACTAGCTTCCCAAAAGCCCACTATATTTAGATTTTTAAAAGTCGTAAAATTTTCTATGGAGATAAAATATAGACCAGATTGTGTGTGAAATTCTTTTACAATAATTTTGCTAGAATAACTATCGTACTACTTAATTTGTCAGAGTCAGTAAAATACCATAAAATTAATAGGTTGTTTGGAATATCCTAAATAAGTGTACTTTTTGTCTTTTTGGACTAAAAAGTTGAGAAAAAAAATATGAATATTTGGGTTAACTTTTTGACTTTTTATGAAAAAATATGTATTAAAAAATTGTATAAATAAGTGTATAGGAGAAGTTAGTGATGGAATATGCCATACGAATAGAAGCGTAAGGGGCAACGCGGCAGAGGGTAAGGGTAGGAGATTGATTCTCTCATTTTCGGGCATAAATTGGATGGTGCTGTTCGGCCCATGGGGGCACACTACGAGTCCCGTTTTGCTAATCGGAACCGTTCAATGTGTAGAACTCGTCAAGTACTATATACTTGTAAAAATTCACGTTGATTGGATATCAATAGCTATCTGATCGTGTTAGTTTTTCTTGTCAACTGTTAACTATAGCACCATCTATTTTTTATACAAAACTGATTTGATCATATAGTTACCGATTTTCGATCAAAGTGATTTTTTACAGGCATATAGTTTTGGACGAGTTCTACATATTAACGGTTCGGATTATCAAAACGGGACCTGTGGTAGCCCCCACGGGCCCAACATTTTCGTCTAACTTAATGATTTTATATATGTAATTCTTTTTTTTCCCCTCACACGGTACTAAAGGGTCAATTCAGCCCCGAAAATTGTGTAAATATTGTTTGATTAAAATATTATTTATATTAATTTTTTAATATTTGTAATTTGTGAATAGTGATAACTTTTTTACTTTTTTTTTGTAATTTTTTGACTTTTTAACTTTTTTGAAACACCCCAAACCAGGCCTAATTATAATAACTAACAAATATTTTTTAAAAAGTCACTTAGAGATGCTCTTTGAGTCCCTAAATATATGCCTAAATTAATTGTTTAAAAAATATAGTAAAAGTAAGTCCCAATTTTAGGCATTGATAGTTTGGTAAATTAGTGAGTGCATAATTATTGTAATAGATATGTTAAAGTTTATGTGAAAAAAATATAATTTATTTTAATGCATTTTATAGTAAAAAAATTTAAAAATACTTCTGTCACCCTTCTCTTTCTCTTTTACTTCTCTTTCTCCTCTTAAAACAATAATTTTTTTTTTTTAAATTCTGAAATCAAATTCTAGGAAAAACATATAAATCATTTAAATTTTTTTATTATAGTCATAGTTTTTTAAGCTATTTTTAAATTATGAATTTAAATAAAAACTCAAAAAATGTAATAATAATGTAAATAAAATATGAATTAATTTATTTCCTAAGTAGTAGCTTGTTTTTCACATTACAAATAGTGGTTGCGCCCAGGCTAGATCCAAATCCATGATAGAACTTAGAGGTGTTCACGGGTCGGTTCGGCTCAGGTTTACCCTTAGCTCGTCATCTGAACTGACAGCTTCGGGTTACAGAATCAGTCACCCGTCATTGACTGAAATAGGGTTCAAAATCGACTGAATCAAAAAAATCGGTTTGATAATCGGTTCGGTTGATTTCGAAGATCTGAAGAGAGTGGACAAAATCTTCTGAAAAATGGAAATAAATTTTCAAAAAAAAAAAACCTTTAACACTTATATAAACATGTACATATATTTCTTACAATTAGAACGATAGTAGAGGAGAGACATGGGTTAAAGCAAAAGAGAGATGAGAGACTCATCATGCTTTTAACATTGCATCATCATCGTTGATCATCGCCGCAACCACCGTTACTCATCGCAGCAGCAACCACCACCACTACATCTTGGATAGAAAGAGGGAAGGGAAAAGATGGAGTAGTAGAGATGAGAGAGAATAAGAGATGGATTTGTTTCTGAAAGTAGACAGAGATGAGGGGAAGGAAATGAAATGGTGAGTAGATGAGAGAGAAGATGAGAGCTTTGAGAAACAAGAGACAAAGAGAGAGAAGAAGAGATGAGACTGTGAGTAGGTAGGTACGCAGGTAGGTAGGTAGGTAGGTCGGTGAGAGATGAGAGGAGATGAATTGTCTGAGAGAGAGAGAGAGAGAGAGAGAATAGAAAAGAGAAGGGGTGAGAATTGAGGCAAATGGGGGGCATAGAGAGTTAATTGAAAGGTCAAAAATCTCTTATTGGGAAGAGGTAATTTCTCCCTCTGGGAAGATAATAATAAATTCTTGGGAAGATAAAAGACTAAACAATTTGTTTAGTTTCCTATGCAAAAAGATTTTTCCCAAACAAGTATCTAACTTAATAATGAAAGTGTGTATGTATGTGTAATTCGGTCGGTCGGTTTCAATGGATCCGTTTATGTAAAGCCTGATCTCCGACCGAAAATCCAAAAAAATGTAAGATTGACACTCGCAGCTGACTGGGCTATTAAGCGAAACTGTCTATATCATCATTGGATCGGGCGGGTTGAATTGGTTTCACGGGTTGTTCGGATTTTTGAACACCCCTAATAGGACTTGAAGGGATTGGGCCATGAGAATTAAAGATGGATCTAGAAATGGGTCTAGGCCCAATGGTTGGGTTGTCACTTCTATAAAATAGGGGACCATCTACAGAGTCCATGTGACACATCCATATACTTTGTGTTTCCCAGCAGTGGCAGAGTCAAGAATTTAATATATGGGGCACTCATTAATTATAATCTCAAAATTTTTCTTCCCCAATCAATAACAATAACATAATAATAATTTTTCGAGCTAATATTAAACATTAAAAATTAATATTCATTAAAAAAAGTTTTTAATTTTAAACTTTTACAATTAACCCCAACGAGTTTTCATCTTTCATCTTTTGAAATCTTTCCATGATAGTATCATTGTCAATGACATCAAAAATCTCTCTCTCAATGTAGACAACCAAGTTATCATTTATCCATTCATCACCCATTCGGTTCCACAACCGATTCTTCACAATAGTCATAGCTAAAAATACCCTCTCAACAGTAGCAGTTGCTACAGGCAAGATTAATACTAAAGTCAAGAGCAAATACACCAATGGATATATTTTATCTCTTCCAGTCTCCACCATTTTCTTAGCAAGATTGGCAATTCCATTCAACCTTGATGACTCACTACTGGATAGCATGTCGATAATATATGTATTAAGTTGATCATTAACTACCAAGAGCTCCACTAAAGAAAGTTCTTGGGGATAAAATTCGATGAGATGAATTAACTTTTTCTTGTCAAAACTAGAGAAAGAGTTAAACGGATTCAAACATGTCACACAAAGTAACAACTCAGTGTTCGACTCAGTGAAACAAGCATTTAGTTCTTGAATTTGCATATCCAAAATAGTGTAGAATAACTCAGCGTGATAGTGATGTAAGTTTGTAATTTCTTGAGCATTGCGCCTTTTTCTCCCTCGAGCTACAAACACATCATCCATTTGCGGAACATCAATTTCATGCTTTTCACAAAAAGACAAAATATCATCAAGTAAAGATGTCCTCCCACTCTCCCTCATCTTTTGGAGCCGTACTTTAGAAATTTGAACTAAATTCATGGCATTAACAATATCTTGATCTTTCTTTTGTTTTTCTTGCGATAACTCACTTCTAATAGCCAATATCGCTTTCATCAAATGAAGGTTGAATACAAACTCAAATGATTGAATTGAGTCCAACAATACATTTGCTTCTGCTCGTTGTTCTGAATTTGAACCATCCTCCGAAATCATTTCAAGTACATCAATCACTGTCGAAAACATACCAGCCAAGTTGACTAAAGTACCATAATGTGAACCCCAATGTGTATCACAAGTATGTTTAAGATTAGTTTCTTGATTTAAGCCTTGCCCACTAGATAGCTCTCCAGTATTAAGTGCCTCAGCAACTTTTGTAACTTGCTTCTCTCTAACAATATCTCAGCGTTTACATGATGCTCTAACAACATTCACCACATTAGAAACCAAAGTGAAAAGTAAAGCAATTTGATCATGATTCTTTGTCATGGCTACAAGTGCCAATTGCAATTGATGAGCAAAATAATGAACATAATATGCACAGGGATTCTCTTTCAGTATAAGTGTTTTAAGACCATTGAACTCACCTTGCATATTACTAGCCCCATCATATCCTTGACCCCGCAATCTAGAAATACTCAATCCAAGTTTGGAGAATAAATTTTCCACAGCTTGTTTGAGTGAGAGAGCATTCGTATTAGCAACATGCTCAATACCCAAAAAGCGCTCAATCATTTGGCCTTTTTTGTTAACATATCGTATTACAACTGCCATTTGCTCCTTGATTGATATGTTATGGGCTTCATCAATCAAAATAGAAAAAAGTGCATCACCAAGATCTCTAATAATCACATTGATAGTTTCAAATGTGGTCACATTTACAATATCTTTTTGAATATCAGGAGATGTTAACTCCAGATTTTGTGGAGCATTGCTCAATGCAACCACTTTGACATCTTCATTATGATCCGCAAGAAAATTGAGAAGTTCAAGAAAATTTTCTTGGTTATTTGAATTTTTAGATTTATCATGCCCACGAAATGCAAGTCCTTGTCTTAGAAGAAATTTGGCACAATCAATTGATGCATTCAAACGGGTTCAATACTCAATTTGAACTTGATAAGGTTGTTTGAAAAAAAAAAGCATTTGAATATGTTGATTTTGGTTTAACAAGTCTTGACATGTACTCGAAGCTTGATTATGAGCACTATTGGGACCTCTAACATGAGTCTGAATTTTTTCTTTTTTCTTCCAATTTGAGAAACCCTCACCAACAAAAGAATCACCACTAGCTTGATCTTCAATATCGGATTTGAAAAGATAACAACATAAACAAAATGCTGCATCTTTTGCTACGCTATACTCCAACCAATTAGGAAATTCACTAAACCAAGCTTGATTAAATCGCCAAAATTTTTGTCCAAATGATTTTTGTGAAAAATTATGATTACGAGGTTGATAAGGACCTTTTTGTAGATATGCCTTATGAATTGTCTCGATCATTAGCATTATAGTCCATAATCCGAGGCTGTAGTCTTAGATCTGCAGGAAGGTCTGCTAAGTTGATTTCTATGCGACTTTGTTTTATGAAAGAATAATTATAATCTTTTTCTTGAGGAAGAGATGACTCCAACTTTGATTTTCTTTTGAAATATTTCTCCATGACTGTTTTAAAAAATAAAAATTCATAATCAAAATCACAAACCTCCACAAATCACAATCTCTAATTTTAATACAAATCAAAAAATTTAAATTTAGCACAAATCACAACAAATAAAATTTCTAATATACCTATATTATAACAAATGAAAGTCCCTAATTTAAATAACAAATGCTACAAATTAATATTTTTAATTATAGCACAAATCAAATCTCTAATTTTAGCACAAACAACAACAAACCAAAATCCCTAATTTTAATATGAATCACCACCAATTAAGATTCATAATTTTAGCATATCAAAAATTAATACTCATAATTTTTATTTAAAAATAAAAATCATAAATAAAGTTACCTGTGAACAATGAAGAGAAGATACCAAGGTTGTAGTGTGGTCCTAAATATGTGTTGTGTGATCCTAATCTGGTGAATCGCGAGTTGGTAAATTGCAAAGCAACAAAGAGAGATAAAGAAAACAAAAAAAATATAGAGACACTTAACAAATACTGTAAATAAATAAAAAAATAAAAAATTTCATTCACTTTTGGGGTTTTAGGATTTCAGCCTGCTGCCATTTTCCCATGAATCAAAAAAAAAAAAAAAAAAGTAATTGGATTGGAGTTGTGTCAGTGTGTTTGGGTGCGTGTATTAGTGTTTTTGGAAATTGGGTGCGTGTGTGCGTGTGTCAATGTGTTTGGAAATTGGGTACGTGTGTGCATGTGTTAGTGTTTTTGGGTCAAATTGGGCTGCTGTGTATATAGGCATTGCGTGTAAGCCACAAACAATCCTCAAAAAAAAAAATTTGAAATGTGAAGAGGGCACGTGATCCCCTTAGCCCCGATGTCCTTTCGCCTCGGTAGTAGATGGTGGCCCAAGGTGATGGGTGAGAGGAGAAAGTGAAACTTATTTAAAAAATAAGTGAAAACAACTTTTTTGTGTTTTGAAAACTTTGAAATCAATTTCATTTTTTAAAAACAAATATAATTATACCAAACAAGTTTTCATTTTCAATTTTCTAAAAAAATGAAAACAAAAACTGAAAATATAAAATAAAAACGTTAACAAACAAAACCTTAACTACTCAAGCCATTAAACGAAACTATAATTTTTCCCTTTGAATTCAACTACCCAAAAAGTCAAAAAGCAAAAGGGTAAAATGGTCATTTTGATTTTACTACAATATTTTATTACACATGTTTTTTTGTAAAAAGTTATTCCAAGCATACATCTTTTTTCTCTCTACTTTTTTAACTAAAAAGTCAAAAAGTGTACTTTTATAGCACATCCCAAATAACTTAGTGCAATACCCACAATTTTAAAATGTATAATTGCTTTCTCTTGTGGCTTCAATTGGCTTCTGCAAAATTTTATACATCTCCATTTTAAGCGGGTGTCTCTTCATCATTATTCTAAGCATATATTTTCCATTCCAATTATTAGAAATCTATATTATTGAAAGTGATATGACACTTTGTGTTCAATAGATTTCTAACATTTTTTCATATTTCATAAATCAACATTACTCTCACAGTATACATTGATATGAAAATTAATATCTTGCCCATTGCTACAATATTTCAAAGCAATTATAAACCACATATTTGTGTGTGACTCATATTTATGTGAATTTCACACGAATGGCTTTGTTTGGTGCAATTGTTAATAGGATATTTGCAAAATTTTTTACGTTATTTGAGATATTTTTATTGCAATTAAGATTTTTGACCTAGTGATCGGGTAGCACACGTTTATAATGTGAGATTATGAGTTCAATCCTTATGGAGAGAAATTTGATACCATATTTGTGTTACCCCCTTCTCCTACTAAAAAAAATAAATAAATCAAAAACTATTTTTATTGCATAAGTGATTATATAAAACAATGCCTAAAAGTTAACATTAATGCTGAGTATTATATCTAATTGATATATTTATTAATATGTGTGTTTGTGGTCTTAACATTATTATTGAAAAGTTAATGTCATTTTCATATCATCAAAACCAGACACATAGGCTGTGTTTGGTTTGTGTTTTAAGATAAATTTTTTAAATTTTTTTTGAGGACAGAGTATAGAATTTTTTTTAGTTTGTTTGATTGTATATTTTGAAAATAGTTTTGGAGTTTAGGAGTTTGGGATGATTTGATATTTTGTTGTAGTTGAGTAGATGTGTGTGAAAAAAAAGTGATTGAGAAGGAGAGATGAGAGAGAAAAAGTGATTGATTGATGCGTAGATAGAGAAAGTGATTTTGAAATTTTTTTTTGAAAAAATTTAAACCAAACAAAATTTAAAATTTTTTTCTCAAAAATTATATCTTAAGATACAAATCAAATTAAACCATAGTAACTATGAATGAATATAGCAGAATTGATTGCGGGGGGAAAATGTTGACATCAATAACATGTTTAGAGTTGAAAAATAAGAAAACTTAAAAAGAATCAAACAGTACTATCATGACCCGAACCCGCCCCTATGGGTTAAGGCCATAACCAGCTAGTAATCACGAGATTACCTACGACCTCAAACCAAATAAGACAAAACTCATCAGAGTAAAGGGGCCAAACGGAAGCAAATTTGAAACTTTGTCTATAGAGCCGTGCTTATTTGCACATCATAACATTCCAAACATACGTATGTTAATAACTCACAACAGAAAGTACAGTAACATTAAGTTCTATACAGACAGGATCATTCAAATTTAAGTCAGCCAAAACAATGCTATATACAGACGTACACCAAAGTCCTCGCCAACATGACAAAATAACATAGAATGGCAGAAGGACGAAGACGTGTCTCGTGCATGAGACGCAAGGGTTGACTCTTCAAAACCTTAGTTGTTCCATACAGACTTCACTGGGGCTGGGTTTGGACTTTTCTTGGCTCACCTACAAACACATGAATGAGCGTGAGCGAAAGCCCAGTGAATAATATCAAATAAAGAATATACATTGGAACAATATACATCAAACGGCCTTGGGCCCAATTTATATTTCTACTAATACATACATACATACATAGAAATATGTAAGTTAAGTAACTGCGATTCCAAACACATCATACGGCCTTGGGCCCAATTCATTAGTGTCAAACTGTTATTCGTGTCAAACTGTTATTCGTGTCAAACTGGCCTTTGGCCTTTTCAAACTTCCATATCAAACTAGCCTTTAGGCCTATCAAACTTTCATTCATGTCAATCTGGCCTATGGCCCATTCATGCATATCAAACTGGCCTCTGGCCCATTCATGCATGTCAAACTGGCCTTTGGCCCATTCATTCATGTCAAACTTTCATTTGTGTCAAAACGGCCTTTGACCCAACCATTTGTGTCAATCGGCCTTCGGCCCAATCATTCATGTCAATCGACCTTCGGCCCAATCATTTATGTCAATCGGCCTTCAGTCCAATCATTTATGTCAATCGGCCTTCAGCCCAATCATTCATGTCAATCGGCCTTCGGCCTAATCATTTATGTCAATCGGCCTTCGGCCTAATCATTTATGTCAATCGGCCTTCGACCCAATCATTTATGTCAATCGGCCTTCGGCCCAATCATTTATTCTTACAACCATTGTCCACCAAACGAATCAATGAACTTATAGGACTTACATAGAAGTAAGCAATTTGGATAACAACATAATTCAGATATCTTTGTTAAGATATTACTCACAGTGATCGGCTCGTGGATTTGCCCTAGAGCTTGACCCTACACATCATATAACACATATGGGTCACAAACGATTCAATCCGTTCTTTAATTCACAAATTCCTCTTTAGGCCTCATTCTTATCTCTTTAACTCAATTACAATGCTTAATGCATGCCTAAGAGTGCTTGCAAGTGAAAGAGAATGGAAAACGAAACACAGAACGATCGCACAAAATTTTCAGAAACAGGGTCCCCGCTCGAGCGCGTACTTACCTGCTCGAGCGGACCCATGAGGTCTGCAAAAGTACTGGTTATGTCATTTTTACGCTGGAGCGTGGAACTTGGACGCTCGAGCGGAAGTCCATCTTACATAGCTCCCCGCTCAAGCGTGGCTTCATTGGTCGAGTGGATATCATGGTCTGCAGAAAATACTGGGAGCACGAAATTCACGCTCGAGCGGCGGTTTCCCCGCTCGAGCGGACATCAAATTTCTGGGTTTTCCAGAATGTGTTCTTGAGCTCAAATTCGACATTTCAACCACATTCCTTGCATATTATGGCTCAAATCTCACATATGCTTGTACTAACATGGTATCAACACCAAATTACAACACAATGGAGTTCAATTTCACGAATTGATCACATGTATACCCCAAATTAACTCAAACTCATGCATTCAAGGTTCCTATTTCTAATACACAACATGCATGCCCATTTTGACTATTATTTTCACTTCTAATGATGCCATTAGTGCTCATTCCCATGAAACTCAACAAAAACATGCTTGCATGTGGGATTACACTTCCAATCTTTCATAATTTACAATTTACATGCTAGATTTTGTGATTCCATAGGTGTTCTTTACATGCATGCACATATCAAGCTTTGATTCCAACAAAACCAACTCAACTCATGCTCTTGGTTACAAACAAACCTTGAACACACAAGATTACACATTAAACTCATGAATTCAAGAATCAATTGCTTACCTAGAAGCCCAATCTATGGTTAATTCTTGAACTAGACTTCAAATATCCAAGCTTGAGTCAAAATTGCACAAGTTTCTCCCTTCTATCTCTATGGCCGGCTCCTTTTCTCTCTCACGACACCAAGATCAGATTTTTTTTGAGTTCAAAAGAGGCAATGAGAGTGTATATGGCCTCACACATAAGGCCCCACTATCTATTATTTAATAACATTAAATAATTGGGCACTAAATCATCAATTTAATCAACTTAATCTGGTCTGAATCAATTTTTCAATTAAACTTCACCGTAGGCTCTAAAAATTATGCCAATCACAATGGCGTAATCAATTTCGGGTTCTGTGGCCGATAAGGCCTTCAATTTAATTCCCAAAGCAGATAAGCAAACAGATATTCCTACGGTGAACAGATAGAAATTCAAAGTCGCACATTTTCACATAATGGCACCCAAAATCATATTAAACATATAATCAAACTCATAATAAGGACCAATTAGCTAATTACGGAACAGGGTTATCACAGTCTTCCCCCCTTTAGGAAGTTTGGTCCTCTAAACTTATTTCACCTTTAGTCGAAAACAATTCGGGACGCTTTTCATTCAACATTTCCAGTCCTTTTTGATAGCCATTTACTTGGTCCCCAAATCAAGCAACACTCAGTTTTCAATCAGTCAGAGACTTACCTTTTTCTTCCATACAAGGCTTGTATGGTGCCATACCGAAACTAGAGTGCAAGCTGTTGTTGTGAGCACAGTTTGCCAACAACGAATAGACTTTCCAGATTCCTTGAAAGATCTGCTGAATATATTTGGAGCATTTCTCCCAAAAGTTCTTTCTAATTATACATCAATTATCGGATGGGAGGTATTGCTGACTCTCAATCCAGTTCTCATCGCCTCTAGAAGGCTTGCCAGAATTCAAACACATTTTAGGATCCCTGTCCAAAACAATAGATACTAGGATCCCATGCAAACGAGCAATCTTGTCGATGTAAACAGTTGCTAGTCTATAAGCATCACATGAAGATTTTACAGGGAGGATACGAATAAACTTAGTAATCCTATATACAATAACCCAAACGAGACTTATACCCTGGGTGTCCAAGGCAGCCCCACAATAAAATTCGTAGTCACATATCCCTATTTCCATTCCGAAATAGAGAGAGGTCGAAGTAGTTCCGCTAATTTCTAATATTCGACTTTGACTTGTTAGCACCGAAAATATTTAGACATAATTTCACCAATTGCCCTCTTGAAGGTCGGTTACCAACATATTTATTTCGGATGCCAGCTAACTCTATCACAGAAGTTCGGTCTATTCCCTTGTCACAAAAGTTCAATTCATTATTCAATAATTCCACAATTCACAATCCGATTCGGTATTTAGTTCAGTGACTCATCACAGTTATCTAAGGTTAACCAAAAGTCTTTAGGAATATGAAGTGGATCTAGATACGGATTCCCGAATCAACAAAGGTAGCATCGAAGCGATCAATTTCTAACACAATACACGTGTCCTCAATTCATTCAACAGTTTACGATTTACAATTCAGTCCATATTCAATCCCCTGTTCTATCGAGTCTGTCCATACTATCTCATAGTCGCCAAAAGCAGAAGGCAATTCGTCTATTAATCCCCATGATGTCAAAGATGATATCAAAACAGTCAATCACATGTTAAACACAATTTACACATCCTCAGAGCACTAATTACAGAATATAATGGCACTGAGTAGTTATTTACGTAAGGCGTAATGAATTCACATACTTTTAGACAATCAGGGCTTTTAAAAGCTCCTTTGATGCTAATAACATCCACATAATACCAAAGAATGACATTCTGGTAAAACAAAGAAATAATCGTCTCGGAATCAAAGCACACCCGTTCATGACCGTCGGTGGCAAACTCGAGATCGATTAAACAAACCCACCCGTACAAAACCGTCGGTGGCAAAAGAGATATCTCAACAAGGGTGCTACATAGGCTTAACGTCCCCTAGCATGAAAGGACGCCCCAAGAATGTCATCAAAACAAACATAATAGCACTTATCATATCCTGGTTTCCCAAATTCTGATAACATTAAAGCACCTACTCTCCCATACAGGACATATTCTGATCAGTCAAGGACAAATGTTCAATACCATTTACAATCAAATCAATCCGTTTTCATCGGTTTCCATAACGTCAAATGAGCAAGAGCATGATAGCACACAAGCATTGTTTCTTACGACACCCAACCACTGGATTCGCACAACCCAGTTCATTTTTAACACAAATGTCCTCAATAGTTGAAGTTTGGTTCTCAACGGTGTTCATGGTTGGATCAATCTGTTGATAGCCCACCAAAGGTCTTTCAAATAAGTCAAGTATTCCAAATGGATTCAAGTTTTGGGTCTATCAGTTTTTTTGTCAAGAAAGTATTCCAAATGGATTCAAGTTTTGGGTCTATCAGTTTTTTTGTCAAGAATAATCTGGCTATTTATTTACAAGCAATCCTTAATCCCCCTTTTACAAAACCAAGTTAGATAGAGGGTTTTACCAAATCGAGCCTGGCAAAGGTCTTATCAAATTAAATCAAACAAAGGTCCCATCAAGTCACATCCAATGAGGGTTCTAACAAGGCCATATCAGTCAAAGGTTCTATTGGATCGAATCAGATAAAAGTTTTCTCAATAGGGTACATTCGGTTTTGTAAGGCATACTCCGTTTGCTTAGGAACATGGTTGATAGTTTCACAATTGTCCTAAGTTCATCAATCCTTAAAGTCATATCGGATTCATTCATCACATCCGTTCATATCAAAGTATTTCAAGTCAGGTACAATATAGCATTGCCCACATAAATTCAGGTATAGTTACGTATGCATGCAGTTATTCAGATCAGGACGTATATACCATAATCACTACAGTAGTTCCCAAACAAGTCTTATATGCAAATATATGGCGCATAATAACACATTAAACAAAGTTCCTCAGTTGTACATAAGATAGGGTCCGTTACGCAAAAATTCCAAATTAGTCACAAAACGTGGGTTATGAGTCGAGCCTAGTATAGTCACATAATCCAGTCAATTCTCTACCAATCAAAATACATGGTCTCACAACTTTAGAGTTCGTCTTTTAGGGTGCTCAACTCGGTCACACAATCACAGAGTCAATCAATATCTCAATACGTATTTCACAACTTCCCAAATGGAGCACGTATATATATTCAATAAATACAATCTCAATCTTGTGGGTCTGACAGATCCAGACACACAGGCGGCAAATATGAAAGGACATGCTGATCCGAATCAAACAATACCCCAAGCAAAGATGTACACACGCACTAATTCAGAATCAGTCACATATAGGCATTCGTTTAGAAATAGTATAGATACCTGGAATAATGGTTGCAACATTCTGAGTACTTTCTGAGATGAGTGCAATTACTGTATCTTGACTAGTAATTCCTACCATTGATACGAATCTAGCTGAGGCAGAAGATTTATTCACATTTTGTTCAGTTCGGGGACAGTTCCTTACTATATGGTCCGCTTTACCACACCTATAACGAACCCCAGAGATCTGATAACAAACTCCTCGGTGTTTTTACACTGGTGGTGGCAAAGGTTTTTGTCGTAGCGGCAACTGGCATTGTTGTCTTAAGATCTCGGCCATTTCCTGTACTATTCTTTCTAGTCTATCAAGTCGGGCTGTAGAAGAGCCTTCCAGCTCGTATGCCCTTAATTTATCCACACTCTACACAAATTCTTATTAAACCTTGCCAAACACTGGGATGCCCAATACAAAATAAACACAGATACACATGCATACATTCACACATAGGCACATCTAATCACATACGTAACAGATGATTGCACACTTATCAGATATCGCATGCTGAACATTTACTAAGTGGTTATATACTCAAGTCATGTTCATATTTCACATAGACACCCATTTGCAGAATCGAATGCACATAGGCAACTTTTCATGATTCATATGTTCATGTATGTGCATTATAACAAAACAAACTTGTTGTACACACTAGTGCAACAATTCATATCTCATATAATCACATACTCTCAACACCCGAAACACAAAACTAGGCATATGCATTGGCGTATAGCTATACAAAACATGCATTATTTGATCATGAATTATGAAGAAAGAAACAAGAAAGTCCCAAAACATGCATATTTCCAGTTTACAACAAGTCCCAAAAACGAATGCAAATAGGGCTACTCTATCATGCAAGAAAAGGCCTAAAATAGAGATTCAACACAAAGGGACAGCATCTGGCCTCCAAAAAAAAAGACCCCTTCAACAAAGTTGAAGAGGGGCTCAAAATAATACACTTTACAGTTTATGACCAAGTCCAAAATAGTGCACAAGTAAGCTTAAAACACTATGCAAAAATAGGCCTAAAAGAAGGTTTAAACACAAAGAGCAAAAAGGGAGCCTCAAACAGCAAAGGACCCCTGATCAAACATGAAGAGGGGGTCAAAATATGACTCTTTACAGTTCGGGTCGGAGCCCAAAAATACAAGCACAAGGAGCTAAAAAAACATGCAAACAAAGGGGCCAAAAGAGGGATAAAGAGGCAAGTGATAGAGGGAAGTCCCAAACAGTGAATAGCCCTTCAACAAAGTTGAAGAGGGGATCAACATAAGACAACTCATAGTTTATTGCAAAGCTCGAAACAGTTTACAAATAGGCCTAAAATACTATGCAAGAAAGAGGCCTAAAAGAGGTTTTTAACACAAAGTGTAAAAAATAAGCCTTAAATAGGGAGAAGTCCTTAATCAAACATGAAATAGAGCTTAAAATAAGACTATTTTCAGTTAGGGTCAGAGCCCAAATATGCGAGCACAAGGGGCTAGAATATAGATCAAAATAAAGCAAGAAAAGAGGAAAAGAAGACTTATCCTTGAAGAACCAATCTTTGACAGTCTTTGGACCAAGTTTGGGGACTCTTAAGCTCTGGAAATGGCTTTCAAGCTGCTGGAATGGAGTGAGGAGGAGGGGTGCTATGGGTTGTAGAGTAAAGGGTGTAGGAATGGTCCAAGAACAAAGGGGTTTTGATGTTTGGAATAGAAGGGAAGAGGGATTGAATGCAAGAGGCTTAGAACTAATTTTTATAACCCTAAAAACACAGCTGGGGGTGCTGGTTATATAGGCAAAGGAGTGGAGAAAAAAGGGAGGGAAATGAAATTCAAATTTCCCCCCAAAAATAGGCCTAAAAGAGGGATAAAGCGGCAAGTGGTAGCTGCTGGCCTCAAACCGAAGAGAGCCCTTCAACAAAGTTGAAGAGGGGCTCAAAACAAGACATTTTACAGTTTACATTAAGCCACGAAACAGCTCACAAATAAGCCTAAAATACCATGCAAAAATAGGCCTAAAGAGAGTTAAAGAGGCAAGTGATAGTAGGAGACCCCAAACAGAAAAAGGTCCTTAATCAAACATGAAAAGGAGCTCAAAATATGACTATTTACAGTTTGGGTCGGAGCCCAAAAATGCTTGTAAGAAAGGCTTAGATATAGAGCAAGATAGGAGCAAAAAAAAAGGAAAAGAAGCTTACCCTTGAAGACCAATGGACCAGCAGCTCTTGGTCAGAGAAATGGTGCTCCTAAGCTCTGAAAAACAGCTCCAAGTTGTTGAAATGGATGGTGGTGGGGTGTATACCAAAAACCGGGGCAAACGGAGGTGGTTAAGCAGTCCCGAACCGAGGCACACGGCTGTCGGCTCCGAAAAATCGGAAACCGGGCTCCAAACGGGAAAAATGGCCTACAACCACGAAACGTAGCCTACGGCCACTGAGAGATGATCTACGAGACCTCTCCCTCCCTTCGGGAAGAGAAAACAGAGAAAACAGAGCCTGATTCGTAAACCGAGGCAAGGCGCGAAAGAGTTCGGAAGTCCGGAGGCAAGGCTCGCAGCCGAGACTTTGAAACTTCTGAACGAGCACTATATGCAATATCACCGAGCGCTCAACTGGTGACATCTGAGTCTTAAGGTCGGTCAAAAATGGGGTGTCTACAGTTGCCCCTCTTTGACAGAACTCGGAAGTCGTAAGTGACGGGAGTGAATGTCAAAGCCCAGAGACGACCCATTTTTGATAAGGCCGAAGACTTAGACAAACAGGCGAGATAAACAGAGATGCGCCCGCAGGCGTGCCCGCAGGCAGGGGCAAAATGCAACCGACATTGCAAGAAGCCGAAGGTATCTCAATGATTATGCAAATGCAGCAAGCTGTAATGAAGCACATATTCACAATAGATGCAACAGTTTTAAGCAAGAATGCAAAGCAACAACTACATTACATGCAGAAAGGATAAAAGAAGATTATGCAATCTTAGCGAGCATGTGCGATAGGTACACAAAAGTGGACGAGGTGTGATAGATACACAGAGTGAATAAGCATGTGCGATAGACATACAAAGTGAGTGTAATGATAGATACACTAAATTGAACATGTAATGGACACACGAAGTGAACGTGTGACAGATACACAAAGTGTGATAGATGCACTGAGTGAACAAGTGTGATAGATATACTAAAGGTGAACACAAAGTGTGATAGATGCACTATGTGAACAGAGTATGATTGATATACTAAATGTGAACACGAAGTGTGATAGATGCACTTAGTGAACGAGTGTGATGGATACACAAAAGGTGAACACGAAGTGTGATAGATGCACTTAGTGAACAAGTGTGATGGATACACTAAAGGTGAACACAAAGTGTGATAGATGCACTATGTGAACAAAGTATGATTGATATACTAAATGTGAACACAAGTGTGATAGATGTACTTAGTGAACAGAGTATGATTGATATATTGAAAATGAACACAAAGTGTGATAGATGCACTATGTGAACAGAGTATGATTGATATACTAAATGAATGAAGTGAAGTGTGATTGATACACAACACGAGAATGTATGTGATAGATACACTAAAGTGAATACGTGCATGGTAGATACACAAAATGAGAATGTGTGTGATAGAGACACAAAAGTGAATGAAGTGTGATTGATATACTAAGTAAATGAAGTGAAGTGTGATTGATACACAAAACGAGAATGTATGTGATAGATACACAAAATGAAAGAAGTGTGATTGAGAGTGTGATTGATACACTAAATAAATGAAGTGAAGTGTGATTGATACACAAAACGAGAATGTATGTGATAGATACACAAAATGAAAGAAGTGTGATTGATACACTAAGTGAAGAGAGAGTGATTGATACACTAAATAAATGAAGTGTGATTGATACACTAAGCGAACGAAGAAAGTGTGATAGATACACTAAGGGTGAATGAGGTGTGATTGATACACTAAATGAAAGAAGTGTGATTGATACACTAAGTGAAGAGAGAGTGATTGATACACTAAATAAATGAAGTGTGATTGATACACTAAGTGAACGAAGAAAGTGTGATAGATACACTAAGGGTGAATGAGGTGTGATTGATACACTAAAGAAATGAAGTGTGATTGATACACTAAATAAAGGATCTCAAACGGAACTTCTTTGAATGAACCGTACATACAATATCGTGCATGAATGAGAAAGAAACTTGATAGGTACAATGCAATACAATGCATGATGTTTAAGGAACGCAATAAACAAGCGTAACGGCGTTTTAGAAAGCACCTCATGGGGTGAGTGGCGATGAACCGCTCTACTCTGATGGGGATCTCCCCTTGTGCTCTTCGAACACTTACCTTCAACTCACAATACAAATCTGAAATACTGACCAAGGATTTCCTTCCTAGAAACACTTTGGATGTTGCTTTCTTCACTGATCACATTCACAACTTTCCCTATTCTCCAACGGGGTGACAGACTAGGTTGGTTCAGTATCCAGAATTGAGGTGCATACATGCTATCTCAACCTATGGGGCTTCCATACAGATTTCAAGCCGAGGACATGCCTCTGGGTATTTAAACCAGACTTTAGTCTCGAAAATCCCGAACCTTTGCATTCTAGGCAACAGCCATTCGAACTCTAGTTTCCACCGTCGCAGTTGGTCTCCTAGGAACTCATTGCAAGCACGACCAAGATGCCCCTAGCAAGGACCGGTACTCGGGAGAGCACTTTTGATCGCCATTTTGGCTTGAAGTAGACTTGATCTTGAGCTTGAGGTAGAGGCACACTCGTACTTCAGAGCGATGGCAAGACCTGAAGAGGTACACACGGAATGTAGTCTCAGAACTTACTGAAGTTGAAACAAACTCAGATACCCGACATTTCCTCTTTTCTTTTGCTTTGTAGTCTGGAACCCATATAGTTTCAAATAGGTCCTAGTTTTACTATTCTGACATGACTTGGGTTGAACCCTGCGGTTTTATGAAAGAACAAATCTTGTTTTGCACAGATGTGGAGAACGACACGGCACTCGGAGCGCAAAATTTTATTTTGAAATTGATAAATGAGTTCTCGACCGGGTATTGAGCCTACGGCTGAACACAGCGCACTACGACTCAACAATAGAAAACAAAAGGTAAACAACCTAAACACAAATACAGACACTCAAAAAAACGACTCAAGACAAGAATCGAGGTAAACAAAATGAAAGACACGACACACAGACGTGTTACAAAGACGAGAGACCTCTCAATTCGCGAGGAGCCAGTTTCTCCGGGCATTGTCTCCTACCCTTTCTCATTTGTGATTCTCACATCACTCGGCCCTCAGGCTCTGTTTTTCTGAAAAAAAAAGCCATTTTCTTCACTTTTTCTCTCAGCGCACATCTCTCTATTCTTCAATCTCTCATTTTTTATCCCTCCCCTGGGTGGTTGATGGATAAACAGAAAGTTGCGGGCTCTTGCCCAACATAATCAGTTCGCGGCTATTTCCTCCGGTGATATCTGTCGATGTGCCGGATGAGGGAATGGAGTATCTTGATCCGTTCCAATCTTGTGCTTCGCACTTGGCTTGATATCTCGCTGCTTGGAGGATGAGAGAGCTCTTAGCCCTTTCGCTGTCGTCTTTAGTCGTGCCCTTTTCTGGTAGGTAGAGTGCCCTTCTTGGCAAGTATGGCCCCTTTTCTGGCATGTATGTTGACAATGGGGAAAAGACAGAACACCTGACTCAACTGTGCCCCTAGTTCATCATCTTGACCATTTTTTTGTTTTTTTTTTTTTTTGTTTTGGTTTTCGACTAAAACAATTTTGACCGACATGAGAGTTAGATTAACATGCTTGTTCGATTTTCTGATTTGAAATCATGAAAGTTAGGTTATGAGCACTGAAAGTTTTCCTTTTTTGGGTCCAAGAAAAAAGGTCCAGTTTTGGAAAAATGGAATAGTTTTCGAGAGAAACTCAGTCAACCTTAGTAAAAATTCTCAAAAACTATTTTTGCAAATGGCCACTGCTCAACGAGCATAGAACCCACTCTCGAGATGCACAACCTCATATTCGAAGGAAAATTGCCCCGTGCTTGAAGAGAGCTTCCTAGCAACGGAAAGTTGCCCCTTGTTTGAACGGCACCGCAGCGTATTGAATGGCAACGGAAAGTTGCCCCTTGTTTGAACGGCACCACAACGCATTGAATGGCGACGGAAAGTTGCCCCTTATCTGAATGGCCCCGTAGCGCATTGTAGTCAGTCCTCAGAGTGACGAACACAACCAAATTCTCGGATACAGAGAAAGCGAAGATGATCAAAACCATTACATGGACATAGTTGAGTTTGAAGTGTTTTACGGCTGGACTTCAGAATGAAGTTGCCTACGTATCCCAAAGATGGGAATCAAGCCTTACGTAGTTCGGGGTTAAGGTACACTCGGGTATTTTGACCTCTCCTTTTGCGCTCTAACTTTTGCCAAGGCCGCCCTTCCGGGTTTTCAACCTTGCGAGCTATGTTCTTCTTTTCTTTTCTTTTCATCTTTTTTCTTTTTCTTCTTTTTCTTCCTTTCTTTTTTTGTTCTTTGCATTTTTCTTCTTCTTTTTTTTTGTTCTTTTTCTTGCTCTAACTTTTGCCTGGGTCGCCCTTACGGGTTTTCGGCCTAGTGAGCCTCTCAAGGGTAAAAGTATAGCTTTGTCCATGTCAAATGGTTTTGAGATCCCGAAGTCATCTGAATCTAGGAGAATGGTTGTTGTTCGCTGACGTTGCAAGAGTCCATCCAATGGAGGGTGAATTTGCCCCTAGTGTTTGTGGATAGGAAGTCGGTTGTCCTTTAACAATGTCTTCTTCTTTCCTCCCTTCTGGGGTTTGGCATTCTTGCCGATCTTCATCTTGGACTCTTCGAGCACATTTGAAATTCTTGCCCCTAGTTCGAGGGGTGCTCCTGATCTAGCTTCGCAAGCTTCTTGATCTGACTTTGTTGCCGCTAATTCACGGGCTGCTCTGGATCCGGCCACATAGGCCTTACATTGTAGTTGACCTTTGAACTTTCTGAGTTCTAGTCTGAGGTTTGAAAATGAGGAGTCGAGTCTCGAGGCTGAGAGCGATCCTAAGCTGCACAATCTCAAGAGCGATTCCACACAGGTCTTCGCAGGACTGCGTAAAACATTTTTTTTTTTGAAATCTTTTAAGAAAACGACTAATCGCTCGCGCTGAAGACGGTGTGGGACCAATTTGGATCAAGCCAGGATCCTTCTCAGTACTCACGTTAACAAACATGATTTCATTCATTAAGGGCTTAGCACGTTTCTCTTTCTCTCAATTTGATCAAAGTTTTACAAATCCCGAGGAATTCCTTCCCCTTTGTTTTCAGCACAATGTTTAAAAAGTTTTGAAAAACTTAGGTCAATGCAATGATTTTCAAAGCACAGAAAAGCAGGTGAAAAGCACTGTCGTTTTATTTAGAGCTTTTGGCACAATTGGCACAAGGCAGAAGCGAACACGAGAATGTGAAAATCACTGCTGTTCATTCAAATCTGTTGGCATTACTGGCTCCAAGACAGAAACAGACTCAAAAGAAAGCAAAAAAAGACAAACACAAAACAAAACAGTGATGCCCGAGGTAACACCCCCGGAATCACCTGACTTTAACAAAAAAAAAAAAGACTGACTCGGTACAACAAGACAGACCCAACTGACTCAGTAAGAAAAGACTGACTCTGTATGACACAACAAGACTGACCCAATACTCAAGTCAGAAAGCACAAAAACTGGTATTTGCATATTGCTCAGAACAGTGCATGCTATTCCCACGTCTGGAGTTTAATCGAGTGCCATCCGCAGCTGGTTCATCCCCCGATCACATGATCACATTATCCCCTCAAATTCACCGATCCAGTGTCGATAGACTTTGCAGAGCTTGGCGCGGCAATGACCCCGTTGTCAAATAAATCCTGTACTTCATGGCGAAGACGGAAGCAGTTGTCGGTAGTATGGCCAGTTTGCTGATGGAAGGCATAGTACTGGGCGGCATCATGCGTAACCGGAAGGGGATTTGGGAGAGGCCGAGGCTCAAGGGGTTTGAGATGGCCTTGTCCAACAAGGACTTGGAGAGCTTTGGACAAAGGCATATAGAGGGCATGGAAGACCATCTGACCTCGGGGTTGATACTTCAAGGTTTGTGGATTTTTGCGAGTAAAGGGATTGACAGGTGCTGGCCTGGTTTGTCGATCTCTTCTGAGTGTAGGATTATAGCTGAAAGGAACGTTTTTGATACAACGACCCTTCTCCCGGCTTGCCCCTTGATTCAAACTGCCCCCGACTTGAGTGGCGAAAATGTCGTCCACAGTTTTTGCAACAACTGCGAGCACTTGCTCTTTGTTCAGTCCCTCGGCTTTCAAAGCCTCAACAGTCAACAGAAGATGTTCATGGGGATCCATGTCCGCCCCTATCTTGTTCTTTCCACTCGCCCCCACTTTTCCAAGGGATTGGCATTCCTCAAATGCAGCCCGTTCCAAGACTGGGGAGCCTTTTGACATGAACTCCCTGGTATGTGATGTGGTTAATGATGGAGCCAATGTCCCGGAGGCCAGATCTGTCACAGTTCTTTGAAGATCTTCGATCATTCTCTTCAGCTTAGAAGTAGTGGGCTCACGGGTTTGAGGTGATTGGGGTTCAGATGTACCCATCATGCATAAGTCCATGCTTTCTGGGATAAACACCTCAGGCTTGGGTAGATGGGCCGGGGTGATGTATATGCTAGGGTCATAGGTGGATGACAGTATGTGGATAAGATTGAGGTAGGAAGGAGATGTTTGGTCATTGGGGTCTGAAGGTGGAGCTATTGTCCGATTGTCGATGAGATTTTGGATCTCATGACGAAGGCGGTAGCAACGGTTGGTGCCATGACCGCGCTACTGATGGTACATACAGTACTTGGAGGGGTTATGTCTGGTTGGGAGTGGGTCAGGAAGAGGTTGAGGATCGAGGGGTTTGAGATGCCCTCTTTCCATCAAGGCTTTTAGTGCGCTAGTCAGGCTCATATAGAGGAGGGTGAAAGTTCTGCCTTGAGCTCGGGCTGGGCCAGCTGTTTGTAGGCTTGGTTTGGCAAAAGGGTCAGCTGTGGCGACTGTATTGATTTCGATGGGTTTGGGAATAGCGCTGCTACCAGCGTTGGTACTCCCTGAAATCACCCTCCTTGTCGGTTCACTTGTTCTGGGAATGATCCCACTGTTGAACGCATTCTCGATCTGGACCCCCAGTTCGTGCAAACTTTTGAAAGTGGATAGCAGGGTGACTATCAACTTTTGCAACATATCATGCTCGAGGTTTCGCACCATCATCTGCACTTGATCCCTCTCAGAAGGGCGACGATCTGTCATCTGTGCTGCCTTTGCTCTCCACCTTGTAACAAATTCCACAAAAGGCTCTGTTGGGTTCTGGCGGGTTGCTTCAAGTTCTTGGATGGTCATTTCAACTTGGGTATTGTTGGAATACTGATCGACAAAGGCCTCAGCCAATTCTTCCCAATTTTGCTTCACTTTGTCCTCCAACTTAGCGTACCAAGTGGCTGCTACACCCGACAGGGTTCTTCCATACAGAGAGAGTTTTTGTGGCTTAGTCAAACCCATCAGCTTTAGGACATCCAAGAAAAGTCGGATATGTACCATTGGATCCCCAGACCCGTCGAAACGGTCAATATATGGCATTTTGAATCTGTCTAGGAGCTGTACGGCAGACTCGGTGTACCCATCCTCAATGTCGGGAATGAAGTTAAGGCCCTGTGCCTTTTTGAATTGCTTCTCAAGGTTTGCGATTTTCACCGCGGTCGAATCGAGGTCACTAGCATCAAGGGGATAAAGCCTCTCATTAGGCTGCACCAGGGGTCTGGAAACTCGGGCTTGAGCCAACCCTTCTCGAGGATCTGGTCCCTGCAAATCTTCAGCTGGCGAAAGTGGGTCAAAGTTCGGCTGGGGTCCCAAAGCTGGATGTGAGGTAGATGCCCCAGATGGGCGTTGCGTTTCAGTACTAGTCTCAGCCCGCATGGCAGTTCCCTGATTTAGCGCTGCTATCACGGCCACAAATTCTTCCGAACCCTGTGCCATCACGGTCTGCTGAGTTTAAACAAACGTGATGTGACTGGCAATTGACGAATCAGATGAACCGGTGAGCCCTGATTGGCCTTTCTTTGCCTTGCCTCAGCGAAAGAACACTGGTTGCCCTTGAATTGAATTTCTGACCTAACAGAGTCTATCAGCACTAGTCCAATGTACCCGGGGGATATCGAAGCCTTCTGAAGCTATAGTTCCAGGACTACCTAGCAAAAGAGAAAACATGCAGCATCTCAGCCTGATTTACTAGAACAGATTTGAGCGTAGTTGAATGAGTGTGCTCTCTACTGAATTCTGCCCAAATCTCTGCCCCTGCAAACTGATACCCTCAGGTAAACTGAATCCCAAAATGCTGAATTGGTGCCCGCAGGCTTGATGCCCAAACTACTAAACTAGTGCCCGCAGGCCTGACGCCCAAACTTGTAGACTGATACATGCATTCCTATAGAGACGTACTCTAAAAGCACATAGCAGACAAGTGAGAGCCAAAACACCCCTATGTTGGGGTAGGGTTTCCCTGTCCTATTTTGTCAGGAGCTAGGGTTTCACTACGCACGCAGCGGTTTCAAACAACCTAAATCGGGTAAGTAACCTATCCTAGCTTGGAATGGTCACTATGGATTCCGAATATGCACTAGGTCGAATGGTCAAAAGGGTGCCCCGGTAAAACCGGGGTTTGTGTTCCCATACTGCAGAGCCCACAACCGGTCAGCCTTATGGTCATGCCTTGACAAGACAAGCCTCCGGCAAACCGTTCAGGAATAGCAGATGGCAAACACGGTGTCCTAGGCGCACCAATGCAAATGCAATGCAAAGAAACACACAAGCGTAGTCAAAAACAGATATCATGAGTTCGAGTCAAGTTCTCTAAATCCCCAGCAGAGTCGCCAAAACCCTCAAAAGTCCCCCTCCGGTGCTGTACAATCTCAGGATCGATTCCAGGCATGTCTTCGTAGGACCACGCGAAAACATCTTTGAAATCTTTTAATAAAGCGACTAAGCGCTCGCGCTCCTCCGAAAA
>NW_021027712.1:29296-51796 GCF_004153795.1 Camellia sinensis
ACGAGAGACGTTTCATACTTGAAGTGATGAAACGTGCCTCAATTCTCGGTCGCCGACCCTCTTGACTATACATGATAGAGGTCAAGGCTTTATGTGTTAATTTGTGCATATAATCCTTCATCTCTTTCATTTTTGTGCCTTAAAGTGTCCTTTTATCACACTTTTGCACACAAACACATAGTGAAACACCATCCTTTTGTTGCTGAGGCTTCCAACAATCCACGAAAATAAACACAAGTACGGCTAAACTATTGTGCAAGAAATGGGCCAAAAGGGAGACAAAGAAGTAAGTGATGGTTTCTGGCCTCAAACGGAGAAGAGCCCTTCAACAAAGTTGAAGAGGGCTCAAAATTAAACACTTTATAGTTTACAACAAGCCACAAAAACAAACACAAGTATGGCTAAACTATTGGGCAAGAAATGGGCCAAAAAGGAGACAAAGAAGCAAGTAATGGTTTCTGGCCTCAAAAAGAGGAGGGCCCTTCAACAATGTTGAATAGGGGCCCAAAACATGGTATTTTACAGTTAGTGACCAAACCAAAACAGTGCACATGCAAGCTTAAAATACTATGCAAAATAAGGCCTAAAAAGAGGTTTAAACACAAAGAGAAAAAAGAGAGCCTCAAACATCAAATGACCCTTGATCAAAAATGAATAGGGGGTCAAAATAAGGCTATTTACAGTTTGGACCAGAGCCCAAAAATATAAGCACAAGGGGCTAACAAAACATGCAAAAATGAGGCCAAAAGAGGGATAAAGAGGCAAGTGACAAAAGGAAGCCTCAAACAGTGAAAAGCCCTTCAAAAATGTTGAAGAGGGGCTCAAAATAAGGCAACTCACAGTTTATAGAAAAGCTCGAAACAGTTTACAAATAGGCCTAAAATACTATGCAAGAAAGAGGCCTAAAAGAGGTTTTTAACACATAGTGTAAAAAATAAGCCTCAAACAGGGAGAACCCCTAAATCTAACATGAAATAGAGCTTAAAATAAGACCATTTTCAGTTAGGATCGGAGCCCAAATATGCGAGCACAAGGGGCTAGAATATAGATCAAAATAAAGCAAGAAAAGAGGAAAAGAAGACTTACCCTTGAAGAACCAATCTTTGACAGCCTTTGGACCAAGTTTGGGGACTCTTAAGCTCTAGAAATGGCCTTCAAGCTGCTAGAATGGAGTGAGGAGGAGGGGTGCTATGGGTTGTAGAGTAAAGGGTATAGGAACGGTCCAAGAACAAAAGGGTTTTGATGTTTGGAATAGAAGGGAAGAGGGATTGAATGCAAGAGGCTTAGAACCAATTTTTGTAATCCTGAAAACATAGCTGGGGGTGCTGGTTATATAGGCAAAGGAGTGGAGGAAAAAGGGGGGGAAATGAAATTCAAATTTCCCCCAAAAAATAGGCCTAAAAGAGGGATAAAGAGGCAAGTGGTTGCTGCTGGTCTCAAACCGAAGAGAGCCCTTCAACAAAGTTCAAGAGGGGTTTAAACTAGACATTTTACAGTTTACATCAAGCCACGAAACAGCTCACAAATAAGCCTAAAATACCATGCAAAAATAGGCCTAAAAGAGAGTTAAAGAGGCAAGTGATAGTAGGAGACCCCAAACAGAAAAAGGTCCTTAATCAAACATGAAAAGGAGCTCAAAATATGACTATTTACAGTTTGGGTCAGAGTCCAAAAATGCTTGCAAGCAAGGCTTAGTTATAGAGCAAGATAGGAGCAAAAAAGAGGGAAAAGAATCTACCCTTGAAGACCAATGGACCAACAGCTCTTGGTCAGAGAAATGGTGCTCCTAAGCTCTGAAAAACAGCTCCAAGTTGTTGGAATGGATGGTGGTGGGGTGTATACCAAAAACCGGGGCAAACGGAGGTGGCTAAGCGGTCCCGAACCGAGGCACACGGCCGTCGGCTCCGAAAAATCGAAAATCGGGCTCCAAACGGGAAAAATGGCCTACGACCACGAAACGTAGTCTACGGCCACTGAGAGATGATCTACAAGACCTCTCCCTCCCTTCGGGAAGAGAAAACAGAGAAAACAGAGCCTGGTTGGCAAACCGAGGCAAGGCGCGAAAGAGTCCGGAAGTCCGGAGGCAAAGCTCGCAGTCGAGACTCTGAAACTTCTGAACGAGCACTATATGCAATATCACCGAGCGCTCAACTGGTGACGTCTGAGTCTTAAGGTCGGTCAAAAATGGGGTGTCTACACTTAGTTGCATTTTTGCATGTGTTGCATTAGCCGTCTTAGCATGAACTAGGACCATCCATGATTTCTAACTAGTTCTCTATTTTGGCTTAGAGTACACTGTGAGTGTTTACGCTTTAGCATACTGCATGAGATGTGTATGTTGCCATGTTAGCATGCTTGCCATGAGGCTAACTGCTTAAGTAATTGATTGCTTGAATGCCTGTGGGTGAAGGTTGGATTGCTTGAATTGGAACAATTCATCGAAATGCAAGTTTTAAGCCCACTCGAGGGTGACAAAACCACGACTTAGCCTACTTACGAGTAGCAAACTTCAAAACCATTTTCAAACAAACGAACATGAAATGTTTTGTTCGAACTTAGGCGATCTAGTCTATACTTGTATGTTGTGCGCATCACATAGTAATTCAAGGTTAATAACCGGAATAAGAACGCATGTGTTTTCAAAAACAAAATATCAGGTTAGTAAAGGCCGATCTTTGATCGGGCGAGCGGGGGTGCTCATTGCATGACCTTCCCCTCTCGTACCCAAGTTCCCGAGCTGAGGCAACTTTGGTGATGATGGACACGTGGCCTTAGGCATGAGTTAGGGTTTCCTAAATTTCTTAAAATAAAACATTTAGGTGGCGACTCTGTATCTGGCAAAGCAGTTTATGTTTGGCACTTCTTTTTATAAATCGATTTTTTAAAACGATTTTTCGGATTTGGACTCTTTGGTGATTTATCGGTCTCACATTGCACTTTATAGGATTAGATTTAGAATCGTGACACGAGTCCAAACTGTAATAGCTAAGAACAAACGATTCGCGCCCTGGTGCGCTGAGCCGGGAGTTCTCGGGCGGTCTACAACACCTCAAGTTCCAATCCCATGCCTTATAAACCCATTCAAAACTTCCCACAAAATCAATGTGGGACAAGCCATTTTCCAAGCTTAAGGAATTTTCACCAAAACTCCATTTCCATGGAGCTCACTTTGGCTTCAATTTCCCATTCACCCGATAATAGTTTTGAGTAACCAATTATGCCACGTGAATCACAACGCGGCATAGAACGCATTACCACTTTGACCCGCGAAAATCGACGCACGGGGCCCACGTAAAAAATAGACCAAACTTAGAAAAAAATTCTGGTTTTACCCAGAATTTTCCCAACCATTTCTAACAATTTCAGCCCCAAATTTGACCTAGAAGTATTTTTCCCAAAGCACTCTTGTTAGCCTTGCAGAACCGAACAGTGTTGGAAATGGTGTTTTGTTGTGTTGTTTGTCTCTAAGTATTTTAAAGCATGCCTAATGTTATTTGCTTGCCTTACCATACCTATGTATGATTATCATGGGCTATATTTCATTTCTTATGTTTGTCTCATGTTCTTTTATATTACCAAATTACCGAATGTGACTAGCTTGCTTGGCAAAAGATCTAATAAATGGGAAATGGAAAGGGGTTGGTAATGGGTGACGTTCACCCTTGTGCTTCAGAATGATTTATGTAATAAACATGTGAATGGAATTAAAACCAAATGAGTTAAGTCTTGCGCAAGCGGTCTAAGCGAGCCCCTAGGTTGACACGGATGTATTCAGACTCTATGTGGTGGTTTCAGTGAGCCCTTTGGTATGGTATGTGCAAGGTGTAAGCTAGCCCTAGGCAGGATTTGGTATGGTATGTGCAGGGTGTAAGCGAGCCCTAGGCATGATTTGGGTGTAAGCGAGCCCACTTGTTGGGCTGTCCCTTTTGAGGTCCATCAATGTCATTGACTGGTAAATAACCGGGAGGTGGGCGTAGATGGTAAGGTCTGCAAAGCAGCAAAAGGGGGAGTTCTAAATAGTCCGGTATTCAATCCTTGTGGTTGGGTAGAAGGATCTCTTTGGGGGATTCTAGTCGTCTAGTCTAACTACTAATTCATAGAACCTTGTTGTAATATTGTAAAATATGTTATCCAATTTGTTTTGTGTATGGTTAATTGGTTGATAGAAGATATGGGGATGTGTGTATTTTTACTGGGCATTTCAAGCTCATGGCGTGTCATGCCAGGTGATGAAGCAGTTTACAATGGTGAAGGTTATTTTGAAGGAAAATAAGATAAAGTGTTGGAGCTGTGGTTCATTGGAAGACTTAGACTAGTTGTTTTTTTTTTCCTTTTGACTTTTGGTTTGGCAATGTTTTGGTAATCCTGTAATGGAACATAAACAAATTACCTATGATATTAACTCTGGTTATATATGTATATTAAGATGTTTTGGTTATTTATCCTACTTGTGTTATATTATTGTACGTATTTAATGGCCCGGAAGTTGGGGCGTTACAGAATGGTATCAGAGCTTAGGTTCAACCCTTAGCCACGCGTTTCGACTTCAAATAATTTGACGATCACCTACGAAGAGAAGTGGTTTTAACTTCGAATAGGGCAACGTGTTTAACATTAGATACAATATAGAAGTGGGGGATATTGTTATTTCTACGAGTCTTCTATCTATCGTCCTACCCTCATTTCATAATTATAACCTTGTTTGATGTAGTTCACTTCAAGATTAAGTCATTACCATCTGGTCTTACTTTATATTTTTCAATTATACCATTTGCTAGAATGACAACCTTAAGCCTTGATTATACCATCTTGTACGAGAATTTTTCTAAAAGTTGCAATTTCTTTATTCAGTGACGAATCTTGTATATTCAGTTTGAAACGCGGATGGCCGACGCAGTTTCAAGTTAAATATCTAACTTAATCACTATCTCTATAACCTTGACCACATAAAAGTCGTAAATTATAATCTATCCGTATTTCAGACGATCCTTGTATTAATTGATGCAATTACTATAATATTCTTCCATCTCTAATTCGTGTTCCTTTTATTAATCTAGTTTTCAAAGTCTTGTAGCTATTATTTTGCCTATATGTATATATATGAAGTTGTATTGTGTGCTTCCTTTAGACTGCCCGAACTCGCTCCGTGCGCCCCCCTTTCGGAGAGGGCGCGAATTGGGTTCATAGCTACTACAGTTCGAACTTCTGTCACGGTTCTGAATCTAATCTCACAAAGTGCAATGTAAGACTGATAAATCACCAAAGAGTCCAAATCTGGCAAATCGTTTTGGAAAATCGATTTTAATCAAAAAGGGCCAAACATGGACTGCTTTGCCAGATTTCAGAGCCACCACCTAAATATTTTGTTTTTGGAAAATTTAGGAAACCCTGACTCGTGCCTAAGGTCACGTGTCTGTCATCACCAAAGTTGCCTTGGCTTGGGAACTTGGGTACGAGAGGGGAAGGTCCTGAAATGAGCACCCTCACTCGCCCGATAAAAAATCGGCCTCTACTGACATGATATGTTGTTTTTATAAACACACGTGTTCTTGTTCCAGTTATTACCTAACTTACTATGTGATGTGCACAATATACAAGTATAGACTAAATCACTCAATTTGGAACAAAACATCTCATGTTTTTTTTTCGAAAATGGTTTGAAAGTGTTACTCGCAAGTAGGCTAAAGCGCGGATTTGCCACCGTCAAGTGGGCTTAAAACATGATGATTTGCCACCGTCAAGTGGGCTTAAAACTCGCATTTTGATGAATTGTTCCAATTCAAGCAATAAAGTCTTCATCCACAGGAATTCATGCAGTTAATCAATTAAGCACATAGCCTTATGGCAAGCATGCTGTTATGGCAACACTCATACTCATGCAAGCCTGCTAAAGCATAAACACTTACAGTGTACTCCAAGCCAAAACAGAAAATTAGTTAGAAATCAATGCATGATCCTAGCTATGTTAACAATGCCTAATGCAACACATGCAAAATGCAATAAGATAAGCTCAGCTACCTAAGATAGAATATGAATGCAACACTTGATACATGTATTCAAAGAAATGTATTGAGATACAATGCGGTTTGAATGATACGCTGAGCCCGGTGCATGCGAGACAAATGAATGATGCAAACATGCAAAGTATAAGGTATGCTAATTGAAATATGCCCTAAACTAACCATCCAAAGCGGATAAGTAAAAGGGAGAAAGAAATGGGGGTTGGAAGACATGCACACACATACGCACCCTTATTACAACAGTTTGCCCTCTCGATGGAGGGTCCAAATGAATACGCTAAGCTAGCTACGCCAAGCTTATCTAACTAATCTAATAATCTAATTAGACTAATTATTACACAACCAAATTGAATAACTAGCTACAACTAATTATTACAACAATTAACTAATTAACAAATTAATTAATTGAATTGCAAATTCAATGCTAATTAACAAGTAAAGCACTAAATTAAACTACTTCAGCTCTGGTTTGAAGATGTTGAACATGTATGCTCGCATTCGGTTTCTCGCCCCGAAAAGCTCTCCGGTTTGCTCTTTCGAGGCTCTGTTTGCAGGGTGTCTTTAATAACTTGTTGCTGGATCTCACCAAAACAGTGCTGGAGAGTGCACCAGTGGCCTGTCGGCTATGAGGAGCTATTGCCGGCCACCTGCCAGCCAAAGATGGACCACAGCTAGCCAAGGATGCAAGGGTGCCAGCCATCAATGTAGCATTGCCGGCCACTGGTGTACTGTGACACCAAACTGCAACAGAGCACAAGACAGAGAAAATGGAGGGTCTCCCAAGGATATGTATGTACTATGCCACTCCTTATCATCTCAAACCTTCAAGGGAGGGGCACCTTGGATCCAAAACCATCAATCAAGCATTTGGAATACATGATGGCCAAAGATCCAACCTTGTACACATTGAACAAATACAATGCAAACAAGACTCTAAATCTACTACCTCATCATGGATGATCAAAGGCAATAGAGACCAAGGAAGATTGGCTCACTTTCATCACTTTGAGTATGAAGTGGACCAATCAACCATGTGTTCAACATAACGTCCGGTTGAACACAATGCAATGCAAACAACATGCTATCTTTCAAAGCTAAAGTGGCATGCACAAGACTCTATCATGTAAGCAATGCATGCAAGACATGTTAAGGGGCCAAGAGCACTAAAGCAAGTGAAGAACATTACACATGAGGTATGCAATACAAAACACAAATGACCAAACCAACTCTGGACAGAGCTCAATCATGCCAAAATAATGGTCTAAACATGCTGAAATGGAAGCTCAAAATGCTAGAAGAACATGCACATATGTTGGCCTATAAGCAAGGCATAATACACAACCCTCAAAAGCTATGAAGAAGTGAAGTATATGAGAGTGTGACTACACTATATGCACTGAAATTGCATACTAAATAATGCCATACCATGAAAACATCACATGCATAACATGTTAAAGGCCTCAAAACTCAAAGCTAGTTAAGGCCCTTTACACTACAACCATGCTAAGCAATGCTCAAATGACCTTAACCATTCAAACAGACCTAAGGCAAGTCGAAATAGCAGCAAAAACATGCTGGACTTGTAGCATAGATGGCGAGAAAAATATGCTCAAGTATTGGCTCACAAATAAGGCATAATGCTCAACTTCTCAAAAACATTGAAAGAGTGATAAATATGAGAGTATGACAGAAGTTTATGGTTTGAAATTACATATCAAATGATGCCATATCACACAAACATCACAAATAATGCATGCTAGGGGTCTCAAAACACAAGACTAGCAAAGCCAATTACACTATAGCCCTACAAGGCAAGCCATACATGACCAAGACCACTTGGAACAGAGTTTAAGCATGCTAAAACAAGGCCAAAAACATGCTGAAATAGAGCCAAAACAAGCTAGAACAATAGGCCAAAATGCTAAGCATGCAAGGCTAACAAGTAGGATTACACTACAAGTGCAAGAAGCATGCAAGAGGTGACCAAACCAGCCAAAAAAGGAGTTATGGCAGGTCCAAAAAGTCACAAAAATATGCATGAACCCAGCTTAAAAGAAGGAGAAATGCATGCTCATTTGGTAGGCCAGCAAGACATGCAAGCAAGACAAGAGGAGAGGGGACCACCCCCTCCTATTTGGGACCTCAAAATAGGGTTTTTACGATTGAAGATTCTCTAGATTTTAGTGGTTAAAAGGCCACAAAAAGTGGTTTTGAAAGGCCTTGAAAGATGGCACAAAAGCTTCACAAGCAAAGAGACTAGAAGGGTGGACCACCCTCAAACTCAAAAGGGGCTTAAACCACCAATTTTAGGACTGAAAAATAGAGTTTTCTTCAGTTCAAAACCAAGCCAAAAACAGTTTGCAAAGGTGGTAAAAACAAGTATGAAAATAAGCTTAAAAGAGGGAGATGCTCACCCTTAAAGCATAGCACAAGAACAACCACTTTTCCTGAGTCAAAACCACATTTTGGAGCTCAAACAAAGTCCCAAGCTACCTCATCCCAAAGATGATCCACTCTTGTTTAGGGTTGATAGGTTGAAGATGGTTGTATGCAAGCCTTCAAGCACAAAATCTTTAGAGAGAGTGAAATCTAGAGAGGGGATTTAGACAGAGAGGCTCCAAAACCTTTTGCCAAATTGTTCTCAAATGTTCTAACCCTTGAATATGAGATATAAGGCTTTAATATATAGCAAAAAGAGATCCTTAGGTCGAAAATATCTCAAGAGGGATAGCTGGAGCAAGCTGGAGCAAAATATCTGTCAAAAACTGCTTTCTGCCATTTGTGGCCGGCACATGACCATTGATGGCCGGCCCTTGGCCATTGTTGGCCAGCATGGGACATCATTGGATGGCAGGGGGCCTTCCTAGGCCATTCATGGCCGGAACATGGCCCAAAAATCCCATTCATGGTCATAAACTTCCACCTTTGGTTGGACAGAAAAATCTGTTTTTTGGGCCGACTTAAAATGGACATAACTCCTTCATCTAGACTCATTTTCAGGTCATTTTTAGCCTAAATTGTAGCCCTGGAAGTCTTCTTTCCAATGGTGAAAAACTCACCTCAAAATTACAACTGTGAAAAAAGGTATGCTCCTTTGAGTGAAGACTATTCAGTTTTGATCCTTCTCGGATTCATGCCGAACTTCTCCTAAACTAGTTTGCTTCTCTCCTCTCCTCTTTTCTTCAAATACAAACCCCTAAACAAGTTGTTTTGAAAGATTTTTTTAGAGATTTAATCTCTCTTTCATTCATTTCCACTTTGTCCTTTGCTCGATTTACCGAAAAGCGCAACATTTAACAAAATGCGAGCGTCGGAACATCGTAGGAACTTTTTCAAAAACTATTTTGAAAGAGAGGGTTTCAAGGTCTAAAATATTTTGATCAAGATTGTTTTGGTCCAAAAGGGGTATGAAGTTGGGATTTGACTCTCTCCTTGCCGAAGAAATTGAACCTTTGCCCTGCACACCTTTCACCACCAAGTAAACCATCAGTAGTGCCCAAGTCTTAAGGGCGGTCAAAAATGGGGTGTCTACACTTCCCTATATTTTTTATTTACTACTTAATCTTATTGCTTTAAACACCATAGGATAATTAAACCATAACTTTAAGATTAGTTGATTACCCTTGAGAATTGCCTCCGTAATTAGACTCCAACTTATGCCTCACCCCATACTATGAACAGAAAGAAAAGAAAAAAAAAATGAACCACACTCGAGCCAACGGCTACACTGAGACAAGCGATAACACACGAGCTTATGAGCAATAACGCAATAAGAATGAAGTATCATGTAATTGAAACCCTAAGAATGGACCAATACCCGCAGCTGAAATCTTGAACCGCATTGGAAACCAGATTTTGGAACAATTAGGCCAATTGAGGGGGAAAATGCAAGAAAGTTTGAATGGGAGCTAGACCCTACGATCAAAAGGAACAGGACGAACACCCTTTAGTAATTAAAGGTAACATCGTACTCTATAATTCTTGGCTTCACGCTCTATTCGATTATGGTGCACCATTTTTTTATTATTATAAAAACATCATATGTTAAATCGTTAGGTCTTACATGTGAACCTTTAAAAACTACTTTAAGTATCACATCACCTTTGAGAGAAAGTGTCAGGTTTACACTTAATTTGTGACCTTGTGGTCAGGGACATGTTCGATTTTGATATAATCTTAGGTATGGAATGGTTATCTGCCCACTGAACGGTGATTGATTGCTACCAGAAGAGGGTGACACTTACACCCCTGATGGGAGGTGTTTCCAATTTAAGGGGGATACAGAGGAGGGTCTGAGCACGACAATGTGGTGGCATAATCAACTTGTTGCAAGTTCTGGATGAAGGAAGTCAAATTTTTGGGACACGTTGTGTCTGAGCACGGGATTGCAGTAGACCCGGCCAAGGTAGAAGCAGTATTAGATTGGAAGCAACCAACCTCAGTATTCGAAGTTCGTAGTTTCTTAGGGTTGGCTGGTTATTACCGACGGCTTATTCAAGATTTTTTTTTAAACTGGCCAAGCTGATGACTCGTCTAACACAAAGGGGTAAAATATGATTAGGATAAAGCATGTGAACAATCTTTTCAAGAACTCAAGAGGAGATTGACTACTGCCCAATACTCATCATTTCAGAGCAAGATGAAGGATATACAATGTATAGCGATGTGTCTAAGGATGAGTTAGGCTGTGTGTTAATGCAAAATGGAAAGGTGGTGGCTAACGGCTTCACGCAAATGAAATCGCATGAAAAGAATTATTCGACGCATGATTTGAAGCTGGCAGCGATGGTTTTTCGCTAAAACAAAGGCGTTAATATGGTGAACAGTTTGAGATTTTCATGGATCATAAGAGCTTGAAGTATTTCTTCACATAGAAGGACTTGAAGATGAGACAAAGACGATGGATGGAATATCTTGAACATTACCATTTTATTGTATCTTATTATCTTGGCAAAGCCAATGTGGTGGTAGATGCCCTAAGTTATAAGAACCGGGGAATTATTACTACTTGGCACTCAAGGAATGGAACATGGTTGGAACACTTAATGAGTTCGGAGTACAGATGAAAGCTCAGGACGAGAAGGTATACCTTGGTGCTCAAATCGTTACGCCCAAATTACTAAACGAGGTAATAAAATCACAGAAGTATGATCAGGAAGCGGCATGCATAAAAGCGCGAATAGCATCTGGCGATCCTATACCTGATTGGACAATTCACTCGGATGGAAGTTTGAGACATCAAGGTAGCACGTTTGTGCCATAAGATGAGTTGCTTAGAGAAAAAGTTCTGAAAAAGTTACATCATTCGGTGTTTGTAGTGCACACAGGAGGGACGAAAGTGTACCAAGACTTGAAACACCAATACCGGTGGAAAGAATAAAGAAACTACAGAAAAGGTGAAACTTATTCGACAATATTGGTGGCAGCTCAAGATTGTCAGAAGAGTTGTGCGGGTAAAGAAGACCTCTAACTTTCATTGTTGGTGATGTTGTCTTGAAAATTCAGCCCTGCCAAGGTATCGTTCGTTTTGGAAAGAAAGGAAAATTATCACCTTGATATATCGAACCCTTCGAGATACTTTAGGAAATTGGAGAGGTTGCGTACAAATTGGCTCTACCCCCGCAATTGGCTGGAGTACATGATGTTTTCTATGTATCTATGCTGCGGAAGTACATAATGCACCCTTCTCACATTATCAACTGGGAAGAAATCCAACTCAATGAAGATGCAACCTTTGAGGAGGGACCAGTAGCAATTATGGATAGACAAGAAAAGAACTTGCAAGGAAAGACAATTCAACTTCTTAAGATACTCTGGCATCACAATGGTATTGAAGAGTTCACCGGGGAACGTGAAGACGCGATGTGGACAAATTATCCACAACTATTTGAGACGTGAGGTATGATTTAATTTCGAGGATGAAATTTATTTAAGGGGGATAGGTTGTAGAGATCCTAAATTTGGGTAATTACATGTGTAACCATGAGACTTAGGTTAATAGCATTTTAGCCCCTAGTTTGGTAAAAATTTGCGAAGTGGCCCAATAAAGGATAATTTTTCTGTATATTATCATAATTAAATCATAGAACACAACTTTATAATTGGAAATACCCTAAAACTTGGTTTTTATTTATTTACCTCCCAGTTTATAAATCAATTCATACATTTTATCTTTATTTCTATTTTTGTTTTTGTTGTTCTTTCATTTATTATTTATTTGAATATTTATTATTTATGTGAATAGAATATTATTATTTATTTGAATATATACATAGGCGTGATAAATAATATTTTGATGGAAAATTGGTTGAAAAACAAAATAAAAAAATATCTAGATATTTAGGCCTTCCTTAGTCATTAAGTTAGGACCCAAGCTTATTTCCTATAAATTGAGAGCCTTGTCTCAATTCCACACATACACACATATCAACAGCCAAGGAGAGGGTGAGAGAAGGAGAGTGTGATTAGGGAGAAGTAGAGAAGAAGAAAAAAAGAAAAGGAAGAAAAAGGGTGCCTTCTTGAGTCAAGGTAAGAACACTTCTTCCCCTTGTCTTCTCCAATTCTTTCACCATCCCATCCTATTGTTAGATGCCCTCTTGTGTTGCATATTAATAGGAAATAGGGTTTTTGATGTATATAAGAGTGTGGGTTTGATTTAGTGACATTGCCTTACAAATTTGTAAAATTAGGCACTGCTGTAACTTCTCTAATTTAAAAGAAATATCAAATTTATTTATTTCTTCAATCTGAATTTAATGTAGGCTATTTGGTGTGTTTAGAGCTTGTGGTAATTTTATTAGCCCCTAATTGTGTGTTTTTAGGGCTTGGATACTTTGTTTAAAAATCTGGTCCTGAGTCTCTGAAAAACAATCCACTTCTTACAATTTTATAAAATTCCATAAAAATCATCTCAGGTTGGTGCTTTCATACATATTTAGGATTTTGAGTCCTCTTTTCAATGGAATTTATTTGGACGAAAATCATTGGGTAGATTGAGAGGAAAGCTAGTTTTCTCAACGGATGACAAATCTGGACAGGTTTTCGAATATAGCTTGTAGATAAATTTCTGGAGGTGCTATGCACATTCTGTGAATTGGAATAGAAACTAGACAGGTTAATTATTATTTCTGTGCAATTTGTTTACAATGGTGAAGGTTATTTCGAAGGCAAACAAGATAAAGTGTTGGAGTTGTGGTTCATTTGAAGACTTAGACTAGTTGTTTTTTTTTTTTCTTTTGGCTTTTGGTTTGGCAATGTTTTGATAATCCTGTAATGGAACATAAACGAATTACCTGTGATATTAACTCTAGTTATATATGTATATTAAGATGTTTTGGTTATCTATCCTACTTGTGTTGTATTATTGTACGTATTTAACGGCCCGGAAGTTGAGGCGTTACAGAATGGTATCAGAGCTTAGGTTCAACCCTTACCCACGCATTTTGACTTCAAACAATTTGACGATCACCTACAAAGGGAAGTGGTTTTAACTTTGAATTGGGCAACGTGTTTAACATTAGATACAATATAGAAGTAGGAGATACTGTTATTTCTACAGGTCTTCTATCGGTCGTCATACCCTCATTTCATATTTGTAACCTTGTTTGATGTTGTTCACTTTCAAGATTAAGTCATTACCATCTGGTCTTACTTTGTACTTTTCAATTATACCATTTGCTAGATTGACAACCTTGTGCCTTGATTATGCCATCTTGCACGAGAATTTTTCTGAAAGTTGCAATTTCTTCATTCGGTGATGAATCTTGGATATTCAGTTTGAAACGCGGATGGCCGACGCAGTTTCAAGTTAAATATCTAACTTAGTCACTATCTCTATACCTTAACCACATAAAAGTCTTAAATCATAACCCATCCGTATTTTCGACGATCCTTGTATTAATTGATGCAATTACTATAATATTATTTCATCTCCATTTCATATTTTCCATTTATTAATCCAGTTTTCAAAGTCTTGTAGTTATTATTTTGCTATATGTATATATGTGAAGTTGTGTTGTGTGCTTCCCTAGATTTGTTATTTACTACTTGATCTTATTGTTTTAAACACTGTAGGATAATTAAACCATAACTTTAAGATTAGTTGATTACCCTTGAGAATTGCCTCCGTAATTAGACTCCAACTTATGCCTCACCCCATACTATGAACAGAAAGAAAAGAAAAAAAAAATGAACCACACTCGAGCCAACGGCTACACTGAGACAAGCGATAACACACGAGCTTATGAGCAATAACGCAATAAGAATGAAGTATCATGTAATTGAAACCCTAAGAATGGACCAATACCCGCAGCTGAAATCTTGAACCGCATTGGAAACCAGATTTTGGAACAATTAGGCCAATTGAGGGGGAAAATGCAAGAAAGTTTGAATGGGAGCTAGACCCTACGATCAAAAGGAACAGGACGAAGACCCTTTATTAATTAAAGGTAACATCGTACTCTATAATTCTTGGCTTCACGCTCTATTCGATTATGGTGCACCATTTTTTTATTATTATAAAAACATCATATGTTAAATCGTTAGGTCTTACATGTGAACCTTTAAAAACTACTTTAAGTATCACATCACCTTTGAGAGAAAGTGTCAGGTTTACACTTAATTTGTGACCTTGTGGTCAGGGACATGTTCGATTTTGACATAATCTTAGGTATGGAATGGTTATCTGTCCACTGAACGATGATTGATTGCTACCAGAAGAGGGTGACACTTACACCCCTGATGGGAGGTGTTTCCAATTTAAGGGGGATACAGAGGAGGGTCTGAGCACGACAATGTGGTGGCATAATCAACTTGTTGCAAGTTCTGGATGAAGGAAGTCAAATTTTTGGGACACGTTGTGTCTGAGCACGGGATTGCAGTAGACCCGGCCAAGGTAGAAGCAGTATTAGATTGGAAGCAACCAACCTCAGTATTCGAAGTTCGTAGTTTTTTAGGGTTGGCCGGTTATTACCGACGGTTTATTCAAGATTTTTTTTTTAAACTGGCCAAGCTGATGACTCGTCTAACGCAAAGGGGTAAAATATGATTAGGATAAAGCATGTGAACAATCTTTTCAAGAACTCAAGAGGAGATTGACTATTGCCCAATACTCATCATTTCAGAGCGAGACGAAGGATATACAATGTATAGCGATGTGTCTAAGGATGAGCTAGGCTGTGTGTTAATGCAAAATGGAAAGGTGGTGGCTAACGGCTCCACACAAATGAAATCACATGAAAAGAATTATTCGACGCATGATTTGAAGCTGGCAGTGATGGTTTTTCGCTAAAACAAAGGCGTTAATATGGTGAACAGTTTGAGATTTTCATGGATCATAAGAGCTTGAAGTATTTCTTCACACAGAAGGACTTGAAGATGAGACAAAGACGGTGGATGGAATATCTTGAACATTACCATTTTATTATATCTTATTATCTTGGCAAAGCCAATGTGGTGGTAGATGCCCTAAGTGACAAGAACCGGGGAATTATTACTAGCTTGGCACTCAAGGAATGGAACATGGTTGGAACACTTAATGAGTTCGGAGTACAGATGAAAGCTCAGGACGAGAAGGTATACCTTGGTGCTCAAATCGTTACGCCCAGATTACTAAACGAGGTAATAAAATCACAGAAGTATGATCAGGAAGCGGCATGCATAAAAGTGCGAATAGCATCTGGCGATCCTATACCTGATTGGACAATTCACTCGGATGGAAGTTTGAGACATCAAGGCAGCACGTTTGTGCCATAAGATGAGTTGCTTAGAGAAAAAGTTCTGAAAAAGTTACATCATTCGGTGTTTGCAGTGCACACAGGAGGGACGAAAGTGTACCAAGACTTAAAACACCAATACCGGTAGAAAGAATAAAGAAACTACAGAAAAGGTGAAACTTATTCGACAATATTGGTGGCAGCTCAAGATTGTCAGAAGAGTTGTGCGGGTAAAGAAGACCTCTAACTTTCATTGTTGGTGATGTTGTCTTGAAAATTCAGCCCTGCCAAGGTATCGTTCGTTTTGGAAAGAAAGGAAAATTATCACCTTGATATATCGAACCCTTCGAGATACTTTAGGAAATTGGAGAGGTTGCGTACAAATTGGCTCTACCCCCGCAATTGGCTGGAGTACATGATGTTTTCTATGTATCTATGCTGCGGAAGTACATAATGCACCCTTCTCACATTATCAACTGGGAAGAAATCCAACTCAATGAAGATGCAACCTTTGAGGAGGGACCAGTAGCAATTATGGATAGACAAGAAAAGAACTTGCAAGGAAAGACAATTCAACTTCTTAAGATACTCTGGCATCACAATGTTATTGAAGAGTTCACCGGGGAACGTGAAGACGCGATGTGGGCAAATTATCCACAACTATTTGAGACGTGAGGTATTTCGAGGATGAAATTTATTTAAGGGGAATAGGTTGTAGAGATCCTAAATTTGGGTAATTACATGTGTAACCCTGAGACTTAGGTTAATAGCATTTTAGCCCCTAGTTTTGTAAAAATCTGCGAAGTGGCCCAATAAAGGATAATTTTTCTATGTATTATTACAATTAAATCATAGAACACAACTTTATAATTGGAAATACCCTAAAACTTGGTTTTTATTTATTTACCTCCTAGTTTATAAATCAATTCATACATTTTATCTTTATTTCTATTTTTGTTTTTGTTGTTCTTTCATTTATTATTTATTTGAATATTTATTATTTATTTGAATAGAATATTATTATTTATTTGAATATGTACATAGGTGTGATAAATAATATTTTGATGGAAAATTGGTTGAAAAACAAAATAAAAAAATATCTAGATATTTAGGCCTTCCTTAGTCATTAAGTTAGGACCCAAGCTTATTTCCTATAAATTGAGAGCCTTGTCTCAATTCCACACATACACACATATCAACAGCCAAGGAGAGGGTGAGAGAAGGAGAGTGTGAATAGGGAGAAGTAGAGAAGAAGAAAAAAAGAAAAGGAAGAAAAAGGGTGCCTTCTTGAGTCAAGGTAAGAACGCTTCTTCCCTTTGTCTTCTCCAATTCTTTCACCATCCATCCTATTGTTAGATGCTCTCTTGTGTTTCATATTAATGGGAAATAGGGTTTTTGATGTATACAAGAATGTGGGTTTGATTTAGTGACTTTGCCTTACAAATTTGTCAAATTAGGCACTGCTGTAACTTCTGTAATTTAAAAGAAATATCAAATTTATTTATTTCTTCAATCTGAATTTACAGTAAGATATTTGGTGTGTTTAGAGCTTGTGGTAATTTTATTAGCCCCTAATTGTGTGTTTTTAGGGCTTGGATACTTTGTTTAAAAATCTGGTCCCGAGTCTCTGAAAAACAGTCCACTTCTTGCAATTTTATAAAATTCTAGAAAAATCATCTCACGTTGGTTATTTTATAAACATTTATGATTTTGAGTCCTCTTTTCAATGGAATTTATTTGGACGAAAATCATTGGGTAGATTGAGAGGAAAGCTAGTTTTCCCAATGGGTGACAAATCTGGACAGGTTTTCGAATATAGCTTGTAGATGAATTTCTGGAGGTGCTATGCACATTCTGTGAATTGGAATTGAAACTAGACAGGTTAATTATTATTTCTGTGCAATTTCAGCCCCAAATTTGACCTAGAAGTATTTTTCCCAAAGCACTGTTGTTAGCCCTGCAGAACCGAACAGTGCTGGAAATGGTGTTTTGTTGTGTTGTTTGTCTCTAAGTACTTTAAAACATGCCTAATATTATGTGCTTGCCTTACCATACCTATGTATGATTATCATGGGCTATATTTCATTTCTTATGTTTGTCTCATGCTCTTTTATATTACCGAATTAGTGAATGTGACTAGCTTGCTTGGCAAAAGATCTAATAAATGGGAAATGGAAAGGGGTTGGTAATGGGTGACGTTCACCCTTGTGCTTCAGAATTATTTATGCAATAAACATGTGAATGGAATCAAAACCAAATGAGTTAAGTCTTGCGCAAGTGGTCTAAGCGAGCCCTTAGGTTAACACGGATGTATTCAGACTCTATGCGGTGGTTTCAGGGTGTAAGCGAGCCCTTTGATATGGTATGTGCAGGGTGTAAGTGAGCCCTAGGCACGATTTGGTATGGTATGTGCAGGGTGTAAGCGAGCCCACTTGTTTGGCCGTCCCTTTTGAGGTCCATCAATGTCATTGACCGATAAATAATCGGGATGTGGGCATAGATGGTAAGGTTTGCAAAGCAGCAAAAGGGGGAGTTCTGAATAGTCCGGTGCTCAATCCTTGTGGTTGGGTAGAAGGATTTCTTTGGGGGATTCTAGTCGCCTAGTCTAACTACTAATTCATAGAACCTTGTTGTAATATTGTAAGTTACCCAATTTGTTCCGTGTATGGTTGATTGGTTGATAGAAGATATGGGGGTGTGTGTGTTTTTACTGGGCATTTCAAGCTCATGGCGTGTCATGCCAGGTGATGAAGCAGTTTACAATGGTGAAGATTATTGTGAAGGAAAATAAGATGAAGTGTTGGAGTCGTGGTTCATTTGAAGACTTAGACTAGTTGTTTTTTTTTTTCCTTTTGACTTTTGGTTTGGCAATGTTTTGGTAATCCTATAATGGAACATAAACGAATTACCTGTGATATTAACCCTAGTTAGATATGTATATTAAGATGTTTTGGTTATCTATCCTACTTGTGTTGTATTATTGTACGTATTTAACGGCCCTGGAAGTTGGGGCATTACAGTATTAATGCAAGAAGGACGGGTAATTGCTTACGCCTCCCGACAATTAAGATCACATGAGAAGAACTACCCAACATATGACCTAGAATTGGCCACAGTTGTATTTGCTTTGAAAACTTGGTGGCATTACTTGTATGGGGCGAAATGTGAAGTCTACACGGATCATAAAAGTTTGAAGTACTTATTTACTTAGAAAGAGTTAAATATGCGGTAGAGAAGATGGCTTGAACTAATAAAAGATTATGATCTTCAGATTTAGTATCACCCCGAAAAAGCCAATACAGTTGCTGATGTCTTGAGCAAAAAATTGACGAGGAGTTTATCTTGCTTACTTACTGAGCAAAAGGAAATCTTGCAAGATTTTGAGAAATCTGGGATTGAAGTAGTGTTACATGAGCAAAGTGGAATGATAGCTGCCATTTCAGCTGAATCAGCAATCATCGATGAGATCAAACGGAAACAAAAGGAATATGAAGTCCTAAAAAGGATAGTTGATGAGTTCAAAGCAAATCCGAAACCAGAATATAGTGTTGTAAATGAAGTGTTGAAATTCCAAGATAGATTGTGTGTTCCAAATATCCCCGAGTTAAAGAGGAGAGTTCTCTATGAAGCCCATAAATCGATGTTTGCTATGCATCTGGGTAACAACAAGATGTATCAGGATCTAAAGCAGAGTTATTGGTGGCCAAATATGTAACGTGAGATTGCAAAATATGTGTCTAAATGTCTTTAGTGTCAGCAAGTTAAGGTTGAACACCAGAAACCAGCAGGTCTATTTCAACCTCTCCCTATTCCGGAATGGAAGTGGGAGCACGTAACCATGGATTTTATTGTTGGCCTTACCTCGGACACCTAGAGGCATGGATTCTATTTGAGTTATAGTTGACACATAACTAAATCTGCACACTTTTTGCCTGTAAAAACTACGTATGATGCATACTAATTAGCCACTATTTATATTGATGAAATTGTTTGTTTACATGGAGTTCCGTTGTATATTGTTTCGGATAGAGATTCAAAATTTGTATCTAGATTCTGGAAGAGTCTTCAAGTGGCAATGGGAGCAAAGTTGAGGCTTAGTACAACATTCCATCCATAAACTGATGGACAATCGGAACAGACTATACAGACTTTAGAAGATATGCTCTGAATGTGTGCTTTGGATTTTCAAGAAAGTTGGGAGACTTATCTACCATTGGCTGAATTTACGTATAATAACAGTTTTCCACTCTAGCATTGGCATGGCACCATATGAATCTTTGTATGGCCGAAAATGTAGATCTCTGATATGTTGGACTGAAGTGGGAGATAGGTTCTTGCTTGGATTTGAGCTTATGCAGACAACTACCGATAAAATCAAAGTCATCCAGCAAAGGCTTAAGACAGCACAGAGTCGACAAAAGAGTTATACAGATGTTAGGAGGAGACCTTTTGAATATAAAGTCGGTGATCATGTGTTCATCCATGTAAATTCGATGAAAGGCCAATTAAGGTTCGACAGGAAGGGTAAATTATCGCCCCGTTACATTGGACCGTTTCAAATCTTAGAAAAGTTTGGTCCAGTTGCTTATAGGGTTGCCTTACCGCCGGGAATGGAACAAATGCACAATGTCTTTCACGTATCAATGTTAAGGAGCTATCTCTAAGATCCATTCCACGTAATTGACTATCACCGAATAGCACTTGATGAAATATGGAGTACAGGGAATGGCCAGAACAGATCATTGACCGACAAGTAAAGCAATTGAGAAACAAAACCATTCCAATGGTGAAAGTGGAATGGAAAGAACATTATGGTAAGGATGCCACATGGGAGAAGGAAGAAGAAATGCAACAACACTGCCCACATTTGTATCCAACGGAAGGTAACATAAGTTTGGGGGACCAAACTTCCTAAAGGGGGAAAGACTGTGACAACCCTACTCTATGTTATGCTAATTAATCTTAATTATGTTTATAATTATGAGCTTGATATGATTTTGAATGCTAATTATATGATTATATGTGTTTATGAATTTCTATCTATTCATCGTAGGAAAATCTATTTGATTTTCTGTTATAAAATTTAAATTGAAGACCTAGAGGCAACAGAAACTAAAATTGGCTGTGTTATTGCGATTAGCCTAATTTTTAGAGCTTATGGTGAGATTTAATTAAAAATTGATTCAGATCGAATTAATTAGATTAAATTGATTAAATTAAGCACAATTAACTAGTTCTAATTAAGTTTGATTAAGGAAATATATATATATATATATAAGATAAATGCACTTAAGCTCATATTATGAGCTCAAAATCTGAGATACACTCTAGAGAGAGAGAGAGAGAGAGAGAGAGAGAGTGAGCCGATTATAGAGAGAGGGAGAACATAATTTGAAGGATTTGGCTCAAGCTTGGAGGATTGAAGAGAATTCACTTAAGAACTAGCTAGGATTTGGAAGATTGAAGCTTTTAGGTGAGTAATTGAACTCACATTCATGAGTTTAAATTCATAGTCAAGTGAATTCAAAGAGGATATGGAGTTAAGAACAAGGATTTGAGTTGGAAATGATGAAATTGAGGTCAATATGTACATGCATGTAACAAATTGCTATGAATCTTCATGTTTGTGTATAAGACATATTAAATAAGTTAAATTGGTAGTCATTTAAGACATGCATCCATGAATAATGAGGTTATGAGGCTTAATTACATGTTTTGAAGATGATGAATTCATGTAAGATCATACATGCATGAGTCTCAAAGTTATGAACATGAGATTGAATGATTTGAGCTTAATTTTGGAAATTGGTCCATGATTTCGAGTAATTGGTTTCAAAATTAGAAGTATTCCCATGTCATTAATGTTTTCCATGTTTTTGTACCAAAAATGTAAGCTTTGAGCCTTTGGAATCAAGTTTTGAACTTGAAATACAGTTTTGGAAATTCCAGAATTCGTCATGTTCGCTTAAGCGAGGAAAGTGTCGCTCGAGCGTAAAAATCAAGCTCCCAGAAGTTTTGCAGACATTGATGTCTGCTCAAGCGAGAAGAATTGCGCTCGGGCGCCCACTCACATATTTTGACTCTTGGCTCGAGCGACCGAAGTCACGCCTGAGCATAAAAATAAGGCAACCAGTATTTTTGTAGACCAAAGGGGTCCGCTCGAGCGAGAAAAGTTGCGCTCGAGCGGAGGGCCCTGTTTCAGAAATTTTTGAAAAGTTGTCTTATGTTCCAAATTCCGTTCTCTTTCATTTCTGAACATTCTTAGGCACACATTGAGCATCCTAAATGAATTAAAGAACATGAAAGAAGCCTAAGAGTATTAAGCAAATTAAAGAACAGATTGAATTGTATTATGACCCCAAGAGTTATGAATTATGTAGGGTCAAGTACAAGGACGAATCAAGCACTAGAACACGGTGAGTAATATCTTAGCAAAAATATTTTTGTGTATGCATTATTTTCTAAATGATGCCTATGTGGTAAGGTTATAAACTTTTGAAGCGATATTATGAAAGAATATTCTAATCACTTTATTCGGAATGGAATATGGGAAGTGATCGACGTATGGGTACGAAATGGGCCTGAGGCCGTTCAGTATGTTTAGTAAGGATGTGGATTGGGCCTAAGGCCATTTTGTATAATTGTTAAATGGGCCAAGGCCAACCAGGATAAGGAATTGAATGGACCTAAGGTCGTTTTGGATACAAGAATGAATATGTATATGATCATGGATTTAAATGTGTGCACACAGATGTGTATATGAATTC
>NW_021027712.1:66796-76796 GCF_004153795.1 Camellia sinensis
AACAAGGCGGATCATCTCAAGGACCTAGCTGAGATGTTTCATATTTTGAAAATCCACGGATTATGATTGAATGCATCCAAGTGCGCTTTTGGTGTGGGGTCAAGAAAGTTTCTTGGCTTTCTAGTGACCAACCAGGGTATAGAAGTCGATCTGGCTCAGATCAAAGCCATTCAAGACCTAGAGAGGCCCAATACAGTGAAAGAAGTACAGTATCTCACAGGCCTAGCTGCAGCGCCAAACCGATTCATAAGTCAGTCGTCAGATAGATATCGACCGTTCTTCCAGGTGTTGAAGGCCAAATTTGAATGGAATGACGAGTGTGACTGCGCTCTGAAAATATTGAAAGAATACATGACCTGGTAACCACAAAACCAAAAGAACTTTTTCTATACTTAGCAGTTTCCTAGCCTACAGTTAACGTAGTGTTGGTACGAGCTGAGGGAATACAACACCTGCTCATCTTTTATGTTAGCAAGACATTATTGGGCACCGAAACAAGGTATCTATCATTGGAGAAGTTGGCCTTAGCTTTGATGATGGCTCCCAGAAAATTGTCGCACTATTTCCACGCCCACAGCATGATTGTCTAAATAACCTTCCCCTTAAAAGCCTTGTTTGAAAGGGCGGATTTTTCTGGGCGAATTTTGAAGTGGGCGGTGGAGTTAGGTCAGTTCGACATTAAGTTTCAGCCCAGAACCGCAATAAAACTACAAGCTTTAGTAGACTTCGTGGTTGAGTTTGCCCCAGGAAGTCATCAGGTTTGCCTAGTCGATTTAATCGAGGAAAGGAAAAAAGAGCTGCAGGGATAGCGCAACCCCCACAACAGGTCACTCAATTGCATAGCAAACCATTCAGCCTTACAGAAAAGGAAGAAGGAGCAAACTACACTATGACAAGTAAGGACTCGAGTGAAAGTGAAGTCCTAAGACAGCCAGACAGTGAGGACCAAATCATAATGACGAACAACAACTTGGGAGAAGACATCGTTGGCATCAACGCCCCTAATCCTAAGGCATCATTAGATCTCTCCACTTGCTGGAAGTTGTTTATAGAAGAGATGTGGAAGCTCCTCGTAGATGGAGCGTCCAACAGACACGGTGCAGGAATCGGCATAGTTCTCATGTCACCCGATGGCTTGACCATTGAACAGGCAATTAACCTTGGATTTCCAGCATCCAACAACGAGGCCGAATATGAAGCATTATTAGCAGGTTTGAAGTCAGCATTTCGCATGAAGGCCATCGAGCTGATGGTATACAGTGACTATTAACTTGTAGTCAACCAAATTTCAGGCGACTACGAAGCAAAGGATGATAAAATGGCCAAGTACTAAGAGTTGGTCAGAAAGGAGATCATAAAATTTGAAGTGGTTAGGATAGAACAAATTGGTCGAGAGAAAAATAGTAAAGCAGATGAGCTGACCGGTTTTGCGTTAATGGCAAATACGTCTACCCCACACCCATTATTAATAGATTTCTTGCCAAGACCAAGTATTGAAGAGCCGGAAGTGGCCGAAGCATGCTACACCGATCTAGGTCCCTCCTGGATGGACCCCATCATAATGTTTTTAAAAGATGACATTTTACCTAAAGAAAAGAAGGAAGCCAACAAAATTCTCGCCAAGTCACAGTAGTTTTGGCTTTCCCCATCCCTGGCGTTGTACAAGAAATCCTTCACAGGACCATACTTGATGTGTGTCTATCCTAGCAAGGTCGAGGCATTCTTGTTTGAAATTCACAAAGGCGTGTGCGGGAGTCATCAAAGCGGGCGATCCCTGGCCTACCGAGCTATTTCACAAGGATATTGGTGGCCATACATGCAAGAGGACGCAGAGAAATATGTCAAAAAGTGCAAGAAATGTCAGAAGTTCACACATCTGATACATCAACTGGCCAGAGAGCTCCTACTTTTGACCAACCCTTTGCCCTTTGCAATGTGGGGCTTGGATATAGTAGGACCACTCCCAATCGTGCCGGGCAATAGAAAATTCTTTCTCGCAGCAACAGACTACTTCACAAAGTGGGTAGAGGTAGAAGCACTCGCATCCATCAAAGAAAAAGACGTCAAGAAGTTTGTCTGGTAAAACATCATAACCTAGTTTGGAATACCCAAGGCTTTGATATTAGACAATGACACTCAGTTTGTTGGAAAAATCTTTAGGGATTTTTGTGAAGAATACAAGATAGAATTTAATAACTCTACGCCGGCATTACCCCAAGCCAATGGCCAGGCTGAAGCTTCCAATAATGTAGTCTTAGATGGTCTGAAAAAGAGGCTGAAAAAAGCAAAAGACAAATGGGCTGAGGAACTCCTCCACGTCTTATGGGCTTACCGAACTACACCTCGGCAGTCGACTGGCGAAACACCTTTTTCCTTGGTTTACGGCATGAAGGCAGTAATCCCTTTGGAAGTTGGCCTCCCCACCATTAAAAGCAAAACTTTTGATCCAGACTTGAATGGAAAGGCCATAGCCCCAGAACTAGACCTTGTAGAAGAAAGAAGAGAAAGGACATTGGTACACATTGCCTCATATCAACAGGAGTTGTCTAGGAAATACAATAAAGTAGTACACCCAAGGCAATTCAAGATCGGAGATTGGGTACTGCGCAAAGTAATGGAAAACACTTTGGTGCTTGGAGATGGAAAATTAGGACCTAATTGGGAAGGAACATACAGAGTGATTAGTTTGGCAGGAAAATAGGCATATCACCTAGAAGATGTGGACGATCGAGCTATTCCAAATCCATGGAACATGGCCAATCTCAAAGTATTTTATTTTTAGCTCTTTCTTAAACACTTGTAATTTTTCTTTTTAATATTCAATAAAACAAGTAGGCATTTTTTCTATAAAAAATCTTTCCTCTATTTGTAAAATTGTTCGTACTCATTGCCCGACTGGGGGCAATTAAGAAAGTTGGCAAGTTTAACCAACACAACTTTTTGTACTCTTCAGCCGAGATAAGGATCCAGGCTTAAGAAGGTAAGCAAGTTTAACCAACACAACTTTTTGAACTCTTTAGCCGAGATAGGGATCTAAGCTAAAGAAGGTTAGCAAGATTAACCAACACATTGTTGCACTCTTTAGCCGAGATAAGGATTTAGGCTAAAGAAGGTTGGCAAGATTGACCAACGCATTTCTGCACTCTTTGGCCGAGATAAGGATCCCGACTAAAAAAGGTGAGCAGGTTTGACTAATCACTTTTTGCACTCTTTCGCTGAGATGAGGATTTAGGCCCAAAAAAGGCTTGCAGTTTTTGTCCAACAAGTTGTTCTTCAGCTGAGATGAGTATCTCGGCCAAGAAAAGGTTGGTAGGCATGCAGTCAAGATAATACACTACAAAAAGCGCAATGACTGAGCAAAAAGCTAAACAATTTTTTATTGATTGAAAGATGATAACAAAAGGTGGGGCATACAACCCGGTTACATGAACAAAGAACATAAAACAAATAAAAGACAAAGAAAAGAGCGAGTTCTATGCTGATCAAGCAAGAAGGTCATCAAGCTTAGCATCTAGGTCTCCAGGGACTTCACCACTAAGCAGGCCAATTCGGCCGTCCTCTTCTTGGGTCAAATTGGCCACGGGCACTCCGGCAATCATGCTTGGCATGGTTTGGCAGAGCAGATCCACTAAAGCAGGTAGTGAAGACTCGCAACCGAGGTCAGTGTTTGCAGGAGGAGCATTAACTAGGTCAGGGATCTCCTCTTCCCCCCTCCCTCTCTTGAAGGAACTTTTGTTTCACTGCGTTTGCATAGTCCGTCATGTAACTCGGTATAAAGTGGGGACGAGAGTGCAGGAAAATTTCAGAGTCATGCCCCAGATCGAACTTTTCAGCCGTAGCCTTCCAGCCGCATTTGAAGAAAATGTCCTTGGCTGCTTCACACTGTTGAACGTAGGTTTCTTCACCCTCTTTGAAACCTCGGTCTTCTGCATCCTCTGTCTTCTTCTTTCACTCTTGGATCTCAATGTTCAGTTACTTTTCTAGCTTGGCGAGCTCCCGCAAGTAGCGTTCTTTTTTATCGGCTAGAGCTTTTTGCTTGAGAACCTCAACCATGTTAACTAGCTCAGCTAGTCTTTCATTTTCAGCAGCTACCTCAGCCAACTTTGCCTTTACCTTCTTCAACTCGGCCGCCTTGGCGTCTGCATTAGCTATGGCCGACCGTGCCGTTTTTCGTAGCTCAAGGACATGTTTGTGAGCCACTTGGTTCTTTTGCAAGGCTTGCGCAACATTCAAAGCAGTTACATAAAAAATGAGCATTAAGATTGGTATCAATTATTGAGTTGAAGGGATTTTAGACTTTACTAATATTAGAGACTTGGTCGCTGAGCGAATTGCCTTTAGCTTGGTTAAATTTTCATGTCGTTCCATGTCAGCTGGTAGGTAGACACTTTTTGCTAAGTTAAATGCTAGAAGGTGATTCTTCTCGGCACTGATGGAGTCTTGTGCAGTCACGACACGACCCCTGAAGGACATAGTTAGTGTCCATACCGAAGGAGATGGTAGATTGGAAAGGCCCGGTCGGCTGCGACTTTGAGGTAGATTGACCTCTAGTAGCTCAGTTTCCAACAACTCAGTGTCTTCTTCATCCATCAGGCGCTACGGCCCAGCAGAACTGGTACGGGGCCGTTTGCATGGCCGAGATGGGGTAGCATGGGTGGTTGGAAGGGTCATCACAGCATCGCAAAACTGGTCGGTCGGTGGTATCTCAGCCTGGACCTCAATGTTTGAAGTTAAGGTCTGCTTGGTGATCAGGGCATAAACGGCTTGCCTTTTGGCCATTTCCTACTCTTTAGTAAGATGAATGAGGTTGCTCTGGGGGAGATTTGGATCTGGCTCAGGTGATGACTCAAGGAGGAAGTCTGTGACCTTGGTTTTTCTCTTACTACTATACTGATAGGTCGGCTCAAAATTTAGGAGCTCGATCCAATCTCGGTTGCGGTAGCAGAGCACGGGATGAAGGGCGTTTTGGTTTGCGTAAGCATAGGTAGTCTTAAGGTGGTTCAAGTTTGCAAAAAAAAGGGACAAGGGTTAGTACGGTAGGAGTACGTGAAATAACAAAGGAAGCGGACTGAATTATCCTTACTGGCAATCCCTTTATTCATGTTAATATTTTGGCCTGGTATTAGGGCTTCGTTATCCTCGAAGTTACCTCTGACCCAGAGAAAATCATCATCATTTAAATCCTTGTCTGGTGTACCTTTGATAATTTTCTCTTGGCCTTTTCTGATTCTTAGGTAGTAGACCCAATCGTCGTCATTTTGGCAGAGCGAATATTGGTGGAACAGCTCGACTACGCCATTGATTATTCTGTAATTGTTAGTAGATAATTGGGTGGGTCATAATTGGGTTTGTCTAAGTAACTCGTAGATTAAGGGCAGAATGGGGAACCGAAGTCCACCCTTAACAATGAATAGAAGGGTGAAAAGAACAAAACCGGGCTTGCCCCGTGGTGTTGTTTCCAGCTCGGCTAATGTGAATTGAACGTCATCGGGGATGTTGTATTCCCTCCGAAATTCGGCCATATCACTTGGTGAGCTCATCATAAATCGGTACTTGCCCATGGGCTTAAGTTTAATGTTTTAGGAGTTTACACGGCGGCCTACCACGGCGATGATACGAACGGTGGTTGGCTAGGTCAAGCAATACCGCCCAGGAACAGAGTGAATGGTGTGCCTGGATAACCTAGTCAAGTCTGCAAAGTGGAAACATAAAAGCGTGTTATGCTCGTGTGATGGCTAAGCTAAAAAACAGTTTAAGCCTATATGGTTTGGTGTTCGTGCGGTTTGAAACAAGGGTGCAACGTGGGTTTGCCTCGGTTGGCAAACAGAATCTGTCCACAACCGATACGGCCGTAGCTCGGCTGTGGAGATGGACGAGGTTTTAGCCCTGTTAGGTGAATCTTAGTTTGGTCAAAGTTAAGTAAAAGGTCAAACCGATTTTTAGTTCGGTCGTACTACAGTTTTGGATCAAAATCACTAACTAAGGGCAACTCAAGGTCCTGCTAAAGAGGATCCATTTCAGTAGTTATGATTTTAAGGGCTTATAGTGGTATTGAGACCATGGCGAGTTCATATCTAAGCTCTTTTGTTGGTTCAAATATGTGCAGGGGTTATTCAACATTAAAGCATGAACACCTCGAGTGTTCGTGGAGTAAGAGGGAAGGTCTGAGATACTTACAGATTTGAAGATTGATTCGGGGCTTTTTGAACAGTAGGATAGCTTCAATGGATGATCGCAAGACCTCGAGTGCAAAGCTGCGGTATTGATTGGATGCAACAATGAGTAAATCTAAGTAGTTTGGCTTTGGATCAAAGGGTCTTCGAGGCGAAGAAGACAAACAATGGGCAGTATAGAGATCAGAGTGTGAGAATGTATAGTGAAAGTGACGGTATGTTTTTGGGAAAAGGTAAAAAGACGGTGAGGCATTTCAAATTTTTGAGGTGTGTGATGGCTATATCGTAGGTACAAGGCCAGTGGCACCCTGCCACGTGTCTAGTTGTTGACTTAGGCATTGGAGGGGTTTCTAGCACATACCTGCCGACTAGCTCACGTTTGTGTTTTCAGGTAGCAAAACGATGACGTTTGGAGGAGTGCAAACTTGATCAACAGGATTATATGAGAAGATTATTCTGTGCTCGTACAATAATGATTTTTTTTCTATTTCCGGTTATCCTTTGATGATGCCTTGAAATGGATTCATCAAAATCCTTATTCTTCTTATCAACATATCTTTGTTCTCAGTATCTTTGATTAGTTTGATGTCTACTCGTATGAACTAATGAAATATCTATTTTTTGATACATAATAAACTGTCCATCATTTTTTATAGACAGACGAAGGTGTTTGATAATTAATATCCTTCTTTTCATCAATTCTGTAAGAGTTAAATTCTTCTGAATCAGCATTATATCCAGATTAATTTCTCTTCTTTGAATAGAGGATATAGTAATTTTTCTTGGATTTCTCAGTTTAAGCAGGAGACAATATACTTTGATATTATTGATCATTCTTTGATTCAAAGCATTATCCCATCTCAATTGAAAAAGTAAATTCTTTTTCAAGAAGAAATCTAGTTCTGTTTCAGTATTGCTCTTGTATTGTTTTTTCTTTTTACATTTTTTCATGTTTGATTCTAAATAATCTTCTTCAATATCTTTTTGTTCGGTTGAGGGAACATATACAAGATTTACTTGGTTTTGTGCATTTGACCTAAGATCTCTTTGGCCTGCAGATTCTTTTTTATTTTTATTCTTTAATTCATTTTTTTTTTCATTCGAGGGTATAACCCCCTTTTGCTTTCTATTGATGTTTTCATTTTCACTACCATTTTCATTTATATTAAAAAAAAGAATTTTCTTGGTATAAACCACGGTTTAATTTTATATGCATTATAAAGTAGTACAAATTCTGGGAAGAACCAAAGTTTCAGATTCGATATAGGACGAATTAGTGTTTCTTCATTCATTTCCATCCAATCAAAAAAGATTGGTGAATTGATTTCTTGATCCTGAGGAATCTTAAGATAATCAATTTTATTAATTATTTGATAATTATTAGTCCCGGTTTTAGTATTTTTATTCTTGTTGGTATCGATCTTGATCCAGGCCTCAATATCGATTTTCTTTTTAAGACAAAAATGGAGAATTTTCCAATCAAAATATTTCAATTCGGATTTTTTCCATATACATAATATTACTTTTTCCTAAATAATTTTTGATAGGGATATCCCCTAGTATATCAAAAAAATTTCCCTTTTGTTTATGTGTGTTGTAATTATAAGAACTCTCTCGATTCTTATTTACTTGGAATGGTGATCCATAAATATATGGGTCCCTCTTATTTTCATAATTAATAGATCTATAAGATAAAAGATTATATCTATAGTATTTTTGAAAATTCTCATTTTGATTTGCTAATGAATATACTTTGTAATCATTTTGTTTTTTGTAATGAATTAATAGGCCTTTTTCATATGAATTCTCTTTGTTTAAATCTTGATTTTGAATTGTATGACATTGATTGATTCTATTTTTCCATTTTGCTACTATTAATCTAGACCATCTAATCTGAGATAAATGGTATTGATAATGACCTATTAACAAGTTTTTTCATTGATTTATTCCATAATTCCGAAGTTTCCTATGTCTTAATTCATAATGAATTATTCATTGTTCCAAAATAATCTTTTATTGAAGTCTTAAGAAAAAAAAGACATTCCGTGATATTGAAGAATAGATCTTAACTTATACAAGTTAAGAACTTGTGTTTGTGATATTTTGTAAAATACCTATGCTTGTGACAAGGAGGATAAGTCAAAAAAATTCTGCGAATTCTTATTACTAATATTATAAAGTGACTTTTTTATAGTCAAAATAAAATTCATTTTATTTTGATTTGTTTTATTAGTTCTTTTTTGATTTTTTTTATTATTGTAAATGAATTTATGAATCATTTTTTTTGTTGATTCAACAAAAAGTTGTATATTAATTTTGGAAATATTAATAATAGATAGAAGGATATCTGCGTATATCCTTTCAACGAAATTTAATCGAGTATTTCTTTTTTTAATATTTGCCAATTTGGTGATTGGAATCTTTTAGCATTATAACTTGCTTTATTAGGACTATCATTTATTTCTGGAGTCACTTTTTTTTTTGGTAATTCTTTTTGTTTGATTTCTGATTGTGCTTGCTCTATCAGTCAGATCTTTCAATTCTTTTTTTTTTTCTATTAGTAAAAAATTTGTCCAATATGTAGATTGAATTCAACTAAAGGATTTATGAATTATATGATTGCAGGTTATAGAATCTTTTTATTTATTTATTTATAGTTTCGCTTGATTTATAAATTTCTCTCAATCTAAATAATAGAATTGGATTTACTTTTGAGAGTTTTTTTTTATTCTTTATTTAAAAATGGAATGCCCTTGATAATTCATTTTTTTGTTTTGTTTTTTTGAGATATTTAGAAATTTTGTTCTTTCTTTTAAAACTTTTAGAAATAGAAAATATTTTTTTTTTCAATTTTCCAAATTTTTTTTTTCAAGTTTCTTAAAAATGGGTTCAAAAAAGGAAGGTCGTTTTTGGGGAGAACCGAAAGGAAGTTTAGCTTCCATTCCCCAAACCGTTAAAAAACAAAAATCATCTTTTTGTCCTTTCTTTTTTATTTGATCTATATGAGAGGACCATGGCTTAAATCTGAGCCAGGGTTTCAGACTGAAAGGAAATAACATCTTTATTTGAATATCGTCTATTAACTAATTTTTCAGAAATTTTGTCTTTGATAATTGAACACCATTATAGGTGCATTTAACATGCATTTCTTTATTCCATTCATTTAAATCCTCCGACCACTCAGGAAATTGTAATAGGAAAAAGCCTCAGACCCCCACTGGGGGTGACCCCCAGGGCCCCCAGTGGGGTGTGATTGGTCCATATTATTTTATTTTATTTTATTTTTGATGCAATGACCAACCCCCACATGTGTGTGGGGGTGGTGGGGGTGCTTGGAGACTGGGGGTCTCCAGCACGGCTGATTGTAAACATAACATACGGCCAATATTTTTAGTTATTATCAATGATGGTAATATAATATATTTTCTAAGAATCGGTTGAGTTATTAACATGGAACCTCTTATTACTTGGGCAAATGGAATGGTATCCCAGGCTTCTGCTACTTCTATCTACGCTTTCTCTTTTCTCTTGTTCTCTTCTTTTCTGTCCTTTTCCTTTTTTTCCCTTTCTTTTATTTCTTCTTATGTATAATCTGAAATTTTGAATTTTGCTCCCTTTCCTATACAATTTCTAAAAATGAGTTTTATCAGTCTGGAGATATCAAAAGAAAAAAAAGGAGTGATTTGTCTATTCTGTCCAAAAAAAACGGAGAATGAGCATTTGCTTGAAAAAGTTCCCAAATAACTATTTTACATTTTTGGGCTCGCATTGAACCTTTGATTATGTCATGACGAAAATCAAATTGTTGCGAATATCGTATCAAAGCT
>NW_021027712.1:103598-163960 GCF_004153795.1 Camellia sinensis
CTCCTTTTTTCCAATTTATAGGTCGGCCAGGAATTTGGGCTTGAAAATCCTCAAAGTTCCCAGAGACCCAGAAAAAATCATCGTCATTTACGTCTTTGTCCGGTGTATATTTAATTATCTTCTCTCGGCGGCGACGTATTCTAAGGTAATAAACCCTAAACCAACTCTTAGTACTCTTCAGCCGAAGTATGAGTATGGCTGAAGAGTGGTTGGCTGGAATAAACCAACTCTTAGTACTCCTCAGCCGAAGTATGAGTACGGCTGAAGAGTGGGTGGCTGGAATAAACCAACTCTTAGTACTCTTCAGCCGAAGTAAGGGTATGGCTGAAGAGTGGTTGGCTGAAATAAACCAACTCTTTGTACTCCTCAGCCGAAGTATGAGTACGGCTGAAGAGTGGTTGGCTGGAATAAACCAACTGTTGGTACTCTTCAGCCGAAGTATAGGTATGGCTGATGAGTGGTTGGCTACAAAACCAACTCATCGTACTCCTCAGCCGAAGTAATTATGTCGGCTAAGGAGTGGTTGGCTGATAAGCATAGTTTAACCATTTAAAACCGGAATGGCAGTTGGAACAATAGAAGACATCACAAGTGCAAGCACACATCAAAACCGAAATAAGAGCCAAACAAAATTTTCATTCATTAAAAAAGCAAATACAGAGGGGCATAGCCCGGTTACAAAGAAAAGGTAACAACAAAGAGAAAAAATCAAGAAAAAAGATCTTCAATTTCGGCGTCAAAGGCAGCATCGGCATCAACTTGAAGACCGGTTTCTGGCGGAAGCTCGTTTTCGGTCGCAAGAGTGGTTTCGGTCGAAACCACGGTTTCACCTGGTTGTTCAATAGTTAGATCTTCCACCATGGGCTCCGACCGAACTGCCTGATCTACATTAACAACCGGAGTATCCTCAGAGGCTGAGTCTTCATCGGTGTCTGAGCCTTCAAGAAACTCCTGTTACATGGCATTAGCATACTCCATAAGGGAGTTCGGTATAAAGTAGGCTGGAGGGTTGAAAACCTCGGTCTGTGGATCATGACCGAGTTTCTCAACGGCTCCCCTCCAGCCGCACTTGAAGAATAGCTCCTTGGCAGCTTCGCACTGCTTGACATAGGCGTCTTCTGCCTTCTTGTAGCCTCGTTTTTCGGCTCCTTTGGCGCTCTCTTTCAGCTGGTTTATCTCGGTGTCTTTCTTCTTTTCAAGCTTTACCAGCTCGCGCAAGTATTTATCCTTCAGAGCAATGGCAGCCTTCTGTTTTTCCGCTTCAGCCGAACTAACCAGCCCGGTCAGTCTGCCGATCTCACCTCGTAGCTCGGCCATTTCCTTTCTGGCCTCCTCCAGCTTGGCCGCTTTTGCCTCAGCTTCTACCGCTGCTTGCCTGGTTACTTTCCTAAGCTCCAACACTTTCCTATGAGTGATTTGGTTTTTCTGAATGGCCTGACAAAGCAAAGATTTCCCTTTAGCCGAAGTAGAAGTTGAAAAAAGACAGTAGACAGAAAAACGACCGAAGTTGCTTACCAGAATCATGGATTTAGTCGTAGACCGGATGGCCTTCAGTTTGGTGTTTAACTGTTTGTGGTGGTGCTCCATGTCTTTGGGCAGACACACACTCTTGGCCAGATTTATGGCCAACAGGTGGTCTTTCTCAGCTACGACCGAGTCTGTATCTCGGATGTCTCGGTCGTTGAAAGTAAGTTTTGGGGCCCAGCTGCCGGTAGTTCGGTCAGAAGGTTCCGGTTGGGGGCTCGGTGGCAAGCTCGGTGGAAGTGCAGGTTCTGCTTCATCAACCAAAATTTGTTCGGTTTCAGTAGTCCGGGCGCGCTTGGTTCGGCGGGAAGATGACGGCTGTTGAGAAGGGAGGGCCACAACAACAGGTTGCGATTGGTTGGGTAGCGTTACTTCGGGCCTGGTTGTCTCGGTTAAAAGAGCCCTGACTCTGTTCTTTTTCGCCATCTCTTCTTCGGCTGTCAGTGGGACTAGTCTAATCTCGGGCAATGATGGGTCCGGTTCTGGGGCGTCTTCAAGAAGGAAGTCAGTTACCCTGGCTTTCCGACGACCGCTGTATCGATAGGTCGGCTCGAATTGCAGCAACTTGGCCCAACTACGTTCAGGATACCGTAGTGCGGCTCGCAAAGCTGCAAGATTTGGATAACTGTACAAGGAATGAAGGTGAGCAGAATCTGCGAAAAAGAGACAACTGTTAGTTCGGTTGATAGACTAGCAAAACCGAAATAAAAAAATGCAAGGAACAAGACCGAAGTTAAATTACCGGGCTCCCCTTTTTTCCAATTTATAGGTCGGCCAGGAATTTGAGCTTGAAAATCCTCAAAGTTCCCAGAGACCCAGAAAAAGTCGTTGTCATTTACGTCTTTGTCCGGTGTATATTTAATTATCTTCTCTCGGCGGCGACGTATTCTAAGGTAATAAACCCACCCATCCTCTTTTGAGCCAATGGAATATTGACGAAAAATTTCGGCCAGGCCAAGTTTTAGTCCGGCTTGGCGGTTCAGTTCGGCAATCCCCATAATGATGCGGTAGGAGTTAATAGATAGTTGGGTTGGGCATAGCCTGGTTTGCCTAAGGAATTCACAAATCAATGGCTGGACTGGAAACCGTAGTCCGGTTTCTATGATGGATAAAAGGGTGAAGGGGACGAAGCCTTCATTGTCCCAGGGAATGACGTCTTTTTCGGCCAGGACCAGATGGACGTCGTCAGGTATTTGGTAGTCTTTCCTGAATTCAGCTAGGCCGCCCGGAGTATTTACTAAGTATCTATACTTCCCTATCTATCGTATAATTTAAGAATAAGTTATTTCGGTGCAAATATTGTGCTCAGTAGCTCGGTTGAGCGCACGCAGGAGTGCCTGGGCAACCTAAGTCTACAAAGTAGAAAACACGGGTTAAGCACAGATCATTGGACCGTGCTACAAATTAAAAGCGAGGTTAAAAAGTCCTACTTCGGCTTTATGGACGGGTTCTATCTTGGTTCAGCAAAATGCTTGGTAGCTCGGTTTGAGCAAGGTTCTTATTAGCCAAATCTTGGCGACATCTCGGCATACTGGCTTTGGAAACAATTTTGTTAGACCGGTTCATAGTCTAGGGGCAGCTTTCTGAGTTCAGTCTAAAAAATCAAGAAAGCTGGCTCAGCCCCAAAGGCCTAAATCGGTTGAATTTGGAGTGTTGTTATTTTGGTTGAGCCTCTAGGAGCAGCTTTCTGAGTTTGGTTTAGAAACTAGGAAAGCTGGCTTAGCCCCGAAAGCTGGCTTAGCCCCAAAAGCTTAGCTCGGTTGAAGACCGAGGTTCCTTATTTATTAAAGTCAAACTTCGTTCGGTGGGCTTATCTCGGCTAGAGTTATTCAGAAGTTGATAACCTACTGAAAGTACTGATTTCTAGAGTTCTAGTTCGGTTATTATCTAAAGTGATCTGCCTATATAGGACAAACAGTATCCTAGTTCGGTTGCTACATGATTTTGGATCCAAGATCAGTTTTCTACAGAATAGTTCATACACGCATGAGTTCTACTAATTTTTTCATGAAAGAACAGAAGCGAAGCAGAAATGGAGGAAAATGTTTTGCGAAAATACAGTAAACAAGATGCATAAAGCAAATATGAAAGCAAAAACATGAAGGGAAAGTAGATTTGCTTACCAGATTAAAGAAAAGGGGACTGGAGATGAAAACTGTTGCAGCAAAAGAAGAACACGAACTCAGGATTAGAAGAGCAGAAGCACGAAGAAAGGAAAGGGTAAAATGCGTGGGTGAATGATTCAAGACTAGAGGAGTTATTTTGTGAAAAGGGAGAGAGAAAAAGTGGGAAACTGTTCAAAATTTTCGTAGTACGAGGACGGCGTGACAGCTGCCCACCACCTATCAGAGCCTGCCACGTGTCATTGGAAAGTGAGGCGTTACAGTCAGTGATTGAAGAGACGTTTTGACCGAACGTGTAGAGCCGGAGTAAAATAAGCTCGGCTGGAGAGGCTAAAACGATTTTTTAGTTCGGCTGGAAAGGCTTAAAAACGTTAGCTCGGCTGGTCACTTGGTAATCCCAATCATGCTGTGCAGATGGAATTAAGGGGCAATTGAGAGGGTAATTTTTGGTGAAAATTGGGCCGAGCTATGATATGGACTTTATGGCCCAAAGTATGACGGACTGGGTAAAAAGGGCCGAGAAGTTACTCTGGCCCGAGAGAGATAAATTACTTCGGTCAAAAGAGATGAAGTTACTTCGGCTCAGGAATTGTAAAGCTACATCGGTTTGGACAACTTGGAGTTAGTCCGGTCTTCGAGTTAGTCCGGTCATGGCGTATTCTGGATAGATCGGTCAAGACCTTGCTACTCGGTAGCTCGATCCCAACATATCATGGTTCATACATGGGAGAACCGAGATAAGGAGTGAAAGGAAGGGCCGAACTAAGGATAGTTCGGCCTACCTTGTGGCTCAGCTTAGCCAGTTTACTTCGGTCAAATGGTAGTTCAACCATGGTAAAAACCATCCCACTTGGTTTAAGCAGTGGGGGGGTGTAAAAGGATAAGCATTATCCTTTAGGAGTATGAATCCTAGGAGGATTCTGCATGGAGAAATAAAAGTCCTACTAGGATTGTGCCACTCAAAACCTATAAAAGCTCACAAGCATCACCTTGGAGGAGGTAACATAACACAATATACCATTTTTGCTTCCTGAATACATTGAGCTTTGTCTATTTGTCAAGTTTTCTGACTTAGGCATCGGAGAGGTTTCCGGCACACACTTACCGGCTAGCTCACGTTTGTGTTTTCAGGTGACAAAGCGACGTCGTACGGAGGAGCGTGAACTTAGTCAACAGGATTATACGAGGAGAATTATTTCTTCTCCGTACAGTATGCTACAAGTTAATAATAATAATTATAAAAAAAAAATTAGAAGTGAAAAACAACTCCTCTCGTTGTCTCTAGATAATAAGATTTTTTTTTTCAACTTATTTAAGTTATATTTGCTTAATAAGTTGTAAGCAAAATCTATACTAAACAATTTGACGCTAATTTTCAATATAAAAAATGGGTAAATTACATTTTACACCGTTACACTTTGTATCAAGTCTCACTTTAGCCCCTACACATGAAATCAAGACAGTCAATCCCCTACACTTCCGATCAAATCTCACTTTGGTCCTTACACATGAAATTGTGACAGTCAACCCCCCTATACTTTTAATAAAATCTCACTTTAGTCTCTACATAAGTGTCAATGTCCCATTTCTGTTACTCAATTGTTTAAATTTTTAACAAAATCTAGCCATATGATAATAATGTAAACACGACATGAGGGTAAGAAAAGAAAATCATCAATATTTTCCACCAGTACACACTTTATACCAAAATTTACATCAAAATATAACTGTATTAGGCTGAAATAAAACGCAAATTATGAACAATTAAGAAGATGAATTAAGGTTTTGCATAAATTGAAATTATAAAATTCTATTTTTCACAGTAAGACAGTCTTCTAGCTATTAATCTTTCTTTCTCTTTTATTTCTTTGCCGCATTTTTTATTTATTTCAAAATTCCTTCTTTCTTACCTTTTAGTCGCAATTTATACCATATATATATATATATATATATTGTGTTACATAACTTTTATGTACTTATCACGTAAAACAAAATGTATTAATAGAAATTATAGATGATTTGCCTCTCTTACTTTGATTTCGTAGTCACATTTTTATCACATGACTGAATTTTGTTAAAGATTTAAAAATGACATAACGTAAGAGGAATATTGATACTTGTATAGGGAGTAAAGTAGGCTTTGAATAAAAATACAATGGTTAACTGTCACTATTTCTTATATACGAATCAAAATAAGATTTAATAAAAATATAAAGAATTAACTATTATAATTTTGTGTAAACGTCAAAATAAGATTCGATGAAAAATATAAAACATCTTAAACAAACTATACCCCACACACCATAAGTTTTCCAGAATCATTGTATGTAGCAAAATTGCTTTAGAGTTCTAAAAGAGCACCTCTAAACTAGCATTAAATTGTCTTTTAGTGACTTTTGTTTTATCTTTTTTTATTTTTATTTTTTTTTAATTAGGTGCCACCTCATTAGAGCCAGCTCTAGTTAGAGCTCTCAATCACTCCCCTTGTATGTAGTGTCATGGTTCTAGAGAGTTAGTTGTACTAGAACACCTTTTTTGACTATCCTTTACACCAACAGCATTTAGGATTCCTCAAACAACGATCCATTTTTTTGGCAAAAAAAAATCTCTTTTTTTTGAATTTTTATTTTTTAATGATTTTTTTTAATTATGTCAAGATTTTTTACTTTTTTTTTTATCTGTCTTGTTAAGACAAATTTAAAAAATATATTTTTAAAAAAATTTAAAAAAAATATTAAAGATGAAAATAAGCTTAAAAATTATTTATTTTGACTTATGTTTGTTTTTTCTAAATTTTTTAAAAATATATTTTTTAAAAAATTATAATTTTTCAATTCGTCCCATCAAGCTAAATCTAAACCTAAATTCTTTAAAAGATATTCATTAAAAATAAAAATAAATCAAAAATAAAAAAAAATACACTTTCCAAAACACCCAACATCTCCGTAAATCGTTAACCCTCCCCCCTCCTACTAATAAGGCATCAAAATCGAAGATGGTAAAAGCTCACATGATGATTGCTTGAACACCTAGATGGCCTATCTGGAATGTTATGTCCCCATTTGTGCTTTAAATCTTCATATGGTACTCTCTCTGGGTTGTGCTGGTTCAAAATTGAACCAATGCTTGGCAATTGGTGCTTTTGTTTGACAAAAATGTTAAAAACTTTAAAAATTTTCACATAGGTACGAGACTTATATAGGATTTATTTTTTTTTATAAATTTTACGCTCATATAAAATATTTTATAAAAATTTTAGTAAATGTTTTAGTGTCTCTAATATTACTTTTTATTTGAGATTGCCTGTATCACCACACATTTAAAGTCATGTTTGTGTGTCTTGTTAACAACACGTGTCTCACTAGGATAAAAGAATTAAGAGCTCTAAAAAAAGAGTACTAAACCAGCTCTAATAAGCTGGAAATGCTAAAAACAAAAAACAAACAAATACAACCATCACATCATTGAGGGGCTAGCTCATTAGAGCTCCCCTAGAGCGTGCCATATTTAGTGCGCATTTTTTAAAAGAATTTTGGTTGTGTTTCACAATTATTTTTTAACAATTAACAGTTGTATTGTTTGTTTTTTTTTTCTTTTGATTTTTTTTTGAATTTTCTACAAACATAATAATTAAAAAAAAACTATCACTTTTAGGATCTATTAAACTAAGGAAAATTTATTTATAAATCTCATTTTAATAAATGATAATTTGAGTAGTCCCAATAATTTTTTATAGACCAATTAGTCCTATTAATTTTAGAAATGTAAATTTAATATGTTATTTAAAATTTCAATTTATGGTTATACTCATATTTCTATTAAGTTTTCTTCTTTTTTTCTTTTTTTTTTTGGTGCTAGAAATGTAATATACACAACTTATGAGATTTAAATTTGAAATGAATTTTTATATGAGAATCTTTTTAATTTGGAATGACTTGAAAAGATTTTTCAAACATTTCAAAAGGAGTACAAAAATGATTTCAAATATAAGGGTGTGTTTGGTTTGAAGGATTAGGGGGTGGGATTGGACTACTAGTTCCACCGGACTAATAGTCCATTGTTTGTTTCATTTTTTTTGTTCCGGATTAATAGTCCCCCGGACTATTAATCCCACAAATATGGGACTATCCTATCCCATGGGGGGAGGTGGGATAGAAACCATCGGATTGGTATCCCATGGGATTATTTTGTGAAATGTCTATTTTACCCTCCATGCTATTGCTTAACAAACAATTAGAAAATGATAAAATAGTCTTTTGAATATTTATAAATTATTTTTTTAGCGTTGTTAATTTAAAATTATATATTAAATAAAAAATTTAAATTATAAATTAAATTTAATTAAAAATAATAAATTATAAATTATGGCCTTATAAATTAAATTTTTTTAGTGTTGTTAGAAAATTAAATTTACATATTAAATTAAATCATTTTTTTAGTGTTGTTAATTTAAAATTATATATTAAATAAAAAATATAAATTATAAATTAAATTTATTTAAAAATAATAAATTATAAATTATGGCCTTATATATTAAATTTTTTTTGTGTTGTTGAAAATTTAATTTATATATTAAATAAAATTATTTTTTATTGTCGTTAATTTAAAATTATATATTAAATAAAAAATATAAATTATAAATTTAATTTAATTGAAAATAATAAATTAAAATAAATAAAATATTGTGCAAAAAATAAAATAAAATAAATTTTTATTTAATCTAGCTAAAAATAATTAAAATATTAAAGCTATGTTTAATATTGCTATTACTTAGTAAATAATTGAAAAGGATAAAATAGTCATTTGAACATTTATCTTTCTCCACAATATCCTAAACAAACATTGGATAACTAAAAATAGTCAAATCCAGACATCTAATCCCATGACTAAACAAACATAAGATACAAATTTAGTCCAACCAAATAGTCCCGGGACAATATATCCCAGGGCTAATAGTCCGATGGATTACAATCCCCTTTATCCAATCCGTCCAAACAAACGCACCCTAAGATTCTTCAAACATTCTAAAATGATGTGAGATTATTCAAATATTTCAAAAGGAGTATAAAAACTCTTTAGTAAACTTTGAACAAATGTATAATTTCAATCTGTAACATTCCAATGTAAAAAAAAAAAAAAAAAAAAAAAAAAAAAAAAAAAAAAAAAAACTCTTTATTATACTTTTTCCAAACATAACATTCCAATATAACACTCCAAAAAAACTTCTTAGTATAATACTCTAATATAACACACAAAAATTCTTTAAAATACTTTTTCCAAACATAATATTTTAATGTAACACTAAAAAAAAAGATGTGAGATTCTTCAAACCATTATAAAGGGCGTGATATTCTTCAAACCTTTCTAATAGGAGTACACAAATTTCTTAATAAATTTTGGGTAAATGTATAATTTCAAATTGTGAATGTTACGTTTGAAAAAAGTACACTAAAAGTGATTTTTTAGTGTTTTTAAAAAGTTTGGAGTGTTACATTGTTAGGTTTGAAAAAAAATATACTAAGATGTTTTTTAATGTGTTACATTTGAGTGTTACATTGAAGTGTTACGTTCTTATTTACAATGTGAGATATGTTCCAAAGGAGAAAAAATCAAAATCTCTATAATGCAGATTGTCCAAATGTGTAATTTCACATTTGGAAAAACTCACTTTTATCTCTAAAAAATTAAACCCAAATGTGTAAGTGGCTACTCTTTTATATAATTTATACTTTAATGGAACTTTTAGATTCATAAGAAAAAAAGATAATTAAACAATTTATATAATCACATTTTGAGATTTATTAGTACTTTGTCCTTAAACTGAATTGATTTGAATAAAAGAAAATAAAAAATCCACCAAAGACCCAAAATATATATATATATATATATATATATTGGCCTTGTTTTTTTGGGTCTTAAGTGAAGTTTTTTGAATTTTTCGAAAGAAAATTACTTTTTGGATCATTCTAGATTAAACAAAATTATAACAAGTAAAAAGATAAAATATATATATATATATATATATTAAAAAAATCACGAAAAACAAAAATATGAGCTTTTTAGCTATTCTTGAATAGAGCTTTCAATAACATTTGAGTGACTCTAGGCCTTTTAGATCCTTAATGGTCTTCTAATGTTCTACAATTATTGCTAATTTTGAAATAATGATATACAAGGATAAATCATTTCGAATTTGTATATAGAATTCGATACGATTCTCTTTTATTTTAAAACACAGTATTTAAGAACATAATTTATATTTACAAAATAATATAGTTACATAATTTTTGTAGTGTTTTGTATGTTTATGTATATATATATATAGGAGCCATGTTTCTCTTCAGTCAGAGATCGAATTTGAGCGTACTGTTGGGTTCATGAGGACCTATCACAGGTCCTGTTCGATAACCCAAACCGTTTTATATGTAGAACTCGTTGAGTACCTTATTCCTGCAAAAAATCACGTTGATTGGATATTGATAGCTACTTGATTGGATCAGATTTCTGTCAACGGTAAATATAATTTTCAAAATAAATTATTGACAAAAATCTAATTCGATCAAGTAGTTATCGATATCCGATCGATATGATTTTTTACAAGAATAAAATACTCGACAAGATCTACATATTAACGGCAAAATCCGTGATAGGTCTCATGGGTCCAGCAGTGCTGTCCAGTTTACAAAATCCGTAATAGATTGTCTATTTCTTGTTGTAGAAAATTCAATATTGAAACTCCCTCCGCGATGTAAAGAGGTGTCACTACTTTCTTCGGATTGATTGGAAAATTATTCTTTGACATTTTGATTTTCGTATCTTGATATGTAAATAATTTCTTTAAACTACTATTTGTCCGGTTATACTTTGCATTTGGCCTAATTCATATTATATGTTTTATGTTATTTCAATAAGATATTTGTAGTTTGAGATACTGTGATACTCACCAATGTATCAGGTGTTAGCCACAAATTAATGGTACGAGTGCAAACTTGATCCTTTATTTTGAATCAGTTTATTACAATTGAGTTCTCCACGTGGTACCAAAAAAAATTGTCTCTCTTTTGAATTGAATTGATTTATTACTTTGGACATGTAAGTTGATTTATTACTTTGGACAGATAAGTCACTATTTTGGACATGTCAGTTGTCTTTTTTATTTTTTTCCTTTTTAAATACACTTTTTTCCTTTCTAATTGTCTTCTAAAAAAATTATGTTATTTTTTATTTTCATAGGACGATGGAGATTCGCACGAAATTATAATATGGGCTCTCTTTACTCATCTTCTTATTTCATTGGGAAAATTACAAATCAGAGAGTTTTTAAATTTTTTGTAAAGTTATCACCTATTTATAATTTTTCTTATTTAATTTACTCTTCGTACTATACCTTTTCTTTCAGGTATTGATATTAACAATACTTTATGGCAATTGGATGACTTTAAAATCATTTTAATTCGGTTATTTTGTAAAGCAATAATTTCTATTCTATAATTAATATAATTGATGATTTTCACATTAATTTGACAAAGCAGATGAGTTGCAGGAATTATTTTTTTTACAAAATTAAATTTCACCATTTAAGCGGTTTTTCATAAGCAGTTTTATGAAAAATGTATTACTATATTGTTGGGATGCTATGGCATAGAGTTGATTTCTTCTTTATGATATGATGTATTTAGTTTTTCAATTTACAATTGATTGAAAAATTCACTATTTCAGGATGACGATTCGTGTTTTTGTTATATAGATTGTCTATTCTTTGTTTCAGAAAATTCAATATTAGAGTTCCCTCTGTGATGTAAAGAGGTGTCAATGCCTTCTTCTAATTGATTGAAAAAAATTTCAAAATATTTGATTTCCGTATCTTAATATGTAAACAATTTCTAAAGATTACTATTTGTCAGGTTATGGTATTTATGTTGTATGTATTATGTTATTTCAATCAGATATTTGTGGTTCGGGGTACTATGACACTCATCATTGTATCTAGTGTTAGCCGCAAACTACTAGTAACAGTGTTGACTTGATATTTTATCAAGTGTTACAGCCTCTATAAATTTTAACATGATACGTACAAATTACAACTACATTTTGATTCCAATATTATTTACACCGTGCCTTTAGATACAGGCATACACTGGTCTATATATATGTTTGGGAAGTGGATTTTTAGTTTTTTTTTTAATGTGAAAATTCGCAAAAAGATAAAATAAGCTAAAATAGTTAATAAGATAAAATGTCACATCAAATCCATAATCATTCATTTTTTCTCTTACAAATATCACATTCAATTATAAAAAAATTTAACTATCTTTCTAAATATAAAAATTTTAATCTATTAAAATAATTAAAAATTAAAATAACATACAAAAATAATCAAATTTTCAAATAAGACATGAAGATAAGTTTTTCACACGCTAAGGTTGGCTCCTCTCTATTTTTGGCGTGAAGTGGAGATTTTAAGTTCAATGTATAAAGTTGCAAAGCATCATGAAAATGTAAAACCAAGTTGTACGGCATTGTTAATTTACTTATTTTTAGCATCTTAGGCATGGTTTGGGGAGTAAATTAGTTTTTTAGTTTCTTTATTTTTTAATTATTTTAGGTTTTATTTGGGAATTAAATATTTAGTTAAAAAATTAAAAAATTACTATAAGTTGTTACATCACTATCTTTACTTCTTTACACATCTTTTTCTGCACATCTTTTCGTAAAAAATTAAAAAATTATTAAAATAGTCTGTTTCCAAAGTCTCGGGCTAAAAACTTCATCTGGGTTAGACTTTTTAATTTTTTTAACTTTTATGAGAGAAAAAGTGAAAAAATTATGGTTTAGATAGGATCTGTCTTACTGACTTCTTGATTTTTTTTTTTTTGTCTTTTTGTAACTAAAATAACCCTCAATCTCTAAAAATCTCATGCCAAACGAGGTTTCTGTCTTGAGAAAAAAAACGTTAAAATTATGTCATTTTTTTTTTACTTTTTTAGGGCGGTCTTGACAAGATGATCCTAAAATAAAATTAAAAAATCCAAAAAATTTAAAAATAAGTCAAATTTTCAAAGCTTTTCTGATAAAATTTATTTTATTTTATTCTTTTGTGAATTTTTTTTTAAAAAAATTGACTCAATTTTTTTTAATTTTCAGAAAACCTATTTTTTTTATTAAAAAAAACTCAAAATTAAAATGTTTAGAAACACATAAATAAGTAAAAATAAGTTAATTTTTTAATTTTAGCCAAATAAAACGTTTTGGATTTAATTTAAAAATTTGATGATATATATGATCTCAACAACAGTAGCAACCAAAAATCTCAACACTAATCTCTCACTCAAAAGAAAACATTAATTTCTTTCTAGAAGATGGTTAATAGATATGTAATTACTTACCAAGGATTCGTACAAAAAATGTTATTTTAATAATTTTATTAACTTTTTATAAAAAGATATAAAAGTAACAAAAGTAATGTGATAATTTATAATAATTTTTTTGATTAAAATATATGTTTGATAAACGAGATATTAAATTAATCACTTCCAATCTTAAAAATATATTTTTTTATTTACTTGTTATGAGAGTTCTCATATCGCGACCATTAGGTCCCGTTTGTTTTCAGAGATAGAATGGAGGGGATTCATAGTGAGGAATTGTTAAATTATTTTTATATAAAATAATAAAATATATAAGAAATTAAACATTATATTTAAAAAAAATTCCCAATATATAAAAAATAAAAAAAATTCTAATCCCCTCACTATTTTTCTAATACCATCTCTACCTCCTCCTTACCAATCCCCTTTCTAAGGAGACTACTAATACCAAGAGACTAAGGGTTGGTTTGGGGTGTTCTAAAAAAGTGCATTTTTTGTCTTTTTACGAAAAGATGTGCAGAAAAGTAGAGAGGTGATGTGATGAAAAAAAATAAAAAGATAAAAAGATGAATTATATAGTAGATGCCAAACCAAGCCTAATATTCCCCTCCTCATCTCTCAAAATAAACATCCCATTAATAATACCAATAAATTAATAATTCCAATTACCTTTCTATAACCCAAATAAACAGGGCCTTAGAGCATCTCCAGCAGCCTATGCATTTCACCAAAAATTGTACAATAGCCAGCCAATAATCATAAATTCCTTCTCCAGCAGCCTAGCTACTGTGAAGCCAAACCAACATTTTGCTACAGTACCTCGCTAGGAAAGACGAGGTTTTTTTTATCCTTTTTTAATTCAAACTTTTGTTTTTAAGAATATTTTAATAGAAGATATTTAAATTATAATAATATTTTAACAAAAGATAGTTAAAGTAGATAGCCTGTTGGAGTGTATATTAAAAAACCAACTAGCTAAAATAGTAAAGTAAAATTTTGAATAGCTATTTTGACTATCATTACTGGATATGCTCTTAAAGTTCAACCAGTAGGCAACCCCCTCAATCTATTACTCCCCCAACTTTTTAAATTTTTTTATTATTAATTTTCATTATCATAATGGAGAGGCAACAAAGTCCAAAACCTTCCCTAGCTAACGTCATAGCTTTACTTCAATCAATGTTTTTTATAATATTACCAATCACTCATTAAACAAAACCAACATTTTTTTTTTTATTTTTTTTTGGAACTCATGTGAACCGTTCAATAGCATGGGCTGGCCACATTCTCTCACCAAAATAATAATAATAATAATTTGATTGTGTTTTCTCATTTTTGTTTGTTTATGTTTTTAAAAATAAAAATAATGAAAAATTTTAAATACCCATTGCCCATCGTATTAATTCTTGTGCTAAAATAATTTTTGAAGATTCAAATATTATATTTTAGTGTTTTTTAAAATAATAATATTTGAGAGCTCTAATTTAATAATTCTAATTTGATAAGGGCCTACACTCATCTCTTTATCTCTCTTTACTTTCTCTCTCTTTCTTTCATTTCATTAGAGTTTTCATTAAAACTGTTATTTTTACCTCATTAGAGCTCCCATTAAAATTGTTATTTTAGAGTTATATATCACTATTTTTTTTAAAATTCAAAAACACGACAAAGCATGCCTAATGTGTCCAAGATCTTTTCTTTCTAATATGCAATCAAATATCAACAGGGAAAAGTCTTTGAAGAGATCTCACCATCTTGCTCCATCTTTCAACATGATGGGTCTATTCATATATTGGAAGAGCACCACCGTACTTAAATTCACCAATTTTTTTTTGTTTTTTTATTTGGTATTTCTCTGTTTTTCTTTAATGAAGAGAAACTTTTTTAAGGCAGACTTTGGCCTCGTTTGGCAAGTGATTTTTTTAGTCAAAAAATTAAAAAGTCACTAAAAAATCAAAAAGTCAACAAAGTCAAAAAAAAAAATTTCTCTCTATTTTTTGCACATCTTTTCGTAAAAAGTCAAAAAGTCATTCCAAACATACTAATTTTTTTACATCACATTTTAATCAAAAAATTAAAAAATTACTAAAAAAACCTGTTCCCAGACGAGACATTTGTCTGATTATACAGTTTGTCACAAAGTTCACCTCCCTTAGAGAGGTTGAACTACCTGTACGAATTACATTCTAGCATATTTCTACTAACTTGTGATTGTAGATAATTATCAGGCTGAGTTTGACGATTGCTTATTAGTAACTTTTTGTTGAAAATTTTCTTTTTCTTATCTTTTTTTAAATACTTTCTACTATGGAAATGTTTTTTAGGCTGTCTGGTATTAAGATTTTATTGTATAAAACATATTTAATATTTTCATAATGTCTAAGGTCCCTCAACATCGATTTAGATAAATTTCAATCCCAGAGAAATTATTGAAATTCTGGACTTCTCAAAGAATTTTTCTGAGTTCAAACAAGAAAAAATTGAAATTTATCTGAGTACCGAAGAAATTTAGAGGAAATTGTGTAGAGAAAAATTTGAGTGGCTTTGTGTCGCTCTATCCAGAGAAAATTGTGTTAAAGAAAATTTGTGTGGCTCTATCCAGAGAAAATTGTGTTAAAGAAAATTTGTGTGGCTCTATCCAGAGAAAATTGTGTTAAAGAAAATTTGTGTGGCTCTACCTAGAGAAAATTGTGTTAGAAAAAATTTGTGTGGCTCTATCCAGAGAAAATTGTGTAGAGAAAATTTGTATTTTTGATCAAACAAGAGAAAATTGAACAAGAACAAAAAAAAAACATATAAGAGAATTTCTCTGGTTTAGGCATGAAAATACACCAATCAAGTTCATGAACACAAAGTCAGATTTTACTCACTATTGAATCTTCAGCAACAATTTTCTCTGTGTTTTGAAATTTATCTAATTTGCTCACAACTTTATCTATATGTTAACAGAATGATCTACTGTAATTCCAATTTGCACAAACAATAAATATAGACCCAACCACATACATACATACAGATAAATCCAGTTGCAGCTGATTGCAGCTAACATCGCCGTGATGCTTTGACCAAAATCCATGGGTAGAAACTGATCCATTCGAACAACATAACGAGTACAACGACGACATACCATTACTGAGTTGATCAAACCCATATTCGAGTTCAATGCAAGCCTTGAGCTTATCGAGGTTCTCATTGGTGACGCTCTTGCTCCGTCGTCTGCATTGATCTTTACGAGGCGACGGCGGGACGGTAATGTTGGGGCGGTGGTGGTGTTGTCGGAGATGAAGACCAAGAGAGGAGAAAAGAGCAGAGAGAGAGGGGGTTTGGTTTGGAGAGAGAGAGAGAGAGAGAGAGAGAGAGAGAGAAATGAACTCGTCTTAGAAGGAAGATCGTAGAGAGAGAGAGTTAAATTTTTTTGTAATATATGTGTGTGGGGTTGAGAGACTTTAGACATCATAAAATAATATCGTTAATCTCTTATATTACAAAAAATGAGAGAGGGATCTTAGACTAATTTGCTCTTTTACTTTTAAGTTTTACTAAACTAGATAGATTTAGGAAGTTAAAAAAAAAAAATTTAAAAAATTAACTAAAAATGTCTTCTTCTTTTTTCAGTCTTTAATAAATATATAAAAAATGAATTTATTTTGCCCAAAAAAAAAAGGGATATTTTTCCAAAAGAAATTTACTTATAAATCCCTTTAGATTAGATAGGCTTGAAAATAAAAAATAAAAAACGCAAATTTTTAAAAAAAAAATTACTAAAAACAAAAAAATAACATCTTTAACTGTTGCCATACAAAACATTCAGAATTTACTCTGTGAATGTAGACGAAAAAACAGGTATTAATAAGGTACTTTATTGTATTTTAATTTTTTTTTTTAAAAAACAATAATTGATGGGTTAAACAAAGTAAGTGGGGACATCCAAAATCAATTTCTCCCACCCCCAAATAAAGTAAATAAATAAATGGCATCCTAGTAGTTTTTAAAATGTTGTTAATGGTTGATCTGTATCTATTAAAATAGATTTTGTAAAGGAATGATAGAGCATGTAGCACCATGATAATGGTTAATATATCTGTTATTATGTCTTTAAAAAAGTTGTTTGACATGACAAAATTGAACCCTTAACCAACTCAACTATTTTTTTCCTCCAAAGCAACCCCCAAAAGACAAAAACAGTTCATTGGATTTTGAAGGAGTAGGATTTTTTTTTAATTTTTGGGTAAATTATTCTTTTCATTCTTTTAACTTTAATTTTAATTTTCATCTGCATTTATTTTAGTACTTTACATTTTAATTGCAACACTATACACTTTGAAAAATTTAAAAATCTCCTAAATATTGATTTGTGATTATATATCAATTTTAATGAGTTATAGCAATGCCAATCAAACAATTAAACACAAATCAACACAATGATTTAACATGAAAAAATCACAATTGGAGCGCCTCCAATTGTGATAAAAAATCACGGACAAAAGTCACAAAACAATCCACTAAGAAGATATAAAGGAATTATACAAGTGTACTCTCAATTACTTAGCAAATCCACACTCGAATCGAACCGACCCTTATGTGCCTCTTCTAGCCCCGTCTTCACCTCGAAATTGTCTTACCCAACGTTCAATCCACAACGCTGATGTCGAATCACGACGATGAGCCACTCCGGAATCCACCAATGCTTCATGCTCGAATTCCACGGAATCCACCGAAAAACAACACTCTTTTTTGTATTGAACGAAACAAACAATCCTTTGATATATACTTTTCAAACAGATTTAAACTCAAACAAACATCAAAGAAACTAGTAAAGAAACTTCAGATATAAATCCTAATATCCAAGAAGAAGATCTGGAAGCCATAACCCTAAAAACGGATAAAACCACATATTTATAGAAAACTAATCCACGATCTGCACTCAAGTGCAAAAATGGCCGCTCAAGTAGACTGACGCTTGAGCGCAGGAAGTCCTATTCGAGCGCAAAAACATAACTTCCAGTACTTTTGCAGACAGTTTAAACTTTTGGAAACAAGATTCTCCGCTCGAGCAGACAAGCAACTTTGACTGCAATTTTGTTTCTAGCTTCGGGGGTGCTTCCCCTCGACCTCGCCTGGGTGCTACCCCGAACCCTCCAAGGGGCACTGCCCTCTCGACCCCCGCGAGCTGACCGGGCAGCTCGATCTCCAACATAGTCAGCGAAGTGGCAAACATGAAAGAATAGACATCATAAACTTCTCTGTAAGGCACAATTCGGGTTGGATTCGCATTTAAAACTCATAACCTCACTGAAAATAAAAGAACGAATAAAGTTACAACTGAAAGGAGTTTTGTCAAATGGGATTGCCAAGAATAAAAACCTAACAACCTCCCCCTTTAGCAATGTTGTGACAAAACACATCTAACAAATAAAATCCTAATCACCCCAACCCATCATAGTCAACAAAAACAAACTTCTTTCTCAAGATCATGATTTGTAAAACAGCTATTAGTGCCACAATCTCCAAAATAATTATTAATGCCACAAGAGTATATGAAAAAGCAATAGACATATGACAAGAATATCTTGAAGCATGAGATGGAAATATGAATAGATATTAATTGGAGATTTTAAGAACATGTAGCATGAATAGATGAAAATCCTAAGATTTAAGAACATGTAGCATAAATAGATGAAAATCCTAAGACTTTTAGAACATGTAGCATAAATAGATGAAAACTAAGACACATGCACCCGACACATGGCATGAATACATGAAATCCTAAAATATATCCACTCGACAACATTTCTCCCCCCTTTTGACATGAATTGACAAAAGAAGCTCAAACAACGAAAACAAGATCAAAAACCACACAAGCAGGAACAAGATGATGGAAAAATTAATAACCTGTGAGAAGTAAGCAATAAACAAGTAGTGGATAGCAACACACAAACCAACTAATGTCAAACTCATTTACCAAACCAATCCAAGATGAACCAAACTGCCTCTCACTAAAAGCAACCTGTAGACTCGACTTTCTTCGCGCGCCCCTTTTTCAGAGAGGCTCGAATTGGTCTCCTATAGTTCAGACTCCTGTCGCGGTTCTGAATCTAATCTCACAAAGTGCAATGTGAGACTGATAAACACCAAAGAGTCCAATCCGGCAAATCATTTTGAAAAATCGACTTTGAATCAAATAATGCCAAAACTGGACTGCTTTGCCAGATTACAGAGTCGCCACTTAAATATTTTGTTTTGAAAAATTTAGGAAACCCTAACTCGTGCCTAAGGCCACGTGTCTGTCATCACCAAAGTTGCCTGGGTTCGGGAACTTGGGTACGAGAGGGGCAGGTCCTGAAATGAGCACCCCCGCTCGCCCGATCAAAGGATCGGCCTCTACTACTATGATATGTTGTTTTACAAACCTCATGTGTTCTTCTCCCGGTTATTAATCCAACTTTACTATGTGACGCACACAAGCAAGTATAGACTAAGTCACGAAAATTGGAACATTTCGATTCATGTTTGTTTTTTAAAATGGTTTGAAAGTGCTACTCGCAAGTAGGGCTAACGCGCGGATTTGTCACCCTCAAGTGGGTTTAAAAACATGATTTTGCCACTTTGCAAAGTGGGCTTGAAACTCACAATCATCGGTTTGTTTCAATTCAGGCAACAACGCCTTCATCCATAGGCATTCATGCAATTTAACAAATAAGCATATAGCCACATGGCAAGCATACTATCATGGCAACACTCGCACTCATGCAAGTATGCTAAAGCATAACGCTTACAGTGTACTCCGAGCCAAAACAAAAGTTAGTTAAAAATATGCATGATCCTAACTATATAAGATGCCTAATGCAACACATGCAATAATGCAACTAAATAGGCTCGGCTATCTAAGATGGCATATGAATGCAACAATTTAATACAGGTATTCAAAGAAGTATTGAAATACGATGCAGTTTGAATGATGCGCCGTCTTGGTGCATACAAGACAAATGAATGATGCAAACATGCAAAGCATAAGGTATGCTAATCAAAACGTGCCCTAAACTAACCATCGAAAGCGGTTAAATAAAAGGAAAAAAGACATGAGATTGGAAGACATGTACACACATACGCACGCTTATTACAACATTGTGCCCTCGCGAAGGAGGGTCCGAATAATTAAGCTAAGCTACTCTAAGCTAAGCTAATTATTACAAAATAACTAATTAACTATGTTAAGCTAAATAATTATTACAATACTTGAATAACTAGCTACGCAAGCTAATTAAGAATATTACAAAACAGATTAAACTAATTAATTACAACACATGTGCGCCGAGTCTTGGTGCATACAAGACAAATGAATGATGCAAACATGCAAAGCATAAGGTATGCTAATCAAAACGTGCCCTAAACTAACCATCGAAAACGGTTAAATAAAAGGAAAAAAGACATGAGATTGGAAGACATGTACACACATACGCACGCTTATTACAACATTGTACCCTCGCGAAGGAGGGTCCGAATAATTAAGCTAAGCTACTCTAAGCTAAGCTAATTATTACAAAATAACTAATTAACTATGTTAAGCTAAATAATTATTACAATACTTGAATAACTAGCTACGCAAGCTAATTAAGAATATTACAAAACAGATTAAACTAATTAATTACAACACATGTATTAATTAACTACAACTAGCTAGTGAAACGATAAAGTGGCCTCGCGGACGAGGGAGACATGCATGCTCAGTTGCGTCCTCCCAAAAATCCATCGCCTTGCCACCGGTTGCCTCTATTTTTTACTCGCCTTGATCTTTGAACACTAAACCAATATTCCAGACTACCTCTGCCCCAAAACAGGAACACTTTGCACAAAAATGGACTGGTGGCCGGTCGGCTACTTCATGTGGTCGGTCGGCCACTACTTTTTCCAGACTCCTGCTTTTTTTACAACAGAGACAGAGCAATGTATTTGCAAGGAAATGTGTGTACTGCCACTCTCCTCATCATGTCTCAAGCTCAAAGGAATGTGGCACTTAGCTCTCAAGCCACCAACCAAGCATTTCCATGCATGATGGCCAAAGAATCAAGTTTGTACAAGCTTAATGAATGTATAAATAGACTCAAAGGGTCACCACCCTATCATAGATGATCAAGGGTGGCAACGACCAAGAAATGTGACACGTTTTATCAATTTGAGTATGAAACGTCCCACATGTTTATCTTGTTCAAGTTTTACTTGATTCAATTTTGTTTACACATTTTAGCATTACCGATTAATCCTTTAACCGATTACGTCCAATGTGATTTTCCTCTAACGAGAGAGGGGTCAACCAAAGGATGGTTTAAGACATGAGAGAGATCATGCCTTTGGTTAGTAAAAACCCTCAAAAGATGATTAAAACCATTGAGTACAAACTCTATCTCACGCTTAAACATAATCATAAGGTTAACCAATCCTCAAAACAAATGGAAAAATGAAAAAATGAAGGAGGTTGCAGATTTTTCAGCGCTGAAATGGCATGAAAAATAAAGTTACAACATGCAAGCAACGCATGCACAACATGTTAAAAGCCAAAAGCATTAAAGCTAGTGAAGAGCACTACACTAGAGCCATGCAATATCAAACTCAAATGATCAAACCAGCTCTGGATAGAGCTTAAACATGCCAAATCAGTGGCCAAATCATGCTGGAATTGAAGCACAAAAAGCTATAAAAACATGCTCATGTGTTGGCTCGCAAGCTAGGCTCAAAACACAACTCTCAAAAGTAATGAAAGAGTGAAGTATGTGAGGGTGTGACAAGGCTATACACACTAAAATCATATATAAAATGATGCTATATCATGCAATCAACACATGCACAACATGTTAGAGGCCTTAAAATACAAAGCTAGTATAGGCCTTTTACACTACAACCATGCATAACAAGTCTCATATGACCAAGGAGGCTCAAAACAGAGCTAAAGCATGCTAAATCAGTAGCAAAAACAAGCTGAGACCAAGTCACAAAAGAGTAGAAAATCATGTTCACATGCTAGGCCATCTACACATGTAAACAAGACACAAGGATAGGAGGCCACCCCCTCCTATTTTGGACCTCAAAACATACTTTTCGCCACTGAAATTTCCTTGGAATTCAGTAGTTAAAAGGCCAAAAAAAGTTACTTTAGAAGGCTTTGAAAGATGGCACAACACTTAGCAAACAAGTTACAAAAGAGGGTGGACCACCCCTAACTCCAAAAAGGCCTTAAACCACAATTTTTAAACCTTAGAAAATAGAGGTTTTTGTAGTTGAAAACTAGGCCAAAAACAGCATGCAAAGGTGGCCAAACAAGTGTGCAAAAAGAAGCTAAAATGGGGGTTAAGCCTATACCTTTGAAGCACAGCAACAAACAGCCACTTTTTGAGCCAAAATCAGCTTTGAGAACTCAAATAAGACCTCCAAGAACCTCAGCTACAAGGTAGTCTAATTTGGTTAAGGGATTGTATGCAAATATGTAAAGAAAACTCACTTTCAAGCACTAAATAGAAAGAGAGAGAGAAGTCTAGAGAGAGAGAGAGTGAAATTTTGCTCACAAATTTTTTGAACCCCCAAAATGAGGGAGAGACCTCCCCTTATATAGAAATACAAGCAAAAATCTTGCTTTCATCCCTCCATACACGTGTATGGAGGAGGCTTTCAGTGATCAACAGCTAGCATATAAAATATCTGAAAAATGAGAAAAATTGGCCGTCGGCCACCTCCCCTAGCCGACCGACCACTTCAAGTGGCCAACAATAGCCAAAAGTGGCCGACAAGGCCTTTCATCCCTCCAGGCAAGAGGCATCAAAGTTTGGCCCAAAAACAAGGCCAAAACACAGAGGGTTTAGAGGCTCAAAGACAAGGCACTCAGCCGAGAACTTCGGGCACCAAAAACAAGCACAAACATGCACAATCATTGAGTGCGCAAACGATGACGTCTGAGTCTTAAGATCGGTCAAAAATGGGGTGTCTACACAACCACAAACACTGAAAACAGTGAATAAGAAGAAAATGACAAAAACAAAATATGGTGAAGCAAGTAAGGAATATCTGATTTGTATATTAAAACACACAAGATTATTCAAGAAACACAATTACATGAAAACACAATGTGCACAGTCTCTAGAAGATTCCTCGTAAAAGAAAGTGATGCATTATGTGAAAAGCAAGATCCCATGATAAAGGTATGTGTGACTCTTGGAGTTCGACAAACACAAGATTCAAATCCTAGTAGTGATCTGATAGCTGGACTTCCGACAAGAGAATCTAAGCACAGCTAAGGAAAGTCAAACCACTAGAAATTAAGGGGTATTTGGTGAGTAAACGGGGAGGCTCCCCCTCAATCAATGAATATTTTTTTTCTTTCTTTTTTATGCACATTTTTTCTTTTCTTTCTTTTGCACATTTTTTTTCTTTTTTTTGCACACTCATTGGCAGTTGACACGCTCAAGAGTATAGAAATCGAACTAGAGAAGCATGGAGACAATAATGATAGCCTGATTGGTGAATCTGAGGTAACATTTTCCTCATGCCTTAACTGCAAAGAATTGAGGAGAAAGTAGTGAAAATGCAAAAAGATGTAAGGTGGTTAAGAGACTCAACATTACCCATGATATACTAGTATAGGTCAATTCCTTTAGAAAAGCAAAAGATACGATGCTAGAAGTCCATAGAGAAAAAAGAACACTAAGGCAGAAGACTCCAATATTTGTTAATCCAAGAGTGTGTACAGAATGAAATATACTAATCAACTTCAAATGCAATTTTGCTTCTGGCTTCGGGAGCGCTGCCCCTCGACCTCGCATAGGCGCTGCCCCAGACCAGCCAAGGGGTACTGCCCTCTGGACCCCAGCGAGTTGACCAGGCAGCTCGATTCCCAACATAGTCAGCAAAGTGACAAACATAAAAGAATAGACATCACAAACTTCTTTGCAAGGCACAATTCGAATTGGATTCACAATTAAAACTCATGGTCTCACTAAAAATAAAAGAACGAATAAAATTACAACTGAAAAGAATTTTATCAAACGGAATTGCTAAGAATAAAAACCAAACATACTTCAATCCAGTTTTGTTATAATCTTTTCATCATCCAACTGTTTAAAATTTAAGTGAAAGTTAAAATATAAAATACCAAAATAAAATAAAAGTAAAAGTTGGAGAATGAAAAGTATATATATATATATTTTTAATGGCTCGAGAGCATGCTTTCGTGGCAATCGCATGAGCACTTTTTATTCATTTTTTTAACGGCAAGTAATGAGAGTATTACATTAAAATAAGAATCAAAATCTGGAACTTAAGTATTATATTTAGAATATAAGGTACTAAATTGAAATTCGAATAAACTTGTAGACTGAAAAATATAATTTACCCAATTCTTATACTTGTAACCAATCGCAAAGCAATCACTATTAAACCCGAGCAACACTTGGTAAGATTCGAACTTAAAATTTCTAAAGTGGCATGGAAGTTCTTTAATGCTGTGTTTAGTTGAGGGATTTGAGGAGAGATTTAGAAAGGAAAATAAAAAATGTAAGTGAAATGAGAATAAAATATGTCTAAATTTCACATAGTTTCACACACCTTTTCCCTTTCCCTTTCCATTTCTAAATCCCTCCCCAAATCCTCCAACCAAACACAGCATAAAACCATCTCTTCAATTTTACTCCTTCACATAAAGTCCAACTATTTTGTAGAATATGTTTTGTAGAATAAGATGGCAATGACAAACTTGGATCAATCTCATGATTCTCATTTTAGATATTCTAATCCCAAAAAAAAGAGAGAGGATAAGCATCACTTTTTTTTCCTTCTAATATTTATTTTTCTTTTCTACCTTTTTATACTTAAAAAAATAAAATAAATGTAAGAATATAAGATGCCCGTAACAAAAGGTGATGGAGGTCTGTTTGTGGTTGCATGACACATATATCTCTTCTCTTTTTTTCTTTTCTTTTTTTCTTTTTTTCCCCCTTTTTGATGTTTAATATGAATAACTGACCTCACATAAATAGTAAAATGTTCTTTTTCTTTATTTTTTAAGCCACTACTTGATCAAAGAATCTATAAAGTTTAATTTTGGTTTGCTTTATATGAGATAAAGAGATCCATAGCAAAGTTATTCCTCAAGTTAAAAGTATTCCAGAAAAAAAAAAAAAATGCAAAGCCATAGATTGTAGTATACTCTTTATATATATAATTAAATTTTATATGTAAAGAATTTATTAGCCTTCTCAAAGTTTCATCCCCAATTTTTTAGTTTATTTTCTTGTGCATTTAAATTTTATAGTTAAGTGTTGGTGAAAATACCAGAAAATTTATATTTTATTGATAAAAAAATGCAAAAAAAAATGAAATATAAATAGATCAAGTTGAGGTACGGATATCTCATTTTCTTTAAGGAGATCAAATCCATTGTGGTAGGAAAAATCTAAATACCGATGCAGCAGTCACGAAACTATGACTTGTCCCTTCCAGAATACAATAGCGCGACCACTTGTCATATGGTTTAGGCCAACTCTGCACAAGATGGTGAACCCAAAACTCCACCAAGAAAAAACACTCTTTTTTTACTAGTAATCTCTCAAGTATTAAAAATAGTTGGTATAGAAAAAGTAGACGAGGGGAACAATTTATAAGCCACTAGGACCTTACAAATTACATCAAAAAATAATGACCATTAAACTAGAAAAAAGGGAGAGTCTCCAAATATTAACTCACCACCAAGTCCACAAACTTCCAATTAATCTCCATTCAAAAACAAAACAAAAGGTCACCAAAAATCTCCATTCACCAAACAACATGAGATTCATGAACAAGATAAAATAAGATTCATGAACAAAGTAAAAGGACATAATAATCCAGGTGTTGACATAAACTTTTAATAGCCAGCACATTATAGCCTTGGTGAAAATATCAAAAAAATTATATTTTATTGATAAAAAATGTAAAAAAAATGATATATAAATAGATCAGGTTGAGACACGGATATCTCGTTTTCTTTAAGGAGATCAAGCCCACTACGGTAGAAAAAATCCAAATATCGATGCAGCAATGTAACGACCCTCATACTGTTTACTGATTAAGGACTGATTGATTACCGATAATCACCGATTACTGCTAAACGGAACTGATAACTGACTGATAATCGAACGGAATGAAATACTGAACTGACTGACTGAAATTGAAACTGAATTGACTGAGTATATGTTAGTTAATTGCATTCTATCTGTTTGATTGTCTGATTATCTGTTCATGTTTATATGTTTAAACTGTGTCATATGGTTCAGGCCAACTCTGCATAAGATGGTAAACTCTTCTTTAATTAGTAATCTCTCAAGTATAAAAATAGTTGGTATAGAAAAAGTAGATGAGGGAAACAATTTATAGGCCACTAGGACCTTACAAATTACATCAAAAAATAATGACCATTAAACTAGAAAAAAAGAAGAGTCTCCAAATATTAACTCACCACCAAGTCCATAAACTTCCAATTAATCTCCATTCATAAACAAAACAAAATGAGATTCATGAACAAGACAAAATAAGATTCATGAACAAGATAAAGGGACATATTAAAAAATATAAATAAATAAATAAAAGATATTAAAATGGTCCAACAATCCCCCACTCATTTTAATATCAACAAGGACAAGAGAGTTTACCAACCAAAGATAGACAGTATGTATCATGAAGGTGTGCTCTACATTGAACCTTCATTAGTAAAACAACAATTTCTACTCCAGAATCAGTAGTGGTCTCAAACTTGAATTATAACTACTTAGGGGAAATAAAGTATTACTGCTCACACATAATAATCCAAGTGTTGACATGAACTTTTAATAGCCAGTATATTATAGCCTTGTGCTAATCCGAGTTTTCATGAGCATATTTAATAATAGGCCTTGTTTTCATAGAAAGCGACCTCACTACCATACTCACATAGGTGAAATCTGTCAAAGATGTTCTTATAATTTACACACCCCACTCAACAAGAGTTACAGAATTTCATTAAGAGTATAAAAACTCAACCCTCCAACATTACAAGACAAAAGCACTTACATCATAGAGATGGACAACAAAATATTAAAAAGTGCATTTTTTACAACCACTATATGATTCGTTATTCCCATTGAACCTAGTTACAAGATCTCTGATCCCCAGGTTGGGTGTCCTCATACATGGTTTATGATTTTATAGGCTTCAAACTCATCCCCCTCGATGTATTCCAGACCCTATCTTCTCGCCAAAGCAAGATTATTACAAGATTTTACATAATTCACAGTTATGATACCATTACTCAAATAGAATCTCACATTACTGTGTTGCCTTCGAATAGGTCTGGATTTACTATTATAAAAATGGTTGTTCACTCTACCAATAGCAGCAGTGCTATCACAACGAATTAACACAGGAGGAATTGAATTTTCCCCAAAAAAGGATTTCATATAACAAATCTCTCAACCAAACAAAATGAGATTCATGAACAAAACAGAAGGACATATTAAAAAATATAAATAAATAAATAAAAGATATTAAAATGGTCCAACACCAAGCCATATGCCATTCACAGGAGTGATATTATATATTATTTAATGAATTTTATAATTTTTTATACCTGATAAATTTTTCATAATAGTTGCGTGCTCTTCTTCATTTCCTTTACAAGATGAACCTCATAGGATGAAATAGGGGTGTGCGCAGTGCAGTTTGCACGGTTTAAGAGTAAAATTACAAATCGAATAGCGGGTTAACGGATTGACAAATTGCGGTTTGAGCGATTTTTGACAGATTGGCCAATTGAAGAATATTCTAACTAATTATCATACATTTACAAAATATATAACACTAATTTGTATAATATTTTTTAGATATATAATACAAAGTAATTTTACATAATATGTTTCATATATATAACTACTACTTTGTAATAAATTTTATATCTTAAATCTCTCTTACACTTATTTTTACATTGATATTTCATTAAAAATTAAAAAATATATATGCATTAACTATAGCGGAGCGGTTCGGTTGACGGATTATAAATTTTAAAGTTTAAACCGCAGTTAGCTATTAGAACGGTGCGAATTAATACGGATCTGTGTGATTTTAATAGATTGAAAGGTATTTTGCACAACCCTCAAGTGAAATATGCGGCCTTACATGCACCATAACAGTATTCAATACGTATAAATACTATAATTATCATGCAAACAATAAGATTTGAACACATGATTACTCTAAAACCATATTAAATCATTGAGCAACAAGTAATCTAAAAACATAAATTATTAAAAAGAGTGATGACTTTATTCGCTATATACACTTATTTCTTATTATATTTGGCTATGTACAAATCCATCCAAGGACATTTTGGAGATTTCAAATGGGGGACACTTGGCTTGTATGTGGGAGCTTGTATTTGCATACCATTTTTTTTTAAATCCACACCATTTTATTTGTTCAGGTAGTAATTATTAAACAAAATTAATTATTTAAATATCAACTATTACACTAAATTTTCGTGTGGTAGTTGATATTCAAAATTTTTTGTGATTTGGAAATAGAAACACCCTTTGTATGTTTGTGATCAATGAATAGGATACATAGCATTCTTGGGTGAAAACCAAAAAAAGGTTTATGGAAAGTAAGTCACATATGCTTACCAAACTATGATTTCAAGCATTTAGATTGTGACCAAAACATGACAACCTTTGTCTCATTGCAATCTTTGTGTTTTTTTTAATGAAAGAAATATATATATATATGTATGAGGGCATCACATTCACAAGGGCAAGTGGGTGGATTGAGTTTCACAAACAATTCTTTAAATTACTTTTGTGTGGTGTTTGTTTCCTTTACCTGAGATACAACTCCAAAATGTCTATTGGAATCTAAAGAAAACAGAAAGGCTGTATTTCTCTACAATATCAAGTTGCAGAGAGCCCCATTTTGCTATGTCTTCTTGGCCCTTTCTTCACATGAAAAGGTGTTAAAAAGAGTGCACTTTATTTTTTACCCATTGTTTGGGCTCTACTTTGTATTTTTTGTCCATTACTATGTACTTCAGGTATTTTTTTAAAAATGAAATTATTTCATCAGATTTTCAATGTCTCTTGTGAGATCCAAACATTATGAAAAAAAACAAATAATGTCAGAGGTACTAAAAAAAACATTTTTGCTATGTCTTCCATTAATGAGGATAACCTTGAGCAATGGACCTATCTGATACAATTTCTAACAAATTAAAAATATTTTTTCCATTACTACTCAATAATTAATTTTTTCGTCTTCAATTTAAACTATTTTTATCTCATAAGTTAAGCAAAAGTTCCACTAAGTAATTTGACCCATACTTTTAAATGAAAAATAAATTATAAACAACTCTATAAGTTGTATCAAGCAGTCTCAATGACCTTCTCATGTTGGAATTATTTTATTTTTCATACCTTAAAATGATTTTTGTGAAGTTGTGTTAAAAATGTAGCTTAAAGCACGAAGTCATGTTTTCAAGTCAAGGTTTTGTATTTGAATAAATGATTTTAATTAATTTGTTTAACTCGTTCACTTTTTCCAAATACGATTTGGTGAAACAACTTGACTTTAACAAATAAGTTCACGAGTGTATTTACATTTAAAATAGTTCAAAAGTTGCACGGAGCACAAAGTAGACGGGTCCCATTCGTCGAAGTACAAGTTGTGCCACTAACATTAACTCGGATTTATTTTTTATTTTTTTTTAAAAAAAGACGGATCTTGGGTAAAATATTACAAATTCATGACGGAATCAATTTTAATAACCGTAAAGTGGAAAAAGAAGAAAATAAAATTACAAAGAAGTGAAATTTATTCTTGAATTTACCAAAATACCATCTATGCAACCATTATTTCTTTTTAGCATCCCGTTAGTCTCCCGTTTGAGAGCAAGACTGGATAGCTTAGTCCATGCCGTGGGCAATGGCGAAGGGAGGTAAGGCTCGAGGAAGTCACGTGCCCCTCTTAGATTTTGAAAAAAAAAAATTTGTAAACATAAAAAAAAAATTTAAAATAAAAAAATTATAAAAATATCATTAGAGTAAAATGTCAATAACATTTTAAAAATTATAAGAATAATAATGGTTGTTTTAATTGAAAATGAATAGACTATTATAAACTATATTATCCATGAAAAATTTTGAACGTAACGGTGATGTTATTATTATTGACATGCAAGTATAAGTAATCTCACTATAAATATATGAAATTTATTGAATTATTAGTTACATTTAACATGTGAGGTTTATTCTCTATGTGTTTATGTACTATTAGTTGGTGATATCATATGTTAATGATGACGTGGTATTATCATTATATAATTTATTTTAAGACTTATATCTATATTTTTTGTATTGTCCATGATACACTAGTTACAAATAGCATTATTTTTCTAATATTTCTCGAAATCAATCGTAAAAACTTTCGTGAAATATTTTTGTAAAAATTTTCAAAATTATAATTAATAAATGCTCTTCTAATTTAATTTTCTGGCTCCGCCACTGGCCATGGGTCCACTTTTGGGCTCTGTTCCGATAATTTAAACCATTCATATTTTAGGATTCGTCGAATACATCATCCATGCAAAAAATTAATTTAATCAAATAACGAAAATCACGTGTTCGAATCAATTTGTATAAAAAAAATAGACAATAAGAAAATAAATAATCCATATAAAACTAATTCAAACTCATAATTATCGTTATCCGATTAACTTGATTATTTACATGAATAACATATTCAATAAATTTTAAAATATAAATAGTTCTGATCATTAAAACAGAATTCAAAAATAAACCTATAATATAAATTAAGAATAAAGCTTCGTTGCTCGAATCTCTCTCCCCCCGAATCCCCCGGTTTTTTATTTATTTATTTTTTTTCCTTATGTCTGAAAACAGAGAGAGAGAGCAGAGAAAAGTGAGAAGAAGAGGGGAAGAGAGAAAGAGAAGAGAGGTTCGCCGATCGCCGATTGTCGCCCAACCCGGTCGTCATCGCAGCCCAGCCTAGTTCGCCGATCACCGCCGCCTTCGCCTCCGTCACAGCCCAACCCGATTTTCTTTTTTTTTTGGATCTGAAGTGAAGGGAATGGGATGGGTTTGATTCTTGGTTGATGATGAAGCTGTGTTGATGATGATGTGTTGGGGTGGGTTTGATTTTTGGTTGATGGTTGATGATGAAGTTGATGATCTCTCTCTTTCTCTACCCTGCCTCTTTCTTTCTTTCTTCTTCTTCCTCTTCTTCTTATTTGCCTTTTTCTTCTGCATTGTTAATTTCGGGGGATTCAGGGGCTTCCAATTCGGGAGACGTATCACATTTGGTAAATTAAATTGTCCAATCTTAATCCCTAATTGAAAAAAAGCTGAACCCTTCTTTTTAATTTCTTTGGAGGAAGGGAGGGGATCATGTGCTTATGGTACTTGTGCTTAGTACATTGTACACTTGCACGTGGGACTTGTTCAGCACCAACCACTAAGTAAATACGCCCACCGGCATAGCACTAAGATTTAACAGCACTAATTCATACCTTAACTTTAGAATTCTAATTGAGTATTTTAGTAATGTGAAAAATTAAAAATATATATATAAGGTCAAAATATCATATTAGATGGGGCTTACACATATATTAGAACTATTAGAATTCTCTTTTTAGATCTCTCAAATATTTTCCAAGATTTAATCATGCATGTTTTTGTTTTCAAAAGATTTTTCACAATCCCTTTGTTATATTGTATTTCTTCTGTCTCAAAATATTAGTTTTTTATTTTTTTTTTATTATTTCAAAATACTAATATCTATTCAAAAATTAAAGACTAAAACAATATGAATTTTTTATTTTGTCATTCTTTTAAATTTATTAACAATACAAAAAGTATAATTATGACAATTGATATTTTTTAAAAAATATACTATCAAATAATAATTTTGAAAAATTAATATTTTTAAAATATAATAATTATATTACTAAAAAAAATTAAATTTTTCAAAAGAAACTATTATTTTAAAACGAAGGGAGTAGCTAGTTAGGAACATGTTTGATTTCAAAATGTTTACTCAACTTGCACTAGGGTTTTGTCTTTTTCTTTTGTCCTCTTTTGTTAAATTCTTTCGCCAATCTCTTTGTCTGTGGACTCTTGTATAAAGACAACAAGATTGTTTTTTGTTTTTTCATATGACGAAAGTGTCTAAGGCGTTGTAGTCTTTTGTTCCACATAATTTATAGGCCAAAGTCTTAGAGATAGCATCGAAAGGAAGAAGGGATGCATGGCAAGTTGTTAATGGCTAATCGTTCCTGACCTTCATTTCCTTCATGTAATATCTCGTTTCATATATATTGAAAGTCCTGAAAATAACTTCAAGGTAGGGGATGCATAGTCATTAAGGACTAACTGTCCTCTAAAAATAATTTGTTTTTAAGAAAATGATATTATACGTAAACTCAAAAACTGTTAATAAAACAGTATCTCATTCACTATATCAATGTTCTCATCTAGGTTTTTTTTCTTTTTCTTTTTTTTTTTTTTTTTTTGAACTAAGTTCTCATCTAGGTTTAGTTCACAAAAAATTGCATACTTCAATCTAACTAAAGGACTTTAATGGACTTGACATTTTCCAATAAAAGAAGCATAAATGGCGCCCAAGATCCTCTATCCCCAAACAACCCAGTCCCTTATTCTAAATCACTCATAATCATTGAATATGTCTTGAGATTTTCACATCTTAATATTTTTATATGATCTAATAATTGTGAGTGATTTAAGACATAGGAATAAAATTATTTGAAGACAAGGAATCCTTCATGCATAAATGGCGCAACACATTATGAACCCTTTCACAGTATAATTATGATCACTAGCAAGAGCAGCCTTCCATATTTGGAAGTCTCATTCCAACTTGGCCTTCAAAAGCATTTGCCATTTTAGCATGTTGCATGGCATAAAATCATTTCTCATAACACTATCCACTCAGACCTCGCTTTAACAAGAATATGGTGCACCAAATAGAAGAGAAAAATGTATCGCTACGAGCTTGTTTTGCACTTCTAATTACACAAAATTCAATAAAGAAAAATTCCCGAACAAAATACCCGGAATTCAACCATGGATGAGCAGTCTAGAGGAAGCTGAGGTATCAGCAAAGAACAGATAGTCGGTGTGTCTCTAAACCTTATAATATCAAAAGCAGAGCCACACATCGCAAACAGAAACAACTGTACTTTATCCTGTAATATACTAATCACCTACAATAAGGTTGGAGTTTCTTAGAGACAGGAGAGAAGTCGTTCCCTTTCTGGATATGGCCTCTGTCCAGTCTTTAATCGGATTGAATTGTGTTGTTAGATTTGTAGAAGTCTATCACAGGTCCCGTTTTGATAATCTGAATCGTTCAATGTGTAGAACTCGTCGAGTGCTATATGGCTATAAAAAATCACGTTAATCAGATATCGATAGTTATATGATCAAATCAATTTTGTATAAAAAAATAACCGGTGAATAAATTAACGATTGACGAAAATCTATTTTGATCACATAGCTATCGATATCCGATTAATGTGATATTTTACAGACATATAGTACTCGACAAGTTCTGCATATTGAACGGTACAAATTATCAAAACGGAACCCGTAGTGAACCTTTACAGACTCAACAATACGATCCAATCCGATTAAGGACCGGACAGAGGTCAATCCCTTTCTTAATATCCAAATGAACCCATTATTTAATTTTGTTTGATATTTGGCAAATGATTTCAGTCAAACACCATAATTAATGTTAATCATAAAACACCCCACACAAAATTTGAGAACAAAATTCAAATCACAACTTTCCTATGCGTACAAAAAAATAAAAAATAAAAAAATAAAAATCATAAAAAAATATGAAAATATTTATATTTATATTTATATTTATAATTAAGGACATTTTATCTCAAATTTATGCATTCTGTGCATGTATAGTTTTTCTTCACATCAAGAATATTGTCACTATTGTATAATTAGAGAGTAAATCAAATTGAGTTATTTTAATTGATAAGATTATAATTCTCTTACTGTAAGGTTTATAGTAGTTTAAGAGTTGGGATATAATAATACCTACGTTTGAAAAGTGGATTGATTTTTTGATTTTTTTTTATTATTTTAATTTTTTTAATTTTTTTTTTGTAAAAAAAGAATAATAATTATAGATTGAATACGATGTTTTATTTTTTTTACTAAAATAATTTATTTTATCTTTTGTGAAAAAAAAAAAAAAAAACCCCAAATTCATCTTGCCAAACGGAGCCAATATATATGAGATGAGAAATTATTTATATTTAAAAATTAATTGAGACTCCTTTGAACACGATAAAAATAAAATACATAAAAACTTGAGAATATAAGAGACAAATTACACTAATACAGTTCTTGAAAATCCATACTAGTAGTAGCCCATTTACAAGAACCCCATAATCGAAAAAAAAGAAAAAAAAGAAAAAAGAGGAGAACCCCATAATCATATCTCACTAAGCTAATCACTTCCTCTTATTCCTTACCATTTTAGACCATACAAAATACAACAGACTCTCTCTCTCTCTCTCTCTCTCTCTCTATAGAAAACACCAACTGATACCTGGTGATCAATACTGCAACATGTCAACAGAGGCCATGATGGGTTGTTGGTTCAAATACACATAACTCATCAATGGGTTATTCAACAACGACAACCCATCAACAGATTCATCAGAAGCATTGAAACCATCTTCAGAACCAAAACAATCATTCCCAGAATTCCAGAAACAGATAATCTCATTCAGAGACTGCAATCTGTGACTAAGCTCTGCAACTTGAGCTCTCAGAATCGAATTCTCAGACTCAATCTTCAAGAACTCTTGGGTTGTGACATTGAATCTTGTGATGATCTGATTGTTTTCTTTCCTCAGCTGAGCTAATTGGGAATTCAGATCATCCAAATGCCTCTGTTTCTTCATCCGAGACCGCCTCGCCGATTCTCGATTCGAAATCATCCTCTTTCTCTTCCTTTGATCCCTCAGACTCTGAAGATTTTCGTCAGAACCTGAGTTCTGAAGCAGAGATGACCCTGAAGATGTCCCACTTGGGGAAGCCATGACAGATTTTTTTGCCTCAAACACAAAATCACACAAATTATTAGATCAAGAGAGATTTATTTAATCAAAATAAGCAGGACCCAGATGATAAAAAGCACTAATTTAGTTTAGATATATAGATGTAGAGATTTATATATAATAATATAGATATATATAGATTTTTTAGGCTAAATAATCATGAAATGTAATAGAACCAGTAGAGGAAGACAACTGAGAAGGATTGAACGAGATGGGTCCTGCGTCTGTATGTGGAATTTATCATAAACCCAGAAACAAATAGTTCACTGAGAATTTGAGACATGAATTTCAAACATCAAGAACAGGGTATTGAGCATTAAAATTGACTTGAGAGAAACAACTGGGTTTTGAAAGAAGATGGTGAGTTGAGAAACCCCCAACACAGATGAGAAAGTGGTTAGTTTTCTAGAGAAAATCTAGAAATGGGTCACTGATCTTTCAACTGATTCACCCAAAAAAAAGATCTTTCAACTGGGTTCTTTATTTGGATCTAGAAAAGACCAGAGCTTCAGTTTCCGATCTGAGAGACTCAAGACACTGAAAACTAGAAGCAAAGAAATAAAGTGGTGTTGAAGATTGATGAGGGGGAGAAAGAGAAGGAGAGGAGGCTTGTGAATTTATTTTCACGGAGGATATATAGAGAAATGTGATGAGGAAACGGGTTTTCTTTTTCTTTTTTTTTAAATAAAAAAATTGTTGTAAATAAACCAATTGGATGTAAGGGTTTTCTCTTTCTTTCTTTTTTTTTTTTTAAATAAAAAAATTGTTGTAAGTAAACCAACTGGATGTAAATTAATAATTTATTGAGAATAATTAGGCCTTATTTGACAACGACTCTTTTAATTATTTTTTTCATTATTTAAGTCAAAAAATGTAATTACATTTTTAATTCACATTTGTGAAAAAAAACTTTTTAAACAAGATTTATCTTGGTAATTACTAAAAAGTTACACTTTTTTTTTTTTTTTTTTTTTGTGACATTGAAATTTTTTACTTTTAAGGCGAAGGATCTAAAAAACTAATAATCGGGTGTGTTTGGCTTGTGTTTGTAGAGTAATTTTTGAAATAAAAAGTACGAAAACTTATTTGGTTTGTCTTTTCTCAGAAATAGTTTTAGAAAATTGTTTTGGGATTTTTTTTTTTTTTTTTTGTGACATTGAAATTTTTTACTTTTAAGGTGAAGGATCTAAAAAACTAATAATCGGGTGTGTTTGGCTTGTGTTTGTAGAGTAATTTTTGAAATAAAAAGTACAAAAACTTGTTTAGTTTGTCTTTTCTCAGAAATAGTTTTAGAAAATTGTTTTGGCGAGAGAGTTTTAAAAAAAGTTATTGATTTGATGTGTATGAGAGAGAGAGAGTAATTTTGGAAAATATGTAACCAAACAAAATTTTGAGATTTTTTTTAAAAAAATTTGTTTTGTTTGATTACTCTTGAAAATTTGTTTGTAGAGAATTTTTCCCAAAATTTTTTCTAAAAAACAAACCAAACAAACCCAATGGGTGAATGTTTTTTGAATTAATAAATAAACAAACCAAACAAGTTTTTTGAAAAACAAAAAACAAACCAAACAAGCCCAATTTGATTTGAGTTTTTTGAATTAAATTTTTTGAAAATTGAGTTTTTTAGTTTCCGTATTTTTTTATTTTTAATGAATGTTTTTAAAATTTTAAACATTTTTTTTTTACTTTTTTAGATGTACCTTACTTAGATGTATCTAAAAAGTAAAAAATTTGTGAAAAATTATTTTTAAAAATTAATAAATACATAAAAATATAAAAAAAATGTACTGAATTCTTGTATTTTTTTTATATTTTTGATATTTAGTGAATTTTTAAAAGGTTTTTTTCAATTTTTTTATTTTTTAGGTATATATATGTTAGGTATGTCTAAAAATTAAAAAAAAAAATTGCTCAAAATATTTTAAAAAATCAGTAAAAACAAAAAAACACGAAAAATAAGAAAGTAAAATTTTTAAAAAAATGATAACCAAGCATGCCGATTCAGACAAAAAACACTATAAAAGAACAACAATGCTAAAAGACTACAATTTTTGTGGTCACAATGGCTCAAAACTGTCAAAACGACGTCGTTTTGGCATGTTTTGCACCCAAAACGATATTGTTTGACAATTTTAAACTATTATGACCACAAAAATTATGACCCTCAAATATTTTCCATAAAATAAACACACAAAGTAGATTCATACTTAGATGTATCTATAGGAAAAACTATAAAAGAAACACTAAAGACAAAAATAGAAAATGTGAACTTATCTAAATAACTTGTAACTTTTTTAACAATTGTGAAATACATTAACTTCAACATTTTTATACTAAAAAAATACTTTAAAAAATTGCTAAATCTAATTTTACTTCTAATACCAGTCAACAGTTCAACCAATATATATTTCTTTTTTTAAAGTGATTTTGGATATTGCTATTATCATTATTTTATTCATTATGAAAAGATATATAAAAATAAATTTTAAAAAAATGATATAATCCAAATAAACTAATAAGTCAATAAACTATTTTCTTTCGTGTTACCAAAACATAAGTAATAGTTTGACATACAAAAAAATAAAGCTACAATAATGTAATAAATCCTGCGCATATTTATTAGGGATACTTACGTGTAAATCTTGATAAGTAGACTTATTATTTAATAGATTTTATGAGAAAAATTTGTCATAAAAAATGTCACTAATTATTAATTTTAGCGACAATTTATAAAAATTATGACAAAAAAAGCCATTAATTATCAATTTTTAACGACGTATGTAAAAAATTATCACAAAAAAAATATTTTAGCGACAATTTTACCAAAATTTAATTTGTTTTCAATAGGATTTGATGAGAATTAAGTCTGACTATTATGACATATTGGTAGTTTACCTTATTTATTTATTAATGTATCCAAAAATAAATAATTTAATAAAAAAATATTTTTGCATATTGTTACTAAAAAAAAGAGGTTTTAAGTTTAAGGTTACTCATATTAAAATTTTATAAGATAAAAGGTATATAATATTTTTACAGTAATTGAGTTCCTTAAATATTTTTACAGAGAAATTTTAGCACTAAGAAATTTGACACTTCACAAAGAAATTTTAATTTTCGAAGAAAATTTTCAAAATTTATATAGTCTGATCATAGAGAAATTTTATTGAGAACCTTTATTTAATAAAAAAAATATATTAAGCCCCTTATACTATTTAAAGTTAGAAAGTGATATTTCACTAATTTTTTCCTAAAAAGATTCAAAATTATTTTAAAAAATAAATAGGAAAAAATGGAAAATCAGAAAGTAAAGAGGAAAAAAAGGACTTTTGGAGTCTACCACCTTCATGAAAAGTGAAGAGAAAAAGATGATGGCGGCATGTGGGGTTTGGGGGCCAGAAATCTCCAACCGTCCAGATCCAGCTGTGAAGCAAAAACAATCATTGCTAACATCAAGTTGGTAAAACTGTAAAAGCAAATGGTGTAAAAATAAGTAAATAAATAAATAAAATAGTGTAATAATACCCCCAAAAAAAATAATTAGAAACATAAAACAATAATTTTATATGATGAAAATGTTATTATTATTTTTTTGGTCTCATTTTATATGAAAAAAATGTGTCTTATTGTATAATTAATCTATGTATAAATAAAAATATCGATAATATTGATTCCTTGTGCGAAAAAGCTGATTCTCACATAAAAAATAGGGGTATTTTTTTAAGATCCCTGATATTATGATTTTATAGTAGAAAGAACATCAAATATTTTCATGATGTCTAAGGTCCCTCAACATCAATCCAGAGAAAATTGGTCCAGAGAAAATTCAAGTCAGAGAAAATTAGTCCAGAGAAATTCTGGAAAGAATTTCTCTGAAAAATTTCTCTGAACTTCCCTAAACTTCCCACTGTAAATTTATCTGCCCTTTTTTTTTTAACATAAGAATTCCCCTACTTCAACTCACTTCCTTGCTTCTCAAAGGTGAGGAAGAAAGGCAACAGTACAATATTATATACATACTTTCCATTATCAGAAGAATTCCCATTGAAGATGGAACGTCATCACTGTGAACAGCTGAATCCAAACCAGGTATCTCACTCCCTAGATTCCCAACATCGGGGACTTTAGGTGGAAGAGCTGAAAAACCATCCTCCATTGAAGATGGAACTTCATCAGGAGAAGAAACTAGTAGAGATACCAATCCTTGTTCAAGCTGGTCCATGCATATGTATATATTTTTCAAATCCGACACTGCAGAGAGAGAGAGAGTTGATCAGAAGCTTGCTGCCATGGTTGCGCGTGGTGTTGAGGTTGGTGTTGAACTGAATTTTCTCTTGGCTGAAACCAGAGAAATTCTCTGGATCAACCCAGAGAAATTCCTGGGGGGACTCTTTTCTTGAATCACCGACCAACAGCATAACTAGACCAGTACCATGGACGGTGAGATCGTCGAGATGGAACAAAAGAACCAGTAGCACTGGAACACATAGTACAGCACCAACTACATGCCGGAGAGCAGAGAGGAAGAGAGGGAGAGACCGGTTTGAACTTTCTCTAGCTAGAAATTTCTCTGATTTGAAATTTCTTTGGATTCCCAGAATTTCTCTAGAGGAAAAAGATTCAGCAAACAAAAATTGATATGCTTTATGTATTTTTTGAACTGATATGCATTACAGACGAAAGAATTAGATCAACAAATGAAACAAGGAGTGTATTTTCTGCTTGTATAGATGAAAGTACAGTTTGCAGCCTAGCAGATCTTGGCCAGGGTTGTTAGGACATAGAACATGTGCGCAAAGGGTTTTGCTATATGTATTCATACTTTCTATTAACTTTGTTGGTAGGAATGCAAGAAAGATGATGAAAATAAAAGAAAAGAAAATGTTTATGGAAGGTTCTATTTAGCAGTGGTAACTGTCTGAAAAGTGTGGCGATTGTTGCTGTCTGAAGAAATTTCTCTAGCATTAGAGTTCACATCTTCTCTCTTCTTCACAACAAAATTCAAACACACCATCATCAAAAACAAAGATCGCCAAGCTCGAATGCCTCGTCGGAGTCTCAACGAGTGTTTCTAGGGTTCCGGTGTACCTCCTGTTGGCAGCAGCGGCGGAGTTGATAATCAGCTCCTTTGCTCGAAGCAAGCAATTGCATGGCTTCGAAAGAGCGAGAATTGCGAACGAAGCATGTGGCTCGTAAACCCTAGACGAAAGACAACAATGCAGGTGGGTGGGTTTATAGATCCATGAAATAAGGTTGAGAGATCTAGAAAGTACAGAGAAAAAACAAAAAAAAAAAAGAAGAGAAAAAGATTGGGAGGTTCTGCTAAAGAGAGAATAATCGGGCAATGAGGTTTTGAGGAAGAGAATCAAACCCAGTCAAATTTCTCTTATATATGTTTAGGAACCTTAGACATCAAAAAATAATTTTGTGGATCTCTTCCATTACGAAAAGTGAGAGAGGGACCTTAAACCAATTTTTTCTAAAAAATAACGTGGTTGTGAAAATAATTTTTAAAAAATTTATTTATTATTGAATTTTTATTTTTATTTTTACATGTATTTATACAATAAAAATTAGAAAGTTAGTTGGACTAAAAAAAGCATATTTTAGCTAAAAAATTTAAAAATTATACAAAAAAAATCAAATATTTCCTTTCATTCTTTTTGCTTTTTGGTAAAAAAAAAAATTTGTAAAAAATAAAAAAAATATTTTCAAACACTTTTTTATATTTTCCCCTTATATTTTAACTCAAAAAATAAAATAAAAAAATTATTAAAAAAATCACTTGCCAAACAACCTATACTTCGAGTGCTAGGAGGATAATATCGGGGGAGGAGACAAATGGAAGGGGTCGGTAGCAGAAAGAGGGCGGATTAATTTTACAACTTCAAAAATAGAAAATTTAACAAAAATTAAAAGTAATATAGTATATTAAGATAACAATTTATAATTAATGAGAGTTAAAAGATATAATATAACAAATAAATTAGTAAAAATAAATATTAATTATAATATTTTAACCTTATTATATTAAAAAAATTAAATTATATATATTATTAAAAGTAATATTTTTTATTTTTTTAAGTGGCACATTCTAAAGGCTTTTTTAAAATATATATATATCAATATGTCTTTTCATTTATATAAAAGTGCTACACAAATTCAATTTCAATTATAATATTCAATTTCATATGTATTGTAATTTTTTCCTTTATCTATGTGGCACATTCTAAAGAATTATTTAAAAAAAAAAATCACATTAGCATGCATTTTTCATTTATATAAGAGTGATACACAAACTCAATTTCAATAATAATAATCAATTTTATATGTACTTTTTTTGATAAATACTTCCATTTGGTTTAGTTTTAGAATTATAATTTGAGTGTGGAGTGTAATTTAAGTATGGGAAAATGTTTGAGACCCTCTTTTGGGGAGACCCTCACCACTCCCATAGTAATGTGGACCGATGATGTGTTTGTATTGTTTTTTTTTTTTTTTCTCTTTTTTACTTGGACCAATCACAAGTGAGTGGGGGTTATGGGAGTAATGTTTTGTGGGGGTCTAAATTATTACTATTTAAATATGGAGTTGTGAGTTGAGTTTTGAAAAAATAAAATTTGTTTGGTTATGAGTTTTGAAAATAGTTTTTATATTTTGAATTTTGAAAATCAAAATTAGAATTATGAAAAGAGTTTTGAATTATATTTTGAGTTTTAAGTTTTATATCGATTTTTTTTGGATTTATTTTTTTAAAATATTTTAAAATGCTTAATAATTTTTTTTATTTTAAACATATTTTTTTATTTAAATATTTTAAATATTTGATTTTATTTTGTAAATATTTTAATTTTTTTAATATTTTAAACTCAAAACATAACTTCATACTCAAATCGTAAACCAAACACGTAACTAAAAAGTTAATTCAAAAACTGTCTTCAAAACTCATAATCAAACACATAACTAAAACTCCACACTACTTTCAAAACTCGACACGCAAATAGTAACCAAACACATAACAAAATATTGAAAAATGTATTTATAAAATAAAATAAAATATTTAAAATAAAAAATAAAAATTATATATTTAAAATAAAAAAATAATATTTCCTAATTTCCAATTTTGGAAACTATTTTTTTTTTTTCTTTCTTTTTTCTTTTTTTTTTTCTTTCTTTTTACCCGAAATGGAATTTCGAGCCATTCGGGGCTCTCCATTTCGGGCCCTCAATCACCGCCCTTTAGAATATATATACATATATATATTTTCCACTAGCATTTTAGTTAAAGTATTGGTAAAAATAAATAAACGTGTTTGGCTAATAATTTTTGGGGTATTTTTTTTAAGGTTCTTGATATTATGATTTTATAGTAGAAAGGACATCAAATATTTTCATGATGTCTAAGGTCCCTCAACATCAATCCAGAGAAAATTGGTCTAGAGAAAATTCAAGTCAGAGAAAATTTGAAAATTTCTCTGAACTTCTCTAAACTTCCCACTGTAAATTTCTCTGCCCTTTTTTTTTTTTTTTTTGAACATAAGAATTCTCCTACCTCAACTCACTTCCTTGCTTCTCAAAGGTGAGGAGGAAAGGCAACAGTACAATATTATATACATACTTTCCATTATCAGAAGAATTCCCATTGAAGATGGAACTTCATCACTGTGAACAGTTGAATCTAGACCAGGTATCTCACTCCCTAGATTCCCAACATCGGGGACTTTAGGTGGAAGAGCTGAAAAACCATCCTCCATTGAAGATGGAACTTCATCAGGAGAAGAAACTGGTAGAGATACCAATCCTTGTTCAAGCTGGTCCATGCATATGTATATATTTTTCAAATCCGACACTGCAGAGAGAGAGAGAGTTGATCAGAAGCTTGCTGCCATGGTTGCGCGTGGTGTTGAGGTTGGTGTTGAACTGAATTTTCTCTTGGTTGAAACCAGAGAAATTCTCTGGATCAACCCAGAGAAATTCCTGGGGGGACTATTTTCTTGAATCACCGACCAACAGCATAACTAGACCAGTACCATGGACGGTGAGATCGTCGAGATGGAACAAAAGAACCAGTAGCACTGGAACACACAGTACAGCACCAACTACATGCCGAAGAGCAGAGAGGAAGAGAGGGAGAGACCGGTTTGAAATTTCTCTGGCTAGAAATTTCTCTGGTTTGAAATTTCTCTGGATTCCCAGAATTTCTCTGGAGGAAGAAGATTCAGCAAACAAAAATTGATATGCTTTATGTATTTTTTGAACTGATATGCATTACAGACGAAAGAATTAGATCAACAAATGAAACAAGGAGTGTATTTTCTGCTTGTATAGATGAAAGTACAGTTTGCTGCCTAGCAGATCTTGGCCAGGGTTGTTAGGACATAGAACATGTGCGCAAAGGGTTTTGCTATATGTATTCATACTTTCTATTAACTTTGTTGATAGGAATGCAAGAAAGATGATGAAAATAAAAGAAAAGAAAATGTTTATGGAAGGTTCTATTTAGCAGTGGTAACTGTCTGAAAAAGTGTGGGGATTGTTGTTGTTTGAAGAAATTTCTCTAGCATTAGAGTTCGCATCTTCTCTCTTCTTCACAACAAAATTCAAACACACCATCATCAGAAACAAAGACCACCAAGCTCGAATGCCTCGTCGGAGTCTCAGTGAGTGTTTCTAGGGTTCCGGTGTACCTCCTGTTGGCAGCAGCGGCGGAGTTGATAATCAGTTCCTTTGCTCAAAGCAAGCAATTGCATGGCTTCGAAAGAGCGAGAATTGCGAACGAAGCATGTGGCTCGTAAACCCTAGACGAAAGACAACAATGCAGGTGGGTGGGTTTATAGATCCATGAAATCAGGTTGAGAGATCTAGAAAGTACAGAGAAAAAACAAAAAAAAAAAAAGAAGAGAAAGAGATTGGGAGGTTCTGCTAAAGAGAGAAGAATCGGGCAATGAGGTTTTGAGGAAGAGGCTCAAACCCAGTCAAATTTCTCTGATATATGTTTAGGAACCTTAGACATCAAAAAATAATTTTGTGGATCTCTTCCATTACGAAAAGTGAGAGAGGGACCTTAAACCAATTTTTCCTAAAAAATAACGTGGTTGTGAAAATAATTTTTAAAAAATTTATTTATTATTGAATTTTTATTTTTATTTTTACATGTATTTATACAATAAAAATTAGAAAGTTAGTTGGACTAAAAAAAGCATATTTTAGCTAAAAAATTTAAAAATTATACAAAAAAAATCAAATATTTCCTTTCATTCTTTTTGCTTTTTGGTAAAAAAATTAGAAAGTTAGTTGGACTAAAAAAAGCATATTTTAGCTAAAAAATTTAAAAATTATACAAAAAAAATCAAATATTTCCTTTCATTCTTTTTGCTTTTTGGTAAATTTTTTTTTTTTGTAAAAAATAAAAAAAAATATTTTCAAACACTTTTTTATATTTTCCTCTTATATTTTAACTCAAACATTTGTAAAGAATTCGTGATGTCGTGGAAGAATAATGTGAGACTATAACAATGTCTCCCATACCTCTGGTAGGGGTGTAAATTTGGCCATGGGCCTCTGTCAAAATTAGGGCTGAGTCGGGTCGACCCACAGGCCAAAAAAAATTAGGTCTAGGCCCAGAGAGTATACGGTCTCAGGGCGAGCCTGGATATATATATATATTTTCTATTTTTTTCGCCAAAATTTGATTATTTTCTTCAAAAATTGACATTAGGCCTCGGATGGCCTAGGTGGGCCAGGCTTAGCGAGTCGATTTGTTAAGACACTTGCTGGGCTTCAAAATAACGCCCTAGACCCAAGCTGGGCTCGATCCCGGGCCTAACTGGGTTGGACCGAGCCTACCCTGAGAGGCGAGCAGGGTTCGGACCGCCTACGAGCCATGGGCCATTTTTACACCCCTAACCTCCAACATTTGAAGATTTATGGATGTGACAAATTCATTTGCTTTTTTGAAGAAGAGCAAGAAAAAGAATAAGGAGAAGGTTGAAAAAAAGAGCGACATTGCATGACGAGACTCGAGTATTTACAAAGGCGTTTGGTTTTGTTTTAGAATTGTGATTTCAATTAAAAAAATTTAAAACTCTTTTCAAAACTCATAACCAAACACACAATTTAATAACATATCAAACTCAATTAAAAACTATTTTCAAAACTCATAGCCAAATACACAACTCAAATTTCAAAACTAAACTATTTTAAAAACTATATTTAAAAAAAAATTCAAAAAAATTATTATTTTATTTTATTTTCTAAAATTATTTTTAGAATCAAGATTTGAATATAGAGTCGTATTTTGAGTTGTAAGTTTTGAGTTGAGTTTTGAAAAGAGAAAATTTGTTTGGTTATGAGTTTTGAAAAAAATTTTGAGTTGTATTTTGAGTTTTGAATTGTATTTTGATTTTTTTTGGATTTATTTTTTTAAAATATTTTAAAATGCTTAATAATTTTTTTTATTTTAAACATATTTTTTTATTTAAATATTTTAAATATTTGATTTTATTTTGTAAATATTTTAATTTTTTTAATATTTTAAACTCAAAACATAACTTCATACTCAAATCGTAAACCAAACACGTAACTAAAAAGTTAATTCAAAAACTGTCTTCAAAACTCATAATCAAACACATAACTAAAACTCCACACTACTTTCAAAACTCGACACGCAAATAGTAACCAAACACATAACAAAATATTGAAAAATGTATTTATAAAATAAAATAACATATTTAAAATATAAAATAAAAATTATATATTGAAAATAAAAAAATAATATTTCAAATATTTTAAAAAATATAACATAAATGTATGAAATACAGTGCATATTAAAATAAAATAAATAAATATTTAAAATATAAAATATTTGCCCTAAAAAATAAAATTAAATTTTTTTTAAAATATTTAAAAAAATAAATCAAAAAAAATTCAAAATACAACTCAAAACTCTTTTCAAAACTCATAACCGAATAAGTTTCCTCTTTTCAAAACTTACAACTCAAAATATGACTTTACATTCAAATCATGATTCTAAAAATAATTTTAAAAAACAAAATAAAAAAATATTTTTTTTGATTTTTTTAATAGAGTTTTGAAAAGAGTTTGATTTTAAATTTTAAAAAGAGTTCTGAATTGAATTTTGAATTGTGTGTTTAGTTATGAGTTTTGAAAATAGTTTTTGAATTGAATTTAATATGTTTTTAAATTGTGTGTTTGTTCATGAGTTTTGAAAAAAAATTATTGGAATTACAATTCCAAAACAAAACCAAGCACCGCCTTATTTTCTATATATTTTTCCATCGTGTATTTAGTGTTGTGTGAGATTTCTTTTATATAGTTGATATTTGGACAAATTACATATACCTCTTTGAGGTTTAGCAAAATTACAGATACTCTCTGAGGTTTGAGAAATTACAGATATCCCCTTAAAGCTACTATTTACATAACAAATTAAGGGGTAAATTGTTATGAAAATATAAACCTCAGGGGGCAATTTGTTATGAAAATATAAACCTCAGGAGACAATTTGTTATGAAAATATAAACCTTAGGGAGGTATTTGTAATTTCTAAAACCTCGGGGTATCTGTAATTTAACTAAACCTCGAGGAAAGTATATGTAATTTGCCCTTGATATTTTAATTTAATTATTATGATATTTGATAACAATTACCTCGATATAAATAATAAATAACAAAATCTATCTATACTATATATATAATCAAATGTAGTGGTTTTGTCAAAAATTTGTAAATATTCATTCCTAAATTCTCATAATTTTCAAATTATCTCTTTCCTACGTGGCAACCCTTTTTGATTGTCTTTCGTGTTTTCTATTTTCCTCCATTTTCTATTTGTTTGATTAATTATAATGAAAATTAATGTCATGGCTTATGGATAAATATTTGAATTCCAAAATTCCTCCATACAGATAAACATATAAAAACTGATAAATAATTTAGGAAAATTAATTTCATGGTATACAGATAAAGATAAAAATTAAATACTTAATTTCATAACTTATAGATAATTTAAAATTTCTTCCCATAAATAAGCATATAAAAATTGATAAATAATTTATAAAAATTAATTCCATAGTCTACAGATAAAGATAAAGATTAACTAATTGATTTACAAAAAAAAAAAATTAAAATAATAAAATTTAGATAAATATATGATTTTTTATATTACTAATTCTATTTATAATTTAACTATTATTTTTAATATCAAAATGAGTATTTATTTTACTATCTTGTAATTTAATATATATAACATAAAATCATTATATGATAATTACATTTTTATGGCACAACAGAATTAAAATTATCAAAATAAATAAATAATTTAACTAAATTTATTATAAATATTCAACTAACAATTTTATAAAACGATAAGATTAAGATTATTAAAATAAATAATTTAAATTTAAATTTTATTTTAAATTAAAATTAATAATATTTATTTGTAACACCATATCGTAATATAAAATATCATTATGTTAATTAAAGTTGACTCCATTGTGATTTCAGACATCATATTTCTAGATGTGATTTATATACATGTGTAGCGTCCAATTTGAAATTGATTAATTAAAATAATAGAATTCAATACTTTTTTGTTAAGTTTTTAGAAGATAAATTGACAAATGTCAAATGATAAATAGTATGGCGTATTATTTTAAAAAATAATAATTCACCGCAAATGATTATACATCTTTAAGGCACCTATTGATATTTACTGAATAATTTTTACATAAAAATTTTGAATTTATAGTATTGCTGATAATGCACCTTCACGGTCTTTGTTAGAAAAGATATGCAAAAATAATTTGGCTAGAATACAAAATTTGCGGTTATTATGACGTGTCACATAATTAATCAGAACCCCTTTAAGAACTGAAATTATTAATGTTTGTGTTTGATTCCTCTTGAGGACACTGTTTATGATTTGAATTTGTAATTTTTTGTACATCAATATGAATAACTCTTACAATCTTACTAAATAAATCATACATTTGAGTCAACCCACGTTAAGCGCTTTTTCGTGTAATAAAATACTTAAAATAGATTAAAAAGACATATTGGCTGATTTATTTAAAAAAATATCAAAGACAAAGCTCCGTTTGACAAGGAGATTTGGGGTTAAAATAGTCACAAAAGACAAAATAGGCTATTTTAGCCACATCAAACAAAACATCACATCCAACCCATAATCATTACACTATTCTCTCACAAAAAAAACTAAAAAAACCAAAAAGTCCTTCCCAAACCAAGCTTTTTAGCCCAAGCTAAAATAGCCAAAAAATTAAAAAGCCAACACACTTCCCAAACGGAGGCACAACTCCAAACTCTCATTCTAAAATTATTGAACTAAAAAAAGCCATAAAGTCAAAAATATTAAAATAACATATTGGCTGATTTATTTGTTTAATTATTTTAGAAATAATAATGGAAAGATAACAAAAATATTTCATAATCTCTCCATCATAATCTCTATCACTAATTTTCAAAAAAAAAAAATTCAAAGTTGCCTTTATTTTCTCTCCTCAATCAGATAATATTTTTCATAAAAGTTGTGGGTATCTGTCTGTATCTTATATATTATATTATAACACAACCAAAAAAAAAATTAGAAATCAGATATACAAACAGATGAAATTAATAAATTAGATTTTTATTTATTCAGTTAAAATATTTCTTTTGCCTCTTAATATTCAATTTTAAATTTTAAAAATCTATAAAGTTTATCTAAACAAATTTGATTTGAAAATATCTCACACTACTATACTTTAAATCAATAAAATTCACATATCTATCACATATTTAACTCACATCATAGCTTACATAAATAATAATAATAATTAAAAAGAAATAGAAACTGTATATAAATTAAATTTAAAAAAATAAAATAAAAACCCACAACTCCATCTAAAATAAATTCAAAAAAAAAAATAGAAACCACACAAAAATAAAGAAGATAAGAATTTAGATATGGATCTCAAAAAGATATAACAATATCTAAATTTGAATTATGATTTAATAATATAATTATATATTTTTTTGATGTATATCTGTCAAAATTTTAAATCACTTAATAGGAAAAATTAATTAATTTTCTAAAATTATTGATTTTTCAATTTATAAAATAGTTTTTTAAAAAAAAAACTATTGGCTGATTTATTTATTTCATTATTTTAGAAATAATAATTATCCTTTAATTTATTAATTTCAAATGGAAAGATATCAAAAATATTTCATAATCTCTCTATCCTAATCTCTCTCACCAATTTTAAAAAAAATATTAAAACTTGTCTGCCTTTTCTCTTCCCCAAAAAATCAGATAATATTTTTCATGAAAGTTGTGAATATCTATCTATATCTTATATATTATATTATAACACAACCAAAAAAAAAAAACTAAAAATTAGATATACAAACATATAAAATTAATAAATTTGATTTTTATTCATTCAGTTAAAATATTTCTTTTACATCTCAATATCCAATTTTAAATTTTAAAAATCTTTGAAGTTTATCAAAACAAATCTAATTTGAAAATATCTCCTACCATCATACTTTAAATCAATAAAACTCACATGCTTATCACATATCTAACTCACATCATAACTTACTTAAATAATAATAAATAAAAACAAATAGAATCCATAGATAAATTAAATTGGCAAAAAAAAAAATAGAAACCCACAACTCCATCTTAAATAAATTGAAAAAAAAAAATAGAAACCATACAAAAATGGAAAATAAAAAGATAAGAATTTAGATATGGATCTAAAAAAAAATTGACAATATCTAAATTTTAATTATGATTTAGTAATATAATTATCTATTTTTCTTGTGTATATCTATCAAAACTTTAAATCACTTAATGAGATAAATTAATCAATTTTTAAGTCTTATTTAAAGAATAATCTGATTAATCATTTCAACTCCTAAACTTCGCGGAAACTGGTAGATGAGCTAACAGATTGGGTTAGGTGAGGTCTAAGTTGTTGGTGGTAACATTCTCTTATTCTATAAATTTATTTGTTTTTTAATTTTATTTTTTATGTGTGATTATCTTTCTATGTTGTTTGTTTGGTTTTGGTTTTTATTTGGTTTCGGTTTTAGTGAGGTTTGTGTGTTTGTTTATAGATTTGCATGGTAGAGAAGAATTATTGGTAATTATGGTTGCAATCGAAGTATCTATATTCGTTCTGTGCCAAGAATTTTGATCGGATTTTGTTTTCTTCAATGAAGATCATAAAATTGAAGTAAAAAAATGAGTATCAAATTTTTATTTATTTTTTATTGATATTTTTTTTAATATAGAAAATGTGAAAATTTATCGAGAATTTAATATTTTACTATAACATTAGGTAAATTTAAAACTTTTAAATATCACTATGTTATTTATTTTCATCCTCTTTCTATCCCATTATATAATTGCAGCTATTTGTTAGTTTGTTAATTATAATTCAATTAATTGAAATTAAAAGTTTAATATAACTTTTCATATATATTAAAGTTAATTTGTTACAGCTATGGTTGTATATAATAGCATAATATATAGGGATAATCGCTAAATATAAATTCTAATTTTTTATGTGATTAAATAGTCCATAATAGTATATAGAAGAATTAGATAGCTTCTTTTATCTCTAAAAAACCCAATCTATTTTTTTTTAACTTTTTAATTTTAAATTAAAACATGAATTGTTTATGTCCATAAAATAAAACTGATAAATACATATCCAAAAGTTACACATTTTTTTTTTTAATATGTAAGATATTTATAAATGGAAAATGTTTGACACCTCAAATTTTTTTCATAATTTGACTTATAATAATATAATCATAAGTGTCACTTTTTAAACAAATATAACAAAAGAATTAATTAAATTATACATTTCAATCAATCACATACTCATATTTTGATAATTTCAAGATGTTATTTCACTATAATTCCAATTAAGAGAATCTTCAACCCTTAATAAAAATTTAAAAAGATGAAATGTTGAAAATTATTATTTTTTTCATCAAAATTGGTGAAAGGAAAAAAAATGGGATAAGAATGAAATTCTTTTAAAATTTGATAAAAATTTAATGAAAAAGTTAAATTAATTCATATAAAATCAAAAATTTTATTCAAATTTAAAATCAAATTAGATAAAAAAAATTAAAAGAAAATAATGAAAGTTTGAAAATATTTTGAAATATTCTTATTATTAAAGATTAGAAATCCATGTGTGTATTATATTTATATTGTATTTTTTGTTATGAAATTGAAATCAAAAGAAATGTAATTTATATTATTGGATTAATAATAGAAATATCATATTAATTATTGAGAGGGAGATTTATAATCTGGTTTGCGCCGTGATAATGGCCAGACAGATTTGGGCCAGACGGATTTGGCAGAACAAGGTTGGGCCGCGGTAACACGGCCCCATCCTTAGAGGTTATGCTCGGATAAGGGAAGGCGTGGTTGGACCGGGCTGTTTGGCTTCACGACTTAGAAGCCAGTCAAGCGGGATGTCCGTCGCCAAGCGACGCGTCGTTGTTCCACGGTCCAAGAGTTAGCTCGGCAAGAAGGCCGATGGTAAACTAGCGTGAGCTGTCTCGAGCTCGGCAATGCCGAGATGCAACCGAGCTCGGTCAAAACGGAGCGCGGCGAGCGAAGCGCTCTGGCCAACTGCACAACACGGCCGTTGACAGCCGAGATGCTGCAACCCGGCTGCCGAGCTCCCAGTAGAGTGGGCTGGTAATCGGGATATGTGATGTTTATCAAGATTTGTGCTGACAGATGGAATAGCAGTACCACGTGTCGAGAGATCACTGGGAGTAGATTTGGGGCGCAGAAGGTATATAAGCATGTCTGCGCCCCCCACGTTTGGAGGATAACACAATTTGGTGAGAAAAACACAAAACATAACTCAGTCCTCTCTCTCTCTCTCTCTCTATGCCTGTGTGTGTGTCTAACTTGATCGTCGGAGGAGTTTTCCGGCCACACACCGCCGAGTAGCTTATTGCCGTTGTGCTCGCAGGTCAATCGGACAGGCAGGAGCTTGGAAGAAAGGAGTGCAGGCTTGCTTGAATATTTGCTCCCCGCACAATTGGCGCCGTCTGTGGGAACATTGCAGACAAAACCTTGTCTTCTAGGCTCATCTGATCGCCGTCCATGGCGAACATCGAAGAGATTCCGCTGTTCGCCATCGACGGAGTTACCCCGGAGTCGGGCAGAAGGAGAGAAGGACATCTCTTCATCATTCCTCCGATGGCGGACCTGGAGACTTCTCTAGAAGGACACTCAAGAGACGCGCGCAACAAGCGCGGAAGAAGTTATGGTCATTCACGGAGTCCAGACGGTCATCGGCGGCAGAAGAATCGCACGCCAGATGTCTGGAACACAAGCTATGGGACCAGGATGCCGTCATCCGGCGAATGGCGGCAGAAATAGAGGAGCTAAAGCGACATGTCAAAGGGAAGGGTATAGCTGGAGGGGGAGACCACAGTGAGCGCACCCAACCTCGCCGTTCAGGCAATCAGAGTCAGCGGTATGCTCCTTCCATTTCTATCACCAGAAGTTACAAGGTTGGAGATTCTGACGTGCATGTAGAAAAATCCAGCACACAAGATAGCACTTACCAGCCCTCACGTCCGGTGACGACGTCGAGGTACTCTTGTTCCACTCAATTAGAGGATTTGCGGGCAGTTTTAAAGGAACGGGCTCGCCTGTGGGAGGCTCAAAGGGTGCTGGCGTTCCAACGGCTATCCTATGGGGTTCACGCCAGCAAAGAGGTCGGAATGCCTTCACCCCGCCCAGCCGCGCCTCTTCCTGTAGACACAGACTTGGCGAGGCTTAGTGCCACTCCATTCTCTGTGGGTATAGAGACAACACCGCTTCCGGCGGGCTTCCACCAGCCAAAGTTCACGCTCTACGACAAAAAAATTGACCCGTATTTACATGTAAGCCATTTCCGACAGGTCATGGCTGGACATAGGCGGAATGACGCACTTATGTGCCTTATCTTCCCATCAAGTTTAGGCGAACTGGGCTTGAAATGGTTCGAGAGGTTGCCGGAGAGGAGCATAGAAATGTGGCATCAGTTGGCCGAGGCCTTCGTGGCGCGCTTCAAAACCAACACAAAAACACCAAAGGAAGTTGACCACCTACTGAGTGTCAAATTGGAACCGAGCAACACATTGAAGGCATACAACTCTAGATATTAGGAGACCTTCAACGAGATTTTGGATTGCCCGGTCAACCTTGCAATCACACAATACAAGCGAGGTCTCCCGGTCGGACATAGACTGCGGGACTCGCTTACAATGAGCGACACATTGAAGGCATACAACTCCAGATATTAGGAGACCTTCAACGAGATTTTGGATTGCCCGGTCAACCTTGCAATCACACAATACAAGCGAGGTCTCCCGGTCGGACATAGACTGCGGGACTCGCTTACAATGCACCAGCCGACATTCATGGGCCAGCTAATGCAGCGTATTAATGAGCACATCCGTGTGGAGGATGATGCGTCGGCATCTACCGCGAAAACAACTCCGGTAGCAGCAGACAAGAGGTCGGCGGGCAAAGTGCACGCGGTCGGACAAGAGTCCAGCCGTTCAAATGACCGCGCTGAAGAATCGGACTGTGGTTAAAATTGCAAAAACCAGGGTAGGAGACGTCGGAATGACGGGGATGACTACCCCCAGAATGACGTAGCTGACGCAAACAGAAGGTTAAAGGCCGGGCCAGGTATCACCACGGTCTTTAAGATTCCAATCTATCGCATACTTAGTGAAATCCGAGACGAGGAGTATGTCCGGTTTCCTGCTAAGTTGGGCGACGGACAGAAGGGCTTCAATCCGCGGTACCGTTGCACGTTTCATCAGGAGCGAGGCCATCGGACCGAGGACTGTTTGCCTTTGAGCCAACACTTGGAAGAGCTAGTCGCAGCTAGACACCTGGACCTTTACATTGATGGGGCCGTGAAGGCAAATCAAGCTCCGGTTAATCCCCGGGGACCGGGATGCGTCTCCACAACGGGTTGTTAATGTCATCCACGACATAGTGAAACCAGCGCGTGTATGCGAGCTCCGCGGTATGATCAAGAAGGCAGAACACATGAGAGAAGTTTTGTCAGTTCAGCCTGCGATCAAGAGGGGGAAGACCGAAGAGAAAGATGTGATCAGTTTCTCCTCAAGAGACCTAGAGCGCATTCAGACGCCGCACAACGATGCCCTAGTGGTTACATTCCGCGTCAAAGAATTTGATGTCAAACGGATCTTGATCGATTAGGGAAGCTTGGTCGAGATCATGTACTACAACGCTTTCAAACAGCTCAGGCTCTAGGATACAGATTTGGCCCCGGCAACTTCGCCACTAGTTGGTTTCAAGTCACAATCGGAGTGGCCTTTGGGAAAGATTATCCCACCGGTCAAAGCGGGATCCGTGGTCAAACAAGTGGAGTTCTGGGTGTTGCAGGTGCCATCCACTTATAATTTGATCCTTGGAAGGGGATGGCTTCACGCTATGCAAGCCGTAGCGTCGACCTATCATCAGGTAATGAGATTCCCCTCGGTTATGGAGGCAATCGAGGAGATTTGGGGTGATCAAGTCATGTCGAAGCAATGCTTCGTGGCTGTTAACGGGAGCCGAGTTGCCAAATGCTTCGTTCAAATGATTGAGGGACCCGAAGACCGGGGAGTCCTTGACGATGTGGGCACCAAGGCCGAGGACAAAGCCGTCGAGGAATTGGTAGAAGTGCGCATTGATACAGAGCATCCAGACAAGTTCTTCTTGCGCGGCTCAAGCCTTACAACCCAAGAAAGGACCGACATGGTTGAGTTTTTGATGGCCAACATCGAAGTCTTCGCATGGTCACTTTACGACATGCCTGGTCTCGATCCGAGTTTTATATGCCATCATCTCAATGTCTTCTCCGGAGCCAAGCCGGTCATTCAGCGAACAAGGAGATCGGCACTACATCACGCCGAGGTAGTTGCGGAGGAAATGAAGAACTTGCTTGAGGCGCGAGCAATTCATGAAGTGCACTATGTCGGTGGATTTCAAACACGGTCGTGGTGCCCAAGAAGAATGAGAACTGGCGAGTTTGCGTTGACTACAAGACCGTCAACCGAGCTTGTTCGAAAGACAGCTTCCCTCTGCCTAGAATAGACCAGCTTGTGGACTTAACGGCTGGACATAACAGACTCAGTTTCTTGAACGCCTACCGCGGCTACCATCAGATTGCCATACATGGGCTCGACCGAGAGATCACCTCGTTTACTACACCAAGAGGACTCTTCTGCTACCGAGTCATGCCTTTTAGTTTGAAGAACGCTAGGGCAACTTTTCAAAAGATGGTGACTAAGATGTTCGCTCCTCTACTAGGCAGAACAATGGAGGCTTATATTGATGATATGGTGGTTAAGAGCCGGCATCAAGCAAACCATTTGTCCGATTTGGCCGAGATGTTCGCCATTCTCAAAAAGCACAGGCTACGCCTAAATGCGTCTAAGTGTGCCTTCGGCGTGTGATCCGAAATTTTTTTGGATTTCCTAGTCACGAACCGAGGTATCGAAGCAGACCCTACACAAATCCGAGCCGTGTAAGAGTTAAAACAGCCTAGCTCGGCTAAGGATGTGCAGCATCTGGCCGGAATGGCCGCCGCGCTTAACCGATTTATAAGCCGGTCATCAGATCGCTGCCGCCCTTTCTTTCAAGCCTTGAAATCAAAGTTCTCATGGGATGAAGAGTGTGACCGGGCTTTGGCCGAGCTCAAGGAGTATTTGTCTTCAGCGCCGTTATTGGTCACACTAGAGCCCGGAGAAGAACTCTACCTTTATCTGGCCGTATCGCAGCATGCAGTCAGTGCGGTGCTTGTCCGGTCGGAAGGAATCAAACATCTACCTATCTTCTACGTCAGCAAAACCTTGCCACCGGCAAAGTCGAGGTACTTGCCGCTGGAAAAACTTGCGTTAGCTTTGATGATGGCTTCAAGGAAGTTGGCACAATATTTCCATGCCCATACCATCATCATCTTGACCGAGTTCCCTCTCAAAGCTTTGTTCGAACGGGCAGACTTCTCCGGTCGGATTCTTAAGCGGGCAGTCGAATTGGGACAGTTTGATGTGAAGTTCCAGCAGCGCACTGCCATAAAAGCCCAGACTTTGGCCGACTTCGTCGCTGAATTCTCACCTGGAACTCATTTGGTATGCCCGGTCGATATTGCCGTGGCAGATGAAGAGGTGAATGCAAGCTCGACCGAAATACCACAGCTTGGCGGCATTGGCGACGCGGAACTTGCACCCCCCGCCGAAACACCTTCAGTTAATACGATACTACAGCCCGGTGATGCGATGACGGAGTTGGGTATCACAGACCAACCTGCTTTGTCCGACACCACATCACTGAGGAAGGAAGAAATGGAACCGCTCAGCACAGAGCCTGCGGCTGACATAATATCGTAACCTGGCGATTCGCTTACGGACTTAGGCATTATGGATCAACTTGCTGAGTCCGGCGTCGAATCACCAAGGGGGGCTGAAGTGAAACCGCTCAGCACGAAACCAGAAGCCGAACAGCCGAGCAACCGTGATCCCATCAACCTTCAAGCTTCTCAGGACCCCTCAGAGTGTTGAAAGCTCTTTGTCGGCGAAATGTGAAAACTTTTTGTTGATGGAGCCTCAAACCGTCACGGTGTCGGGCTGGGTATAGTTCTGATTTCGCCAGACGAACTAACTATTGAACATTCTATCACCCTTGGCTTCTCAGCATCCAACAATGAAGCCGAGTACGAGGCGCTATTGGTCGATCTCAAGAGCGCGCATCAGATGCAAACATCCAAGCTAATGGTTTACAGTGATTGCCAACTTGTGGTTAACCAAGTTTCTGGAGTTTACGAGGCAAAGGATGACGGAATGATGAAGTACCAAGCTCGGGTCAGAGACCACATCAAGCGGTTTCAGGCGATCAAGGTCCAACAGATTGGCTGAGAAGAAAACGGCCGAGCTGATGAGTTGGCCAGCCTTGCTTCTATGGTCGACAGCACATCTCCCAACCCTCTTTTGATTGAATTCCTTTCGAGGCTCAACATTGAGGAAACCGGGCAGACAGAAGTGCTCTATGCCAAGCTAGGTCCTTCTTGGATGGACCCTATCATCCTCTTTCGTAGAGAACGGACCCTTCCAGCCGACAAGAAGGAAGCACATAAAGTGTGGGTGAAGTCAGAGCGATTTTGGCTCTCTCCATCAGGCGCTTTATACAAGAAGTCTTTCACCGGTTCCTACCTAAAGTGTGTGCACCCGAGCAGCGTGGAAGTGTCACGACCCAAACCCGGCCCTATGGGTTTAGCACCGTAACTGGCCAGTAATCCAAGATTACCGAAGGCCTGCTTAACAGTAGTACAGGGCCTGGCGGAAGCCAATACAGTAATTAAACAATGCCCAATGAGCTGTGACAGTCTGCATGCAAAAAGACTTTCCAAACATATTTACATTCAGTGGAAAGGCATACACAATATATATACAATCATTCAAAATAGGGACTCAATCCCTATATAACGGTACAGTAAACATTCAGTCTATACAATCCATTCGGTTATTACAAAACAGCAAGACAGTACAGAAGGGGGAGTCCTAAAACACCCCTAAGCCTAAGCATGATAGGCTTGGAACCTCGCAGTGAGACACGGTAGTTGGCTCGACAAAGTTGGAGTAACCCTGACGCTCCTAGCCGCGGTCTGGTGCCTGAACACCTACATATATATATGAGCAGTGAGCTAAAGCCCAGTGAATAACATAATGCGTAAAGAGGTTAAAAATGAATGTCCTTACAGTATGAAAACAGTTCATTAAATCAGTATTTCAGTCGTTTAGTCAGTACAATCATATGTGGTACATCCATTAGCATAACAGTACAGTAAACAGTAGGTCTTAAAAGACCGAGCAGTAAATGATGGCCATCAGTCAGTAAACAGTAGTGGTTCCAACAAGGGAACCGACAGAGATCTCTATAACAGTAACAGTAACAGTAGGTGCTAAGGATGCCACAATACAGTTCAGAACATAGGACATACATTCATTCAATTAACAGTATCAGTTCCAGAAAACAGTAAGTTCAGTTGTTCAGAAAATAATCATTTTTGAACATATCTTTACACAATCGTACCACAGAGTTTGGGCTACAGTATTGCTAGAGCGTTGTCTCCCCAGTCGCCAACCCTACACAGTTAACAGATTGAACACACACTAAGCTACACAGTCGGAAGAGGATAATAATTTAATCCCTAAATTTCCCTCTGTGTTGTCTACTTTATGTCCTCAATAAGATGTCTTAAACTAGGCCTAAGATGCCTGGATGAGATGAGGATGCAAAGATGCACTCAAAAGGCAGTTTCAGGATATTCAGAAAAATAGAGTTCCGCTCGAGCGTAGGTTTACCCGCTCGAGCGGACATGCAACAAAGGTACACGCTCGAGCGTCAAATATCCCGCTCGAGCGTATTGTAAAAGTACTGGATGGGTGAAATCTCCGCTCGACGGACGCTCGACGCCCGCTCGAGCTTGAGACACATGACTCCGCTCGAGCACCCAATCCTCCGCTCGAGCGGACTGTAAAACAGTGCAAAGATACTGGATGCTCGGATTCCCCGCTCGAGCGTCACTATAACCCGCTCGAGCGGAAGTGCAGAATCTGGAAAACCCAGATTGCACCTCCAAGCTCAAACCAAGTTTCAACAACTCAAAACTCGACCTCTTGGGCTGAATTTCCAGAAAACATTTGTAAACACATAGAATAACATGATTCAAAGCTCAATTGAGAAATCAAAGCCCAAGGGTGTTTAATTCAAATCCAATTTCAAACCATTTTTCAAGAACAATCCTCAAACATGACATGCATGATCTTTAAATAACTTTCAAGCTTCAAAACATGCTCTAATGAGCCAATTGATTCACAAACATGATGAAAACATGGCCTACACTCAAAACATGGACATGCATGTGACAATTTGCCATGAACTCAACTCAAAATCTAACAATACTAACATGCATGCATGGATTATGCTCTATTTCAACATATGAAGATATTTCATGACTCAATCCACTAAATTTGACATGAATCATGCAAGAACAAGCTCAATTCATAAACAAGAGGGCAATTACTCTACCTTAGGTCTTGAATTAGAAGACTAGGAGCTCAATTTAGCAATCTACACTTCAAATCTCCAAGTTGTCTAAGCCAATCCCTCAAAGACAAATCAATTCTCTCCCTCTCACCCTCTAAGTCGGCAAAGCAATGCAAGAGCTGGTGAAATGTTTTGATTTAAGTGCATACAAGGCTCAACATGTGTGAAGTAGTGGCTACTAAGTGGTCTAATGGTAATTAAGTCCAAAACTTGCAATCCATCAATATTTAATCTAATTTAATCATACTAAATCAAATTTCAGATAGATACACCATAAAATCGCATAAATTGTGATGATCGAGAAAAATTAATCAATTCCCGGTTCGGCCGCCGATAAGGCCTTCAATTAGTAGTTTAAACATAAAACATGAACAGATCAAATAAACAATCAAACAGATAGAATACCGATTAACATATATACTTAGTCAATTCAGTTCCAGTTCTCAGTCAGTCAGTTTAGTACTTTAATAAGTTCAGTTATCAGTCATGATCAGTTCAGTTTAACGGTAATCAATGTTTATCAGTAGGCAGTGGTGAGGGTTATTACAGGAAGCCTTCCTTTACGAAATTCACGAAGCCATCTGTGGCAGTCATATAGGGGGTAGGTCCTTGGCCTACCGAGCTATTTCGCAAGGCTACTGGTGGCCGTGCATGCAAGTCGACGCCCAGAAATACGTTCGCAAGTGTGAGAAATGCCAGAAGTTTGCCTACCAGATCCACCAGCCGGCCAGGGAACTTTTTCCCCTCACCAGCCCTTGGCCTTTTGCGATGTGGGGGCTTGATATAGTGGGGCCGCTCCCAACAGCACCAGGTAACCGGAAGTTCTTCATCGCGGCCACAGACTACTTCACCAAATGGGTTAAAGCGGAGCCTTTGGCAATAATCAAAGAGAAAGACGTGAAGCGGTTTGTCTGGCAGAACGTGGTCACGCGGTTTGGCGTCCCCAAAATTTTGATCTCTGATAACGGCACCCAGTTTGACGGTCGCCTATTCAGAGG